>VZRN01005367.1:2443469-2455543 GCA_013397935.1 Dasyornis broadbenti
TTTTTTTTTAATTTTCTTGAAAAGAATCTCAACTGTTACATCTGAAACACAGCGACACATATTACCATATTCTGCTTCCAAAAAAATAAATAAAAAATACTAAGGATGATATTAAAAGCTGACAGCACAAAATCTTTACTAACCCACATTCCTGGAGTGTTGTTACCAGGAGATCAGTCTGTCACATAGAACAAAATCTAAGGTGATGTGCTTATAGTCCAGTAAATACATTTTTCAGGAGCAGCTTTTCCCGAAACAGCCATTCTCTAAGGCAGAATGGACTCGCTCTTACCCAGCCACGACCATGAAGCAGCTCATCCCAGCAGGCACTCGGCAGGAAAGAACCAAGGAGGAGAGAGGGTTGTTCAAAGAGTTGTTGGAGTTGTTCAGTGTAAAGGAATTCCTGTGGTGCCCCTGGGTCAGTGGAATAACTCTGAAACAAATTGGAAGTAGAGCCCAAAATCTGAGTCTAGAAGAGGCCAGAAACACTGTTTCCAGAACAGTGGAATTCAGACAGTGTTTTCCAGAACAATATTCCTTTCTCCGCAGGGAAACCAGCTACCCTGCAGACCAAAACAGGGTAAGAATACTCTGATTAGAGAATATCAGATACTTTTAAGATTTTTAGATTGGACTTATTAGATGACAGAAACAGGAAAAAAAAAAAAAAAGAAAAGAAAAGAAAAAAAAGGTGATATAATTTATGCTAATGTTTTGCAATTTTTCTGGCAGAATTTCAGAGGCTTTAATCAGCATTTGTCCCTCCGGGTTTCCACAAACGGGTTCCATGCAGCATTTTTGGTGCAGTAGGATGCACAAGGTGCTCTGGAAATTTTCAGCAGGCATCAGCAAATGCATCTTAAGTTTGCACTTGAGAAACTAAATATAAAAATCCTGTTTTTCAAATCCACGGCAGATTCTATTGATAAGAAAATAATTAACTCTGTGTGTTGCTTTAGGTTTAGAGAGTATAATACAGCATATTAGGAAAGCTCTGTTTCCCATCCCTCCTTTGTTTAAGCCTCCTTACATTTATGGCACTGAGTTTCCAAGAATATCCTATAAGCAGGAGAACAGGTGGATAAGAGATTCCAGTGGGGCTAATCACAGAGAAGAAAACTCAATACTATTATTTAAGCTCTTTGCCAATATTTTGAGAGGAGCTAGCTCATTAAGAGACCAAAACCTACATTTTCAGGACAGGGCAATCTGACCCAAATTAAGACAGCCAAATTCAAACCTTTTAATCAAGAAGTTTCCCTATATATTGAATTACAGAGTGAGCTCTGCACAGGGTTTGTATGAGTCTTTCTCCAGTAGACAAGATGATGAAATAGTTTATGCAGTGCATGGAAATGGCAATTGCAATTGTTTCAGGAAAGTATCAAATCAATCCATTTTTATACAGGTATCTTTCAGATGAACAAACTTAGAATGTGTTCAGTTTCCTTTACCTTCAAGAACACCATTTGTAGAGGTGGACTTTCACCTGATGTGTTAATTCCTTCCTCAGCAGAAGCTGAAGCTTTACATGAAGATTGGTTATGTATTTAATTTAAAAAAAAAAAAAATCCCCTTCTAATCTTTTTAAGTGTCATTCTGGTGTTTTGAAGAAAGCCTCACCATCTCAATGATCACTTTCGGATCAATTTTATGAGCAAGCACAGGAGGACAGTTGCCATTATCTCCGCATGGATTGAAAGTCATCAACACTGCAGAACATTTTACAAAACAAGTATCAATGACAATACTGGGAATTGAAATCATACATTGACCAGCATTGGACCTAATTCTGCAAAAAACTATGAAATATCTGAACAATCCTTAAAGCTGGAAGCCATGCCCCAAGGAGACTCTTGGCAGTTGATTTCACAGGAGTTGTATCTAGCTGGATGGGAAAGATGCATCAGTGTACAAGGAATTACCACTGCCAGTACTGGTGAGGAAATAATGAAAATGTGGTTGGCATAAATCATTCAGAAATCTTATTACACAATCCTGATCCATATATTAGATTGCCTGGCATTCCAGAGCTGAGAAGTACTAAGGTCAGACTTACTCTGGAGTACTGCGTTTCTTTACACATTTTATTGTAAATAGAAAGCGGAATTCTGATCCCACGGGAAATTCCAACATTTTGACATTTATTTTCAGTGCAAATAACAAACACACTGAGTTCAAATCACTGAAACTCTTATATGCAATAGTATAGGAATATCAAAATAATGTAAATATCATAGAAGCTGAAATCAAATGAATAGAATGCCAATATAAAATATTTCAACATTGCCAGAAAGAAATAAGGTAAAATTATTCATTTTGATATTTTCCCATCAAATTTAATCTAAATCAATGTATTCACTTAAGATGATTCATTTCTGATGAAATTGCTTTGTCTGAGTAGAAAATTGTTTTTTTTTTTTTCTCCAGCTCAGTCTCATTATTAAAGATTGATCAGATTGTAAAAGTGTTGGGGAAAAAAAACCATTAGGAATTCAGCTTCTGCAAACTTATTATACTGAGGTAATTTTGATTAAAATTTCACAATCCCCAAGAAGGAAAAGCAAATAGTCACAGTAATTGTCAATCATATTCAAAGGACTTACAGGTGGCTCTAAAGTGACTTCATAAGAGGTAAGTAACTGAATTGCCAACATGAATACGACCATTTGAACACAAGTTCTGTCTTTTCCTCTGCAGGTCCTGTAGTTTTCCACCCTCAGCAGCAGCCCCTGCTTTGGTCACTTCTCCAGTGTAATCCTGGCTGTGAGGATTTAGAGCTGCTCTGTTATTCCCACATGACAGGGTCCAATTCACTGTCCAGGCAAGGAGATAAATTTGTGTGTCTGCCTTCCTTTATACCAGTTCCAATTTAGCTCCTGCACCTTGTTTCTCTGGCTTCATGTATCATCTTGCTCCCCTTCTCTTCTAATTGTGATTCTTTCAGTCACACCTCTCTTGAATTGTCCTTCACCTCTTTCTTTAGCTTTTCTGCTTTCTCAAAAAATACCCTTAGATTTTGCAGAATTTGTGTTGTCACAGACTAGAAAAGTTTTTCCCTCTCCCCAGGAATAATCTCCTAACTCATTGACCTGTCTCTCATCCTGCATTAAGCTTAAACACTTCGAGACTCTTTGGGGAAAGAAATTCCACATTTATATAAATGGTAAGACTTTGGTAGTATTCAGAAAACAAAGAATAAATGAGCAGAAACTTTTATTCCGCAGGGAAGGCAGTTTAATTCTATGCCAAGCTAATTAAGGGAACTCATGAAGATAAGGGATGCCTTCTGTTCAGAGATTGCTATATTTTATCTCCAGCCTGTGCAGTTTCTGTACAGACACAGTACATCCACTCCCCAGGTGCAAATGCAGATCAGACCTCAAGTTTTTCAATGTCCTCAGCTGATTGTTACAATGGTTCTACCACTAATCCTGCAAAACCGGAGTAAAATTAGTCTGAAACAACAGATTATCCTGGAATTGCTAATAAAGCAATAAGGAGGACAAATAAAAGAACTTCGTGTAATGTTCTGGCTGTTACCCAAATTTTGGTGCTGCTGTGCATGGAAAAAGCAGGCTTGGAAACACAGTTGGACCTATTCATAGATATTGAACCTTTCCCCACCTCATGCACCACTAAACTTCTTGCAGATGTTTAAGTGACTTAAGCAAAGTACTGCAGAGAGCAAAAACATCAGTGAGAAGTGGCTTTAGTTTCCAGTTAGAAGCAGCACATTTGGCCCTCAGATGCAGTGGCTCTGTGAATGATCCAGCACACTTTCCCACCTGGAACTGGTAAATTTACCCTCCTGCAGGCTTATATAAAAGTATTTCTTGCTGTACAGTCAGCCTTTCTCTGGTCAAATGTGTCTGTTTCAAAACCTCTCACTCAAGGAACTTTTCTCCTCTCCTTGAGTCCATGTAATTACTGCGGGGTGGCCCTGCCTTGTTCCACCCTAAATTCCTGATGGTATTTCTATACCATAATTGTGAACATTTATCACCAGCAGTTCTCTAGGCAGTCTTGTGACTTGGACAGCCGAGTGTAACTGGTGTTTAGCTTTTGCCTTGTACACTTCCCAAGTGCTAAACAACCTTTCATTACCTGCATTTGGCAGCTGCCCAGAAAACTTAAGGCTTTTCAACCCCATGTGAGTATGGGAACATTATTAAAATAGTATTCTCAGGTTCCTGGATTTTCATTTACTTCTGCTGCAACTAAAGTACTTCTGTATTTTTTTTCAGACAGCTAAAAGCCCCAGAAAGCTGGTGGTGCAATTTCTCCCTGGTGAGCTGGAAAAGTGCAGCAAAACCTTCCAAAGAGTCCTTTAGGTCAGCTCTAAAGGGTGAGGCTGCATAACAACTTACAGCTTTCTGTTTTGCATGTAATCTAAGTGTATTTTTTGTGGTTGTTTTTGAGTGAAATAGCTGAATGTCATCTCAGAAAAAGGGATTCTCGTGCTTTACTCATTAGGGGAGGCCACAGTCTGTACATTTCCAGAGATACAAGATAAATCACAGATGGAGGGATTCAGTGATCTATCATTCTGTCTGCTATTTTCCCCCACATAAATCACCACCCAGTCTGTTGGGTCCTGTATCAGGAATGGGCTCAGCTGACAGACTGCAAGCCCTGGCACACTCAGTGCTTTAAAACAAAAACCGAAATACAACAACACAGGAGAAAACACAGAACAACAAAGGGCTGGGTAAACACCTGAAACACTTCTTGGCTTGATGTGTGTTTCTGGTTTCACACTGCTGTCTTCTCATGCTATGCATGAAGAGTTATTATATATTATTACCATTAGTAGCAATATATAATAGCAATGCCAGGATCAGCACTCCAGAGAGAGGAAAGAAAATCTAAAACACAATTAAATCACCAAAAAAAAAAAAAAAAAGCAAGTCTAATAAATTGCCCATGACTTATTTATTCTTAATTACAGATGGCTTCTAACCATCAAAGTGTAAGCATTTTTCTCCAAGTAAAAGCAGCACACCCAATTCAACCCATCCATTTATGTACTTATAGGATTTAACATTTTAAAGCAGAGATTTTCACCCTTTCAAACTCTAATGACTCCAACCATACTTCCACGTCCATTTAACAAGGAATGCTGATGAAGCCAGTGCCTGGAAACAGTGGAAGGCCAAAATTCCCAACTGTTTGGGATGAGAGAAACACAAATTCAAGCACCCAGACTGAATGAGAAAAAGCAAAAATGTGAACTTGCACTCCACAGCTCCTAGATTAAATCTCAGCCACTGGGACAGTTTCTTGCTCAGGACAAAATCACAAAAATTGATCCTGTTCTTTAGGATCTTTTCTAACACCAATTTTAACGTCTGATATGCTCCTAGGAAACACTGAAGTTTTGACAAGTCCACTTCTTTTACTGACTGCTAATCTAGTGCAAAAATGTTCATCTTGCTCTAGTGAAAATCTCCTTAGTTCTACCTCAGTGTTTTAATTTTATGCTCCACCACCACTATAACTTCGGGGCAGTCACTTCATGCCCTGCATTCCCGTGGTGTTGCATGATGCTGTGATTCTCCCTCTCCATAAACTTTTCCAGGAAACAGAGCGTCTGTAGCTGTGACTGTAACTCGTATCTTCATCTTCACATCTCGGATTGCAGCTGCAATAAAGCTCAGCAGTGCTCAGGACAAGGAAGCTGCCCGGAGAGAGCAGCTCTGTTCACTCTGTGTTCTTGGACTGAGCACTGTAAAAAGCTTTTCCACACGCAAGGATCCCGCAGGTTGCACAACACAACGTGATTCCCAGTGCCTTTAACATCCCAACAAGGACACACCCATTCCTCCAGAGCCACGGATAAGTCAGCAGAATAATCACCTTCCCTACATCCAGCTCGTCATGAAGACGTAGTAAACTTCAGTGAACTTCAGCTGTGCACGTACCCAGGCCAGTGGGAGCTGCGTGAGATTCTGCTCACCCCTGAATCATAACAAACTGCTGCCTTTCAATGGCTGCACTGAGCTGCAAAATTGCTGCATTATTCATTCAAAGCCATGCTGCAACTTCCTTTTATTGATTTGGGATTTAAAGCCGGCTCCAGCAAAGGGAAGGGTCAGATAACAATTACTCAGGGCTCCACGGAGCCCCCACAAAGCTGTGTTAGACAACACAAGGAGTCATTCCCTGTACTTGCCCCTTAATCTCTGCCTGGGGCCACCACTGCTCTCCCACTAGCTCTGGCAGCTAAATAGGGATTGTTACACCTCTGGCTGTATGAGTGTTGTGTACATGTGTATAAGAAGGAAGGAGGATTGTTTTTTTCCTATTGCTCCATAGGTAGATCTCTCACCATTTTCTGGGAGAAAATATTTAAATCAATGGTGTGCCTGAAGATTAAATTCACAGGCAGAGGCTTGTGCAGTGCATTTTGAAATAAACCACTGCTAAAGAGCAATGACAAACAATCACATAGATCTGCACTCGCAATCCGCTTCTACACACTCACTTTAGTGTGTAAAACAGATTATTTAATAACATTCTCTTATCAACAGCATTGCAGCTCCTAGAGAATCCAGTTTGTATTTTGTAATTTCTCACATCCCATCAATACAATCCTTAAGCAGCTTTCAGATGCAGAGCTGATCTCCACTGCCCTCTGATACACCTGCACACACCCTCAGAGACTTCAGGTGTTGCCAAATTCTTACTGAGGCCTGAGTACAATTTGCAGTGAGAACTGCCCTGGAGTATGTCTAGCAGGATTTTCCTTTAGTGCCCAATGCACCCTAAGCTGTCCTGGTCAGATTTAACAAGCCCTGACTGTGTGGATGACTTTTTATTAATAAATCTAACAGATAATAACAGATAAAATAGTTGCTGAAAGTCAAACACACATATCACTAATGGCACATCATACCAGAGCCATATGCTACTAACACTTTGTTAATTTACCAAAGAAGTTTGAAAAATGGAAAACTTCTAAAATGCTATTTTAAATCAGCTCTCACTTATTTTATTCCTAAGGCAAAGCTATCAGTTTTCACCTTGGACTTATTCTGTTTGAGAAGCTGCATTATTTTTCTCTTCCTTAGCTTTCCCTGGAGTCACATTATATTTTAATGTCTTCACCACAGAAGAATAGTAGCTTCCTAAAATTCATGAAGGACACAGAGGCCGTCAGGACTCCATGTGACTCACCCTCTCCTGCCTATCTTTCATTGAAATCAGAGAATCACAGAGTGGTTTTGGTTAGAAGGGAACCTAAAGATCCTTTAGTTCCAGCCCACCTGCATGGGCAGAGACATCTTTCACTAAACCAGGTTGCCCAGAGCCCTGTCCAGCATGGCCTTGAACTCTCCCAGGGAAGGGACATCCACAACTTCTCTGGGAAATTCTCTGGGAAATGTGTTCCTGCACCTCACGACCCTCACAAGGAAGAATTTCTTTGTAACATCTATCATAAACCTACTCTCTTTCAGTTGAAAGGCTTTAGCCCTTAGTTAAGGACTCCCAAGGGTTTGGGACAGCCACCTAGATAGGCTTCAATATGGTATTGGCCTGAGAAAACACTCTTGTGTTCTGTTATGGGGTCGTGGTTTTTTTCCCAGATTTATTTTTAAATACAAATGAAAAGACTAATATTATAAATCTAGCCAAGAATGGAGTCAGGCTTCCTGATTTCTAATATCTATCTTTAAAAGCCATTTTATTTTCCCATTTGGATGTGATAATTATGCGTATATTCTGCAATAAAGTAGAAAATGGAAGTAACAGAAAAGTAGAAAAGAGATAATTCTACCTAGAGACAGAGAAATTCACACCCCACGTTACTGTGAAATGCAGTGATGAGGGTTTTCTTCTGCGAGTTTCTGGTTCCAATCTCTGCTCTGAACCAATGCAAAAGGGATTTTACTCTGATTCCAGCACCCACAGATCTGTACCAGAACTATGGGAACAGAACTATCAGAACCAGAGAGAGCAGATCACGCAGCCATGGTTTGCTTTAACAAACTTAGTTCCTGGGCAGGAGGTGGAGGCTTCTTTAGCTCTGATGGTTAATTAAAAGTTTATGTACTTGTGGAATGACTTTTGTTCCTTGGGAATGAAGGATGCAGCTGGAAGTGTCAGATAATCCATAACACATTAACTTCTTTTCCACCTGCTCCACAACGCTCCTGAATAAGCTTCATCAAAGGACCAGAATAACAGCTCAGTGAAATAAAAATTGGTTTGTGAAAGACAGCTTCGTTCTCAGTGCTCCAGCTCTTCATCTATAGATCTGATACTGAAAAAAAAAAAAAAAAAGAGGAGACTCACGCATGGGTGCAGGGGCAAGCACCAGAGCAGGTTCCTGCACCATCGCCAGCCTTCCTGTCTGCTCACACTGTGTGTACCTGGCTGTCCAGGGCACCGTCATCAGAGATAGACTCAGTGGAGGACTAATCCAAGTTAATCCTGGCCATTATGGATGAATGACACCTACTAACTGTTGTGCTGATGCTTTAACTGAAATTGTGCAACTCACTGAGCACAGCAGCAGAAGCAGTGCTCGCCTGGCCAGGAGAGCAGGAATGCAGCAGCTTTGCTGTTGGAAACGGACATGAGAACTCACCATGACAGAAAGAGGCAGCAGAAACAGTGGCCCATGCTCTGAGTTTTGTAACGATTTAGTCTACATTCTGTATCTTAAATGTGTTCCTTTTTGTATTTTTCCTGTTTGAGATACACAGGAGGTAATGGAATTTTTGCCCTGGGTCACTTGGTGATTCCCTGGGTGCACATTAGAACAGCCTTTGGTAATCAACTCCACTGCAAAGCCAATGAAAGTACCCAAGAGTCACTATTACATTACACAGGAAACAATCCAGCAAGATTAGAATTATTTTATTAGACAGTAAAACAGAGTCTATTTGGAGATGCTACTTATTTTAAAATTCAGTGATTATCTGAATTGGTATTTTCTTTGTTACTTAGAAGAGACAATGTTTGAAGAGGGATGAAGAGAAATAAGTATTGCTTTTTCTTTTTTTTTTTTTAGCAAAACTCAAGCTCTCTCTTTTTTTTTCTTATGACTTCATTGTGGGAGAAATTATAAATATAGTTTGGAGATAAAATGGAAATACAGCTAATAAGTTTGCTTGATTATTTGCAGTAGATAAGAACACTGGATGGATGTGACTACAGCTCATGTAAATTCTGATTAGCAGCATCCTCACAGGTTCTTTTTGTTTTCTTAATCTAATGTGCCTTCACATAACCCCAAACAAACTCTCTACAATACAAATGGACTCTGCACATATAGTGATGCTTCTAAATCCCACAGATACCTACGTAAATAAACAATTACACACTCAATCCTCTCTGCATACACCGCACCGGGTGCTTCAGGAGACAACACACATATTTCCTTACTGAAAATACAAACCAGTTGTAATATGAGCTTTGTAAGTGCTGGATTTAAACTTGAAGCATATTCAGAACACAACTAAAATCCCATTAAAATGGAAATGAATTTGCTGACTCCTATTCTTCTATCAAAAATTTCCTCTCAGTTTCCTTCATCTTCAGTGAGGTTACAATTCAGTATTTCTAGCTTCCTATTCAGTCTAGGAGAATGAGCAGTATTAGCAAGGTGAAAGCTTATATTAATGCATAAAACCCTGGGTATTTTTAATAGTATTAGGAAGGGAAACATCAGGTTACAACAGCACAGCTTCCTTTATAATCGTGTCACAGCTCTTACAGAATAACAGCTTCCATAATGTGAGGTTCATAAAAAAGGAATGCAAAAGCATTTGGTTAATTTGAGACTCTCAGCACATAATTTGCCATAAACAGGTTCAGGTAACCAGGGCTTACAGAAAAAGCAAATACCAGCAGAGAAGCAACAACTCTTACCTGCTCAAGCACTCATTCACCCTCTATTTTTATTCTCACCTGGCCCAGGTGAGAACACTTTTGCCACATGCTGCTTGTATGGCTTCAAACTTCCCACTCCTTTCTGCTGAGCAACATTTTCTCTCCTCCTTCCCACAGTACATGTGTAAACACAAACAACAACAGAAGCAGGGGCATTTCAAGGCTTACCACAGGTCAGGCAAGATCATTTTCAGGAGAGTTGTGCCTACCTTAAATGAGGCAAATGCACTGAATGAAGCTCAGAGCCGCTTTCTGTTTTGTTTTTTGTGGCTTCTCCAGAGTTTATTCCTGTAGAAGGAAGAAAGCCAATATTGACATTGCAACCAGAAGTCACTGAAACATGTAAGGCAGTAATATGGATATATCTTGTTATCTGTATTCATATATACACACCCCCTCACCACTATCTCATCGGATTTCAGCTAAAAAAACGTATTTGTAACTTTTCCTTTACCAAGAAAGTGAGATGGAACAGGACTCAGCAATCAAGGGCAGAAGTTGGGAAAAGAAGCATTTTGAGCAAGGTGAATGTGAAAGGGCGAAAGCAAAGCCAGGACCTTGCTGTGCAGGGTCTGATGTCCCCCAGAGTTGAATTGTTCCCCTGGGGTGGCTGGAGCAAAGCCACAGACAGAGCTATCTCATCTTGTCTGGGTGCAGAGGGATCTCTTCAATCTTAGCCATGGAAAAGAAAAAAAATAAATAACAAGGGAAAATTATAACTTATCGCTAAATTTTCATCAAAGGGAAAGGATTACCCAACTCAGTGCTAATGAGCTTCCATCCCACCAGTCCTCTGCTGAGGAACAGGCCTTGCTGTTTCCAAGAGTGTTTCCACAGTTTCACTTTATGCTAAAAGTTGGCCCCCACTGGCACAAAGAAATGGATAGCAGCACATACTTTATACATTTTTAAGCACTAGAAAGTATTGGAAGCTTTCAAATATTGTTATGAGAGTTGCAGATGATGGAAGACCTACTCTGGTTGGAGATGTCCAGCTCTGGCTTTGTTGGAAGATGTCCTTCTACCTGCAAGTGCTAAGAGGTTACTTTGTTGGTTGGGACCTTTCCCAGATGTTTCATTTCTTTGACAAATCTATTTTTCATCCAAGACTTCAGAGCTTTACCCAGCTGCTCCTGTGCTAGGCTCCTTTCTGGAATACGGTGTTGCAGTGTTTTGCAGTCCCCACTAAACCCACAAACCTGCTGTCAGCCCCCAGCACCACTGCTCGGCTGGATTTTTCACCTGTGTTTCATGGACTGCATTACTGAAAAACTCAGGAATGGATAAAACCGTTCAAATGCTTGGAGGCTGCAATGAGAACAGCACAGCAGCTTCTCCTTTGTGAGGCAGCAGCTTTCATTCAGCGTGCAGGGCCAGAGCACAGGCACAGAGGAGAAAATCATGAAATAACTGTCAAAGGCAGCCAACATCAATTACAATACACTGCAGGTTAAATTGCACATGACACTCTCTCAAAGCAAATCACCTTCTCCTATAAAGAGGTTTTATGTCATTTTTAAATTCTAATGATTTGCTGAGAACTCAATATCAAGAGAAAAAAAGAGAAAAATCAATTATTTTCCACAGATGGCCAGTGGACTCAGATGCAGCTGTGGCACGGATGGGGCAATCACAATGACATGGCTTTTTCCCTCCTGTTAGCAGAGATTATATTGCATTAGATGGCATTGAGAGGGTGGAGAAAACTGGAATGCTTCTAAGACAGTGATGTATTGTAAAGCTGGATGAGCTAATTTTAGACCATTTAAACTCAGAAATTGGCAGCAGCTTTTCTGAGAGCTCAGTTAAGGCTAATTTACCTCAAATCATCCACTGAACTCATCCTGCAGATCACAAAAATATAAAACTATCATGCACTTAGAGGATAAAGAAAATACTGTGCTGGTTCCTGCAGGTTACATAAAAATGCTTTTAGAAGCAGTAGTGCCAAGAGGACATGACTTGCATTTTTATACTTATGAATGCTCTTCCACAGTAATTAAAAATGACATACCCTATTAAATCACTTAGTACATACCTAAAAGCATATGATGCAGAGGTTTCTTGAAAAAGCCAATTACACAGTATAGCTCTCTACAAGGCCAATGCTTCAAAGCAATTTTCAGATTTTATGAGTTACATATGCTCCAGAAAGGCAGATTTTTTTTTTTTTT
>VZRN01005367.1:2455555-2479961 GCA_013397935.1 Dasyornis broadbenti
TTTTTTTTACTGGCAGGAAGATGCACTGCAAATAAGATACAAGCTTCTACTTCATTTTTTTTGTTGCTGCTGTGAATTAAAAGTCCATTGCATATCTGAGCTTCAGCAGAAACGGTAACACATCACTGGAGAGGTCTTTTAATGGGAGAGGCTCCTTTTCATGCTGAACCTTCCTGTAAATAAAGCAGTAGTAACGATCCAACGATGGAGAGGAGTTTTGGCATTGTTGCCTACTCCCACTAAAGAACATTTCTGCCAGAATCCATGGGTGGGAGAAGCCTTGAGGCTTTGCCATGTAGCAGGATACTGTATTCATCTTGCAAGACTGCAGAGTCTGACTGTGCATGTCACAGGAAACATGCAGATTTCTTTGCATCATCTCTGTTTACCCAACACTGTTTTGCTCTGCTGACACTTCAAGAAAACGAGCCCTATTTGTCTACATAAAGATATTTTTCTTTCCCAGAACTGAAACAGTAGCAGTTTTACTGCAAACTTCATTTTTTTCTGGACAAGGTAGGGTTTTTCCTTCTGTTTCAGAAATGAAGGAGACTCCCAGACTAGAGCACCTTGACAAAGTCACAAAAGCCCAGTGTTGGGAGAAAGGCTCAAGTACAGTAAGATCCTTCTTGAAAGGAACTCCTGTCACTTGAAATTCAACCAAATGTCTCATCTCTCACCAATACCTGTAACACCTCTCTCTGCTTTGTGTCCACTGATATAATCTCATTGCTCCATCCAGGAATTCAAAGATAAAAAAAGAAATATTTGAGTGGAAAAGGTGATTTGTGATAGCCTAGGTATGTCCGTGATGTGCCAACAGCCCTTTTTACTCCAGCACCCTGCTGTTTTTAATAAAAGACTATCAGATCACACAGGATTAATTTCCAGGAAGATAAAGAATATTTCCATCCAATTGTTTTCCTGAGAACACTACTAGAAAACAGACAGGAGAAAGGAAAAATTAATTTTTGTAATGATAAAAGAAAAAAAAAAAGCTGAAGTTGGCTCTTAGCCAGAGAGCTTTTTAAACACCTAAAGAAGCTTTAAAAATGCCCAAGACCCTTTTTCCCAATTAAGTTCATTAGAAAATTATATAGTCTTGACATTTTTCCAGTGTTTAGCATCGGCTTTGACAGCAACAACCAGATGTTCCTGCTTATTAGCAAATGCAAAGTCTGGGCCAGCCTAAGAACAAGTTTATCATGAGCACTTCCCTCCCAGGTTTAAGGGCAGAAGTTTAAGGGAGAGATTCTTGGGAGATGACAAGCAATTAAAAACACTGACACCGTTTTTATGAGCAGTTGAGAAGATAATTGAAAAATACAAACACACCTGAGTTAGAGTTCAGGTTGGTGAGTAGGCACTGCCTGAGCTTGTGACTTGCTGCTGTCCCAGAAAATGAATCCTGGATGTCCTTTTGAAACAGCACCTTTGCAAGGTGGCTGCTCGTGCTCACCTAACAAAACAACGGAAGCAAAGCAGCAACTGAGGCTGAAAAAGGGTCCATACAATATTTTATCTTTGCTCCTGCTACTGGCATCCTGATTTTAATATAACGTATATCAATGAGAAAGAAACTAAGTGATAGTCTAATAATCTTTCACAGTAGGTAAGATCTCAAACTAAAGGCTACAGTCTTTCATACTGTAATAATAAATGAATACCTTTAAAGTACCATCACTCTAGTAAAGGATGACTTAGGAAACCACAGGAATAAAAAGACTCCAACAACTCAGTGTAAGAATTATCCTGACATTTTTATATTTCACTTTGAAAATCATTAAGGTTTTAAATGCATACTACTATTTTTAAGACTAGCAGGAAAAATTATTTTGATCTTCCAGGTATTAATCATCTGCTTACAGCACAGAAGCAATGAAAGGGCAGCAAGGTGAGCTCTCCACAGCGTAGCCCACCAAGTCACCTCTGCCAGAGGAAGTAGTGATGTCTCCAGTAAAACATGGAAAAAGTCCACAGAGTCGGTCAAAGTCAGAGAGATGAGCATATCCCATCTCTCCCGCAAACTGTATTGTCCCCTTCCTGACACAAATCAAAAGATTTTGGAGGACAGCTGAACTTAGATCCATTTTTATGCTTTCCCCTCCTTGCTTCCACTTTCTTAAGCTATTAAATCTAAAAAAACAGAACAAAAAAACCCCTCAAAACAAAAACAAATAAAAACTCAAACCAAAACCAAAACAAACAAAAAAACCCCTCAAGTGCAAAACTGTAGCAAATATTTATGAAGGGATGCACAAGTGTGAGTAGCTAATCTCATTTGTTTATGTTACGTTTAGAGTTGGTAAAATGGTTTTTTTTATCTTGTATTTTGTTATACATATAAAGCACTAAAAAAAAAAAAAAAAATATTAGTGATAATAAGAAGTGTGCTGAAACCAATCTTTTCTTTTTTTTTTTTTTTTCCTTAAGAAGAAAATAATCATGCAAAGAAACTGCCCAAACTCTACTCAGGAACTCATCTTATCTTTAGAACTTTCTGAATTTTGAAATGCATTACTTTCTCAATGTCTGACAAATACAGCTGTCTTTCCTACCATGCTGGAAGGAAGCAACTCAAGGCTCAACAATCTTCTGCAATATTTAGGAGCAATCTCCGCTTGCTATCATATGCCACTAGGATGAATTGCAAAGACAGTTTAATCCTTGATTACAAGTACAGACTCTTGGAATAGTGGAGCAGTGCACAGATGGTGTGATACTAAATCCAACAGCTCTGCCCTATCCATGGTATTTTGTGAACAGCAGAAGGACCACAGGAAAAGTGCCAAGCCATAAAATCCCATCCCAAAACCATTAACTGCTTATTTGTACTTGATGTTATAAAGGGGATTGAAGGCAAAAGCATAAACCTAAGTGTCTGGGAAAGACACACGTTGGGGAAGTTTGTGGACTGTTTTCCCTGGGAAGGACCCCAAACTGGAGTAGGGGCACAGTGTGGGGAAGGAGCAGTGGAGATGAAGTGTTATGACCTGAGCACAACCTTCCATTTCCCACCTCCCTGTGCCCTGGGGAGGAGGTGGAAGAGTTGGGAGTGAAGCTGAGCCAAGGAAGAATGTAGGTTTAGTTTTTATTTCTCACTGTCTTACTCCACTATTGATTAGCAATAAGTTAAATTATTTTTTCCCAAGTCTGTTTCCCCCATGACAGTAACTGGTGAGTGGTGTCTCTGCCCTCATCTCCTCCCAAAAGTTTTCTTTGTATTTTCTTTCCCTGTCCAGAGAAGGTAGAGTGAGAGAGCAGCTCAGTGAGCACCTGATGCCATCCAAGGTTAACCCACCTCACCTCGCCTGGAGAATTTGCATAGGCAAGTCCAGGAATTCAGCTTCTCACAGGGCCCCCAACAAGACCTGACACAACTGCAGGCTCTCGGCCAGGAACAGTTCCGTGTCGGTGACTTTGCCCTTAACACATCTCACTTCAGAACTTGCAAATGCTGTGCAAACACCAACTAATCCTCTCACTCATGCAATAGAAGCTTATCCTCAGAGATGTTAAGTAACCAACCCAGCCACACCACAGATGCACGACAAAGCAGAGCTTTAACCTCTGCTGTCACAGTCCACATAAGCAAACCCAAGTACAAGGCACGAACACATTGAAAAAGTCTGCATTTCCTGCTGATTGGGGTCAGGATCAGCGAGGTGAACTTCAACCCCTGTAGAGTGCAAGACAAATGTGAACATCTCAACAGCAGAATCTCAGGCTTCCTAATTTAGACACGCAACTGCTTTGATAAGAGGGAGAGACAAACTGGAGCCTGAAGGGAAGGGGCTGTTTAATGATGCTTCATCCAATGTGGGAGGCAGTTGGCCTCGTTCCCAAGCTTTTTTCCTCCACCTCCCTGGCCCAGCAGAGACCTTGAATGTTATGGAGATGCCAATCTGGCAATCAAGGAGCACTTTTCATCACCTCCAAGAGGAATAATCCTTTTCAGGCATGTCCCTCAGCTGGGAAGAGGGAAGGGCTTGGCAAAGGTCAATAAAATTAATATTCGAGAGCAATAGAAAAGCAATCAGGGGATGAGGGCTGTAATTGAAAGCCTGGAAAGTGCCAGAGGAAGAGGAAGAGAATTAAGGCAGTTTTGTAGGGGGCGATTGCTCCAGGGAAAGTATAGGTCCTCTTATTTTGGGGAAAGAGAGATCTCATATCCCACAGAGGAGGCAATAATCTTGTCAAGGAGGACAGATGAGTACAGAAACAGAATTAATCAAGCTGAAGGAAGTTCTTACTGTGAAGGGATGGAACTGAGCATAGCAAAGTATGCTTTCCATTCTGCTCACTGGAATCACCACCCAGAAAGGATGGGATGAAGATACAGACACATCACCTGGCAACAAACCTGGCTGATACAGTCCCAGCACAGCATTTTTGCCACTGGCTGGTATAGGCTCTGCCATGATTTTTCATCCTGCTTGAGGCAACGGAGGAAAAGGAGCGAGTGAAAAATCCCAGATGAAACCAATCCTCCCCTTCCACCAATTTTTAACTCTCCTGCCCCACCTGTGCCAGTGTGGGCCCCCTGCCCTCCCAATGCACAATTCCAGCCCGACTTCCACTCCATCCCAGCTGCCATAGCTCAGCCCCCATCCCTGCTCTGAGGTGCCCTCGCCCACACACGCAAGCCCCAAGTCAGAGCACGTCCAAGGGAAGGTTACATAAGGCAGGCAGTGCCAGGTTTCCGAGAGTCACAGTTTTACAAGGCGAAGTGGTGGTGAACCCTGCCAGCATCTACCCACAACCATTAGCCTCTGTTAAAAGCAAACAGCAACAGCAGTCCAAGCACTACGTAAAGGGAGGTTCTTGTCCAGGCTCTTGGGTTCACTGGGTTCTCAGTCCACTCTGTTACAATTCAGGTGCCGCTGCAGCTGGCAGACACTGAGCAGAAGCACAAACAGGGCAAATCCATCCCAGCACGGCACTCAGCAGGGTGTTAAGAGTGGCAAATTATTTCAAGAAAAGCTAGTAAAGAAAATACTATAGCTCAAAAATCCCCAAACTTGGCTATTTGAACCTCTAGATAAGCCAGCCATTCTTTTCTTCCCTATCCAGATCCACCTGCTGCAGACATTTCTACAGCAGATTTTGATAATTTGATCATTTGTCCCCTTGCAGATCAAGCACCACAAAGCACATGACGTTAAATACATCCACGACTATTTTTAGTTAAAATGATTGATCCTTCTTTTCTCTGTTGTTCCCAACTCTTCCAAAGCACATCCAGGAATTTTTCCCTTGCTAATATTCAGGCAAGTCTTGACAAGTGCAGGATTTAAACGTGTACTCTCAACTCGTTTACAGCTAAGAAAAAAACCAACCTTATTTTTCAATTTTCTTCCAGTATGAGATGTGCTGGAAAAAGGTAAACACTTCAAGTCTTTGTCAAAAGCAGCTCCAATGGGGAATTGTGAGAATCAGAAGCCTTTAACAGTTCAGTTACCCAAGAAAAATCTTGAGTCTAATTGCAACATTTCAAGGCTGATTACGGAATATTCAGCTCCCCCTTTTGTCTCTGACTTGCCCCCACAGCTCTTGCATAGGCCAACTTTAGCTGCTTGTGTTACTCAAGACAAATTACAGTGCTCAAGATATAATTAAAATTTATGCTATGTGGAAAGCCATCTACTAATTTGATGATTAAGTGTCTTCTGTGTCTACAATAACTATAATCACAACCACTCCTGGACCCGAAATGGATAAATTTCACCAATCAGTTAAAAATCCACAAAGCTTTGCTGTTCATCCACTGTTTCAAGAGCTCCAGTCCAGATACAGAGTGCCATAATTATCAGTGATCTAGACAAGCAGCTAAGCACAGATTCAGTCACAACTGAGCATTTTCAACTGCAGCTTATAAAAACTTCCTGGTATTAGAGTACGAATAAAAACCAGTATTTTAAGAACACATAACAGCTCTTCAGAATTTGTTGAACAATATTAATGACAACAGAAATGTAAACACCAATTTGCCTTTAATGCCACTGCTGGAGTATCCTTACTACCCAAACTCAGGGTTATTTATTTGGTTGCTACAGGTTCCACTTCTCAGATTCTACCTTCTTCTCCAACACCTACTGTCCAGCTTAAAATTTTGACTTTGATCTCTGTCTTGTTGTCATAACACATTTTATTTTACATGTAAGCCTACTGAAAGACAAGTGACATGTTCACTTCCACCAGCTATTAACTACTTACTGTGAATTTTAACTGGAGAGTTTAAAGCTTAAAAGAGTAATTGTATAAAACTTCTCAATGGCACCAGCTCTATCACCTAGAGCTGACAGCTGGGGCAAGCTTGACATAAGGAACATCTGCAATTAGGACGCTGTTACAGATACGCAAGTGGTAATTATTGATCAATTAACATGAACCTGCAAATCAAATCTCATTTTGAAATAGAACTCAATTAGTGCTTACTAATAGCAAATTCAGGAATTAGCATTCCTTGACTCTGCTTCCTCCACATCCTTTCCAGCAGTGATACACCAGGTAAGCTCTGCCATTCCCAGTCAGTTTCTGATGATTTCTATGAGACCAGAAGTAACTCCCCAGAGCTCTGCAGCAAAGCAGCACCTACAGCTCAGCAAGCATCTCCTGTGTCAAGTAAAAGCATTTTGTGGTGCTACTGGGCACTGGGCAAAACCCCAAAGTCTCCAAGAGTTATTGAACTTGAATACCAGAAAGATATGTTGCTAACACTCTTGCTAGATTCTACTGAGCATCTTTGAGTTGTGGTGCAGTTAAACAATACAACATGATGGTATTTAGGATCTTCTGGAATATACAGAGGTGGTATAAAACTATTCTTTTAGTTTCAACAGAGAGAATTCTGCATACCCAAACAGAAGCACATTTGATTTCCTGAACAAGCCCCCAGGGGTAACGAGACAACTTGCTTCTCCATTTAAAAGATTACAACGTGCACGAGTGCACAGAAGTTTTAGTACACTATGGGATAAACAACATAATTGAAGCCCAATAAAATCTTAGGCAACATAAACCACGAGATCAGACAACAGAGTGATGTATGCATTGTTTATTGAACTTCAAATTCCATGGTACATCACAGATTAAATAGTTAAAAACTGGTTACTATCATACAATGTTCAGAACAGTCTTTCAAAACAGCTCTTTGGACAAATCTAAGAGCCAGATTCAAGCACAGTTCCCCAAGACAGAATGCTAGGGGTGGAAGAGAGCTTCAAAATACTGGCAGTACACAACACTACACAAAGCACAGCAGGTCATTGCTCTGGGCTGCCACATGATTCAGAGCAGCTCTGTACAACCCCTTCTACCTCCATGGGCAGGCACCTACTGTGTTAGCGGGACAGAGTCTGCTTCTCCAAGACTTCAGCATTCCACGTAGGAGCACAGACATAATTCTGAGTTCGGTGGGGTTTTAAATTACAGAGCTGAAACCAGATTTAAGCACTCTGACACGGTCTTGCACTTACGCTCTTTCAGCCTTGACACACAAGATGCCTACAACTCAAATTTTCATTTTAAAGACATGATGTCACCTGAGGTCAAACAACTGTGAATGTGAACAACAGTTCTGGACTGGTTGGGATGGGAGACTAGTGCTTGAACTGCACTGCTCAACACTGCATCTTATTTATGCCATCTTGCCTTAACTGAACATACAATTAAGTATAACAAAATGCATCAAAAAGATAAATCAGTCAACTGTAAACTGTTGGCAAGAATCACTCCGTTAAATATTTGTCTTCTATTTCAAGCATTTGTACAAGACACTGGAACTAGAAGCATTAGCTTTAATTTGTGCAATTTAAGAATTTCCTTCAGGAGGAGTTCAGTCATCTGACTAGACAAGAACCTCCCAGCCTTGCCTGGCAGCCATCAGTCATAGCTCACCTCACGAGAAGGTTCTGAGCTACAACGTCAAAAAAGCATCGTAGTGCTAATTCCAAGCAAAGTCAGGATTTACAGTCCGAGATTTCCCTGCTGCATTACTGTTCCCATGTGCAACACAACTCACACTGAGGAAGCCTCTGGAAGGCACCACTCCCAGCTGCAGCACAGTGGTACTGATGCAAATGTTTACTTTGCTGCAAAGCAGTTGGATGTATTAGAGCTTCCACAGGACCAAGAGTGTACAACATGGAAACATGTAAAACAGCAGGTTTAACCTCAGCAGCCCTTCTGAGTGATGTCTTGTCCAGAAGATTTTGTAATATCCAGTGTAGTGAACACCTGTAAGAGACCAGAAGAGCAGTTTATTTACTGTTGCCTGCATCATCCACATGGCTGCTGATTTCCTCTTGGTAAAACCGACTTCAAGAGCAGGTTTTAAATCAGGCTCTGCCTTCCCCCTTTCTTACCTCTGCACAAGTAGGATGGATACCAATTGTTTCATCAAGTAATTCTTTGGTGAGACCACATTTGATTGCAGCAGCAAAACCTTGGGTAACTTCACCAGCATTAGGGCCAAGAACATGCAGTCCTATCACACGATTCTTTAGAACACATAAGAGAAAACCACGAGTCAGTATGAGGCAAATTTTGACAAAAGCTCCAGTGTGTAACTCCCACTACACTGAAAATGTTTTGCAAGCAGGTCAGTAACAGTCTTTATGAAAAAAAATGAACTACTTTAAATAAAGTAGCTCTGCAGTTCTTTCCATTTCAAGAATACCCCCAGCACATCCATTCCAGCTTCCTACTTACATTGTCCTGTTTATTGCAGATAATCTTTGCGTAACAGGTGTTGTTATCTCTGCCTGGCACTGTCCATTCTAGTGGCCAGAACAAACTGTGATAAACCTGGGATAAAACAAGCAAAAGAGCATTAGAATTTCATTAATTAATTCAACATAATTCTCCTTTTAATATATTTATAAATAGGTGGTTTGACATTTAACCCACTATATTCTTGCCTATAACAAACTAAACAAGAGTAATTTTGGTTCCACTCAGCCTACAGAGTCCATCATCCAAAAGTCAGCAGAGGAAGACTTGACTCAAACCACACACCTCTGATTTAAATACTTGATAAAAACAGCAACAGTTCTAATACACATTGGTTTAAAATCATACTTTCAGAAAGGGAAGTACAAAATTAATATCCAGTTACTATAAGTTTAAACCCATTACGCAAAACAGTTAACAGTAGAAGCTCAATAATGTCAAGTGATTTTGAAAGACGTAAGGAATCAAACACCAGGCATGCAAGCAGCTTTAATATAACTCCTCAGAGATGTGCAGAAGCCAGAAATTACCATAAAATGGGGAAGTTATGCCCAATACTCCTACAGACATATGGTAAGGTCAGCAAAAAAAATCAATTCACAAGTACGGTAAACCAGCAGAAAATAGTTCATCCCAGGAGTTTGGTACACTTCAGCAATAAAAGTCTTTACAACTTTCATGACAACAAGAAACACCCCTACAGTGCTGCAACCTAAGTCTGGCCTCCTGAAGTGAAATGCTTCTCAGCCCCTTGCAAATAGTTATGCACAATTCTAATGACATTAAGTCCAGTCCTGGGTTTTTGTGAGTCCAGTACCTTGCTGGCCAGATGAAAACACAGCCACAACACCTCTACCCATCTAAACTTCTAATTTTGTTAACGCTATGACTTGAGAATAAAGCAGCAAGGCCCAAGAAAAACACTCTGAAGCTGTAAGTTTATTGACTCTTGGGTGTTCTTACCTCCAAGTTTTGCTTTCCATATTCTTCTATGGCTTTTTCTTCAGGAAACCCACAGCAGCCATACTCTAAAGGGGTAAACACTGTTGTAGGTACATTGATATAGTCACACTAAAAATAAAAATAAAAGAATCATATTTAGACTATACAGTATGTACCAGAAAAAGTTGTATTACCGCTTTTTTTCTTTTTTACAAAAGATTTGCAAAGCTCATAGACAAGTGGATAAATTAGCTCACATTACTGCAACTTTGAGGCAAAAAGCACAGAAATAAGTTGAAGTTGTATGCTTATAGCTTTACCTTTCTGGAACTACCCCCATAGAGCCTTTGGGCCAGCAGTCTCCCTGCCTGGATGGCAACTGGAGTAAGTTCAAGCTTTCCATCCAAGATATCCCCAATAGCATAAACATAAGGCACATTGGTTTGTTCTTCATCATTTACAGGGACTTTCCCATTCCTTTAAAACAAACAAAAGACCACAGAATTCAGCATCACAACTTTCCTCAGAGCTCTGCAAAAAACAGAGGGGAGAAACTCTATTCTAACGACTGAGCACATTTCATTGAATATGCTTATGCCTTTTTTTACTTCAACTGCAAACTCTTCAGAGCATCAATCACCTCAACTCTGACACATGGCTGAAATCGGTATTCAGTGGGCCAGTTCTGACATGATCAACAGTGTCTGGCTGGGGACAGTCAAGCTCCCCAGACATCTGTGGACCACAATCTTTCACTTGATTCTTATACAGCTCTATGCTTTAAGCACAGCGACTAATAGGTAGTTAATACTCCATAGCTCTTTTACAAAATACATATGAAAGAAATTAACTTCATAGACAACTGTACTCAAATCCAGGACAGAAAAGGTTTCAAGTGTACACATAATTGTCATATATAAAAGTGAAAATTAAAAAAAGAACACCAATATCATGAGATGTTTAACCTCTTTTAAAATACATCTTTGCATTCAGTGGTTTAAGGGAGTTCAGCAATACTCACTTCTCATTGATTTTGACACCGATTGTGTGCAAACCAATATTCCTGGTACATGCATCACGACCAATGGCTATCAAAACCTAAAAAAATCCCAAAATTAAATGCAATAACTTTATGCAAGAGAAGTATAACATAAGATTTCTCTTGGTCTTTTAGTGAAAAAACTAAAGCATATGAATAAAATGACTTCCAAATTTTTTCCCTAGATTTGAAAGAGCCACCATGTGCAACTTTTTTAGAGATACAACAAACAGAAAAACAAAACAAAAATAGAAGCAACAACACTGCTCATATGAACTAAATTTAAGGGCATAAAGTTAGTTAAATCCTTTCAGCAGAAGGGGGGTAAAGATGAATTTTTACTTTTTTTTTTGCCAGTAATTTACATGAACAATTTTTCAAGCAGGATTTCCCTTTATAAGTTGTTCAAGAAGAAAGTATTTTAACACATTTTCATGTGCATCCATAGTCAGTTATTTCAAATCCAGAAATGCTTACAGTGTTAAATTCTTCTTCAAGGATTTCTGGTCCCTCAGTAGACTTTGCTGTCACTTTCAGTCTTCCTGGCATGCCTTGCTCCAGCTGCTCAACCTGTCAATAAGTTTTGTAAGCTTAGAATGACCTGAAGCAGCAGAGCTCACTTCCATTGTCATTAAAGCCTTGACCTACTAATTTATCATTCAGCAGTAATAAAAAGCTCCGTCTCATAAAACATTTATTTCTGCACAGAGCCAAAGCCCTCCCAGACAACACCTGCATTTCACATGTGCTGTTTAAAGTAATGTTATGTTAAGAGAAGAAAGCTGAAGGAAGCACTTGCCTGAACAGGTACAAACTTCCTGATGAACTTCACACCGTGTGTTTCCATGTAAGCACCGACTTTTTCTGCCATTTCTTGGTCAAAGCCCCGGAGCAGAATGGAACGCACCATCACTGTGACATCCAGCCCCAGGCCAGCCAGAAACCCTGCACACTCCAGAGCCACGTAGGAAGCACCCACAACCAGAGTCTTGCCAGGGCAGTAAGGCAGGGAGAAGAGGTCATCACTGAAGAGAGAAGTGTAAGTTACAAGATTCTTCCAACATAAGCTCGTTTGTCTTGGCAAACTCTAGAGCACACAAAGTTGAGTTTATTGTGCCTTTTCAACTCACCTTGTAATGCAGAATTCTTTATCTCCAGGGATACCCAGATATCTTGGCCTTTCTCCTGTTGCCAGGACAAAAGTCTCTGCTGTGTGATAGGTTACTTGTCCTTTTCTGTTAGTTGCCTGTTGATAAAGACACAGTTAAGACAGATGTTTTAGGATAAAAATTATGCAATCCTCTCCTTATTATTATAGATATGTTTAAAATCAAGAAGAAGCAGTTTGAAAAAGAACTAAAGCATTTAGAGATGCCACGCAGGTCACCGAAGAACAACAGGTTTAAACAACAGACTATCAGGCTCTTCTCACATTAGAGCACCTAAAATCACATACTCTTTGAATCGTGCCCATTTTTGCTACTAATTTGCTACTAACTTACTAACAACTTCACTTCCAAGTTTTAAAAAGCCACAACAGATTAAGACACCCCCTCCCATTTATCCCCAATAAAAGGCCAACACAATGCTATGGACAGAATAACATCAATCAGTTCTTAGGTTAATGTAAAAATTTAAAAAAAAAGAAAAAAGAAAAAACTAGTTACAAGTAGTAACATGATGTACTAGTTACATGATTTCAGAGACTCTTGAGGGCTTAAAACCAAACCTTAAGTAATTTCTAATTAATTTGACCTCTAGAGACCCTTGGTCTTTGGAAATTTCATCTTGCCAGTGCATCTCTCCCAAAATCTGACCTTCATTCTTGCTCTTTATAAATTTTCCAACACAGATGAAGGGAAAATTTCTCCCCATTGAGTCAACAGGTAATTCAGGTTGGAAGGGATCTCAGGAGGTCATCCAGTCCTGCCTCCTGCTGGAAGTCTCTCTGTTCTACTTCATTTATTGACTAAGCACTCTTAAGTGGATGACCTGCATGCCTGGACACTTGAACAGTAGGTACACGAGGTAAATTGGATTTACTACTATCCTTCAGTGTTGGTCTCTTGGTTTAAAACACGAGTAGTTCAGCCTTGATATTAAAAACAGATAATTACAACTGAATGCAACAGTTGCCTTCAACGTGCACTTCTAGGTTAACCTTGCTACAGGATGATCACTTACAGCAAGATTGCCAGAACAAGCTTTGTCTTGCAAAACTGACACTTTAATTCATATGCTGATACAGCATAAGGTTCTAGCACTGCTCTTACACAAGTGCTTAATCAAAATGAATTTCAATAGTTCATATGCTTTAGTGCATAGATTTTTCAAGTTGCAAAATCATACAGCTGAAGCCTTCCTTTTCTTTTTCCCCCTTCCTCACTCAGGCTGCTGAAGTCAGGTAGAAACACGAAGGTAGAAGCTGAGACCACCGTCCTCTCCTCTTGCAAGA
Organism: Dasyornis broadbenti; assembly: GCA_013397935.1. NCBI lineage: Eukaryota > Metazoa > Chordata > Aves > Passeriformes > Dasyornithidae > Dasyornis > Dasyornis broadbenti. The sequence goes on from VZRN01005367.1 coordinate 2,468,725, forward strand.
CACAGATTTACACATATCCTCATCACTCTTACCTAGCTAGGTTTACTGTGGCACGTACTAAAGTACAATAATTATTTAAATCAGTAACTTCACAAGTGAGTTTTTAACTTGAGGTGACCTAAGTTGGCAATACTAAGATGAAGCCTTTTCGGTGTTGAATTTTAAAAGGCCGTTTTAGAACACAAGTTCTCCCCCCAGCTTAGTATTTTCAATGCAGAATATACCTTAATCTTGTGTGGTTCCACGAATTCTCCGTAAGAATTGAGGTATGTCACAGACTTCTCTCTCAAGGACACTCGATAGCCCCAGTTTAATGAACCAATGTAGTTCTGAATTGCTTCTACCATGACCTCCCAGTTATGTTTAACTGAAACAAGACACTAATGTCATATTTAAGGAAATAAAAGTGCAATGTACCCATTAAGAAAAACTTCACTTATTCATTGTACCCCATGCTAAAAAAAGTAATTATCAGTAATGAGGATACATATTAAGGTCTTATTCTACTGTGTTAATATTTATGTGACTTGTTACTATCGGAAATAAGTTCATTCTAGAAGTTCTGTCATTTATTTCAGATAACATAGGGAACAAAACACAATTAACTTTCAACCCCAAACATTTCTATGACTCAAGAAGGAGGACACCTTCTGATTCACCTAAGAAAAGTACTGAACTCTGCCTCTAATTTCCTAAGTCCAAAGTACAAGAACAGTCTTGAGCTCAGCGTGTCATCTGTACAGTCCTGGTCTGTCCTGTGTTCTTACCAACCTTGTTCTTCATACTGCCACCCATATTTCCTTGAATCTTGGAGTGCCTGACCCAGCAGTGCTGCTTGATGCATCAGCTTCTTAGGAATGCAACCTACATTTACACATGTGCCACCAAGTCCTAAGATGGAAAGAACCACATTATTGCTTCCATTAACAGGACATTTATGCGTTCCCTCTCAGATGTGCTTTGTGTAATCACTCTTAACACTTGGTGAGGTTTGTTATAGTCACTCAAGTAACATGAGATTTCTGTTGCAAGGGGCATTTGAAAATACAATGAACACACTAAGCTTGTATTCAGTTTAGGAGGTTACTAGATTCACTAACCCAAGATAGGTACAGCATGTCAAGCACAGACCCAGGTTACTTACTCCACAGGGCTTCAGATTTTAGTCATGCTGGCAAGTAAGCAAGGCAAAAAGCCCAGGGTTCCTACAATTTAGTATCATCAATTATGTGGAATTTGACATATGCCTATGTTTGAAATACCATCTACAAAAGCACATTCATTGCTTGACTCAATCCAAGTTTCACCAAAGTTCCTTACTCATTCTCAGCTGCCAGTATCACTGATGAGGTCAGACGGCAGCTGTCCTTAACTGGGGAAAGGTGAGACATACACAGTCATGCAGTCACTGTTCTAAAGGGAGCCTATCAGCTGTCCACAAAATAGAACTGCATGAACTAAAAGACAACCCCACAGTCCTGAGAATGTGAACATGCACACACACCACCCAGACACAATTTGAAAGTGATCAAAACTAGAACAAAATTTGACAAAGAACAGAGTTAGCAATGCCCAAAGCAGAAATAACCATCTAGAAAAGCAGCAGGCATGTTGGAAAACAGCTCCTTTGTTATCTGTGTACCAGAATTACCTCAATTCTGAGCCTCAATTTCTAAGAAGACAAATCCATAATATATAATGTCTCAGCATGTATAACTGGCACTCACACATCAGAAAACACAAGATAACAAAAGCTTACCCCATGAGGTTCCAAGAGGTGTTGGAACAACATAATCTAATACCATTACTTTCTTTCCCAAGGCAGCAGCTTCCTATAAAAGATGGAGAAGACCAGTCAGCATTACTGAACCAAGCCAGCCTGTCCACTCATTCATGGTCATGACACACTTAGCACTAACAGAAGGTTTCTTTACTATCTTCACTAGTTAGTCCCATTATCATATATGCCTCTTCTATCTCCTTTACTGGACAAAAATTGAAATCCCTCAAGAACTATAACTTTTTTCCAAACTTTGAATGGCTGCTTGCATGTTCAATGGTGCATCCAGGTCATCCTATGCTGTCAAAAGCCCAGATCTGAAAAAAGGCTGCTGAGCGCATCTCATACCATGATCCTCTTCTACCTCACCCAAAGAAATAGTTTCTTTAGAATTTCTTTTAGGAATTTCAAGATCCAAGGGAATGAGTTCCTGCATAATCTTGTGTGACCTCACAGCTGACCTTGCTTGGAGCAGGAGCTTACATCAGACGTTTTTCTAATGTCCATGTAACCTGAATAAGCCTATTGTGCTCTGGTCAAGTTATTACCAGGTACACATTGATCTTTTAAGTGCTTCAACCAAATCTTTGGGTGCCTCAAATCTGCTTAAGAACTCCTGCACAACAACTGCAATCCTGGCTCAAACAAGGTTTAGCCAGCTGTCTTGTATTTTGTGAATACCTCCCACTCTGAACAATTTGGCAATTAGAACCAAGTTTATAATTGATGTTCCAGGAGGCACTGTGAGGAAAGATTTGAATATTCTGAAAATACACAACTGGCCAACTGACGAATTTCACTGTCACCTTCTCCTGCCTGCTTTATATTTTCTAATGAAGGTTGCATGCTTGGCTGTATTGTACAGCAATTGCCAAGGCTGCCAAGAACAACCTCACCATGCCCAAAGCATAAACTGACAGTTTAGGATACCTGGCGGAGAGACGGGAAGTGTTGTCCAAATCCCTCAGGTAGCAGAGAAAACTGAATCCACACCTTAGGTCCTGAGGCACTCTGAACAACAGCCAATTGTGTGAGGGCTATACAATCTCAGTTACCCTTTCTGAGAAAGCAGCTAAAAAGGGAACTAAAGAGTGAACCAGCTCCTTGAGGGAACTGCTGGAAGCACTTCATTTCAGATGACTTGTGATCCTGAATCCTAAACTGTCAAAAGTTTTCAAGACTAGCCCTTACGTTTTCCAGATTACAGTTTGGAAGTGCCAGCACATTACACATGCAGAAGAGATAGTGAAAAAACATTTGGTTCCACCCTCAGCCACAAAACTAAAATCTGTAATTAGGATCAAGACCTGAATAGACATTGGCTAGAAACTGGTCCCTTAAACCATTATCTCCTGAGTGAGCACATTACTAGACCACTACTGGTTCATTAATTAACAAGTTGAACAGAAATACTCATCAAAATATAAACTGTTTTATACCAACGTAATTAATAAATTAACTTTTGAAGAAGCTTTACATACAAGCTGTTCTCTAATGCCATTTTCACAGCATACCTTAGAACATGCAAGTCCACCTGAGCCACCACCAATAATAATAAGATCATATTCATAGGGTTCTGTAATTTGGTTATCCCCAAGGAGTTTCTGCAGTGATCCATCCTGGTAAGCCTGGGAGAAAAAAGGAAAAAATAATCAAATTAGCACACATGTTTCTGAGCAAACAACAAGTGAATCACATTGCCTCCTTTGACCTACATCACCCAGTCTACTGTGTCACCCAAAATTTAACTAGGATCAAACAGCAATCTCACTCAGTCTTGTCTATTTCCTGCTGATTTCTAAAGCCACGTTACCTGATACGTTGCATCACAGCCGCCAATGTGAGTTCCATTCACAAATACATTAGGCACTGTCCTCTGATTAGTCAGCTCTGCCAACACTTGCTGAATACTGGCTCCATCATCTAAGAATAAAAGAAACGTGTGCATTATAAACAAATTTCAGGAACCAAGCTTTTAGAACAACCTGAAGTATTAAAGGTTTGGACTGTGATACACTGTAGGTCTGCCAAGACAACAATTCTATTATAAACATTCCATTTGCAGGTTTCCTGGACATAAGCAAGTCTTCAGAAACTACTCAAAGGAGCAGCCTTAAATACAGACATTCAGTTGGTGTCTCAAGCCATAACTCTACAGAATGGACTAAAGCTGAAGCAGCAAGAGTTTAGTTCTTGTATTTCCTGGATTTTTATCTGTCTCTGACAGTGTCACATACGGTACTGCACAAAAATTCTTTGGTAAGGGGAGTATGAACATGCTTTTCTACTTACCCTAAAGCTACCTTCTACCCACCACCTTTTTCTACCCACCACATAGTCAGGAACTTTCCAGTTTTAAAATTATCATTGCTTGACCTGTCATCTGAATCATCAGCACCTACACACAGGCTCAATTTGGATCTCTCAGCAGTAAGTGTGGGAATGGGAATTTACAGTAATCACTTTGACTAAAACCTTTTTATTCCAAAACTGTATCTGTTTAGCATCAGTAATCTGAGAAACTGCAAGGGAAATACATTATTAATTAGAAATAATTCCAGAAAAAAAGAGGCTGTGCATTGTACTTAACATATCTTGGGCTATAATTAATTCACAGTATGACAACTTGAATAAAAAGTAGAAGTAATTAAGATGAATAAATATCTACATTACTCCCAAATATTGCTTAGGGAAAAAAAAAACACTTCGAAATGGCACTAGAACTTATAAAAAACATTGGAAATTTAAGTTTTATACAGAAAAAAATATGCACTCAACAGCTTACTAAAAGTGCATTTAAGAGTTTACTAAGAATCATGTAAGAAACTACTTTTTCAAAAAACTACATTAAAAGCCACATGTATTATGTCCATATACACATAAGGCACTGCACATGTCCTAAAACTAAAGCAGCTTGCACTTTAAGAAACAAAAAAACAAAAACAACTTGAAACTAGCAGCAGCCAAGTTACTGGAATTTACCCTTCCTTCCAGTGACTCAGCACCTTTCCCAGAGAAGGTCACCCATATACCAAGTCAAACATTAACAATTCAGCTGAAACCACAAGAGAACCAAGAGTAGGAAAAAAATATCACAGGCTTTTCCCCCAGAAGTCATAGCTCCTTGGAGAGAAATCAGATCTCACATTCTCTATCAGTTGATGATTTTTACAGAGAGTCAAAGCCTTCAATTACATTAAAAACACATCCTGTATTGAAATCCACATTGAAGCCTAATTGCTTTTATCTCTGCATATATTCAAGTGTATTTCATTTGTTTCACATATCCCCCCACTAGTTCAAGACAGCTTCAGGAATCATGCAGAATCACCCATTTTCAGTTACATTAAGCAGTGGCACGAGATAGATGTTTTTCTCCTACTCACCAGTTACATCCAATTCCAGAGCATAGTACTCCACACGCATGGAGCGGAAGAGTTCCTTCACCTGCAACAGGAACAGACACCATGGCAGTGCAAAGGCTTCTCAGTGTCTGACACCCAGCTCAGGGTAAAACTTCACTGCTGGACACACACAGGTAACCTCTAAGGCTCAGTTCCTCTGCTCTGAAGCAGAGGCTCTACAGAGCTTTGGTAGCTTGGCACTTCTATGTCCTGCATGTTCCTCACTTAAAGGCAGGGAATTGACCTTCCAACACAAGTTCCATTACCTTTAGAGAAAGTTTCTAGATACAATTTGCTTAGCTGATGACTCCTCCATCCCTGACACACCAAAAGCCATGGAAGTGACTGCCATATAGAAAAACAAAGAAGAGAGAGAAAGCAGCAGCAAGATTTTTTGGCTATACTAAGGGGGAAAAAAAAAAAAAAAGGGAAAAAAGGGAGTAGATGATAACATGCAAAACAAAACACTATCAAGGAAATGAAATGTAAAAAAAAAAAGCATTATGAAAAGCTGCAGAAGGAAGTAAGACTTTCCAAATGTACTCAGCACTCAGCTAAGTGTTTTTCTAAACTCAGTTCTGGATGGACAGAGTGTACCATTACCAGATTCAAATCAGGCAGCCTTTCAGAAAAATGATTTTTACTTTTGGTTAAACTGGCATGTGAAAACAGCTTTATCAAGAATCCCTGAATGCCTGTGTGATGGACACACTTGCCAGCATGGAGTCTGAACATTTTACAACCAGCTTTCTGACGAACCTCAGATTTACTGACAGAGCTTCGCTGAGTCACATCCATTCCGTTTAAAGATGTCCAACATATGCAGAATAAAATGTTTTCAATATTGCTGTGATTCACGATGTTACTATGCTAAAGACTGAGTATGCCAGTGTCTTCTGATGAAGTTTCAACTTTATGCAGACAAACAGAAAGATTTTGTATTCTGTACCAACTACAAAGTAAGTTTCTTACCACATCATATATCAACCGTGAAATACAAACAAAAAGCTCTGCCTCTGTAATTGATTAAATTGGTTCTACAGTTACAGAATAATGGAAGTTCTAAGGGGATTTTTCAGGTCATCTGCACCAACTCCCTGCTCAAAGCAGAGCCAAATGTGAAGGCTGATCACATTGCTCAAGCACTGTCCACTCGTTCTGAAAATCCACAAGGACAGAGACACCACAACGTCCCTGTGTTGGCTCAACATTTCATCCTCCCAGTAATGCATTTCCATTCTATCCCACTGGAGTATCTGTCATAACTTCTGTTCACTGGTTCTTGTCCTTTCACTCTGCAACTCTAAGAAGAGTCTGGTTGTCCTCCCACTTGTCAGCTGAAGGCAGCAACTAAAAGCCCTCCTTAGCCTTATCAAGGTTCAACAAACTGAGCTCCTCCTTCACACATGCTGTGTGTGTGACACTCCAGTCTTTTAACTTTCACGTGACCCTGAAAACTTTAGTCCTAAGCTCACCATTACCTTCAGGCTTGCTTCCTGGAATGATTATGGCTACAAGCAGAATGACAGGGAAACAGCAGTGGAACTGCTGCAGACCTCCTGCTCTACACCTGCTGTTACAAATCCCAAACTAAATGCCATGAAAGATCTAAAAAGCAAAGCTTAAAGTGATTACTACTAGGAAGTCTTAAGTTAAGAATGTGGAGGCAAGTCACAAAATTAGCTACTTGGCTGCTGGTTTAGTTTGCAGCAAAGCAGCAGAGTAACATGCAAGTGTTCATTAGTTGTTGTTTTCTTTTAAAAAAAAAAATCTGCCAAAACATTGCAACAGCAGCTAGTAGGGGGGAGGACAGGACAGACCATTACTAAAACAAGAAAGGACAGATTTAAGGCATTTAGGCCACCTTTATTCTCTACTGAAGATATGGAGTAGAGGGGAAAAAAAGTCTGACAAATGTCAGCATCCTAATTAGAGGTAACTATTGCACTTTACACTTATAAACAGATCGTATTTGTGTTGGGCTAACGAAACAAAGAAGGAACATAGCAAGCACGTGAGCAGTTACAAAATCTTCAATACTGGCAAGAGATAATAGATTACTTCAGTTTGGAAAAGGAAACGATTAGGAGGAGTAGAAAGATAACACACTAATCATGAGTAATATCTAGATAAGGTGAACAGGAAATGATTTCTCAGAAATACTCACTGGAGCACTCAGCAACAACTGAATTTACCAGAAAACAATTTTGAAATGTAAAGGAAGTAGACCTCTCTAGGGAAAACAACCAGAGAACTTACTGCTATCTGGCATTGTAAAAGCCAAAATTGAAAAGAGATCAAAGGAGTTATTAGACCCAATGGAAAAAATAAAGATCCACCGAAAACTCCTAACTCAGAAAACGAATACAAACTCAGGTCAAGAAATTCCTGTGACACACACAGCACTAGAAACCTCAGCAGTGTACTGGTTGATTTTCTTCCTTAGAGGCCAAAGCCAACACTGTTAATTGCTCCAAATGCCAGGGACAGGATACAAGATTGCATGGTCACTCACACAACTATTTATTTACCTTCTCACCAACCCAATGGCCTCAGTTACCTACTAAACCTTCCCATTTTCACAAAAACTGATAGACTAGAAATGCTTCCAAATATTATTAAACAATAGACCAATTTCTTGGTTTCAGAGAAATTATCTAACTTTAGAAAACTCTTCCTGAAGATGCTTTCTGTCACTAGGGTAGCTATGCAGGTTTCATAAGCTTCATACCATAAAATAATAACGGTATGTCCTAAGTTTGCTTTTTCAACTATCAGCTAACATTCCATAGTAGCTACAGATGAACTGGCCAGAACCCCCTGAGGATACAGAGTGTAATCTGTAAATATAACTAAAATAACCAGCAACTTCTATGCAATCACAGATGCTGCTCTTAAAATTTCAACATATAATGTTCAGACTTGCCATTTTTTCATGCTAAAAAACTGTGTTTTCTTTATGCATTTCTATCTTACTTATTATCTTTTCCATGTGCTAAGAAATTGAAGGAACAGTAAAGTTAAGTTATGACAAGGAAGTAATTCTACCACCACCCCCTCTCCACCACTGCCCTGTTAAAGCAGTTGAACAACAAATTGCATTTGCAGAAGAGCAACAGCACAATTGCCAAGTCATGCTATTAGCTAACCTGAATACAATCACCTACTTAATTCACTTAGGGAATTTATTTGCAGTACTGTTTCTGAAGAAAAGTGCAGTCTTAATTTCCTTCTAGCATGGTTACCTCCACTTGAAATAGAGAATTCTTTACAACTCCAAATTAGGTCCTTTCAGAGCACAAATGCTAAACATCTTTGGTTTTTCAATTAATCCCACCAAAAGCACATCGCTAACAACCATCCACAGTAAAAAACAACACAATGCACACTATTAATATCTGTCTAAGAACTCAGAATTATGTGATTACAGGCGAAGTATCCAAGCTGTAACTACACTTTCAAATTATATCCACTTCATTAATTCTATAGACGAGATCAGCTAGCAAGAATCCTGCATTACCCATTGTTTTCCCATTCCGTTCACTAATTTCTAAGTCTTGGGAAGGAGTGGTTGTTGATACCCTTAGTGTTACAGATATTTCTCTGTTTTATCACTTCACGTCTCATGGGAGGCTTCCTTCTTTCATAAACTTTCTTCTTCTAATTCTCTGTCTGCAATCTATACCCCTTCTACACACTTTCTTTGTTATATTACTTTTTTGCTCTGTTTCAAGGACGAAAATAAGTCAAGGAAATCTGCCTACCAGGGCAGTCAGCTCTTCTCCCCTGGCCCTATTTATCACCTGTTCCTTCGCAAAAATTCGTGCGGGGTCTTTCAACTCCCCCTCCTAGAAAGGGCCATGAGAGAGGGCCCTCCTACTCCCCATATTCATTCTTGACTCTTGCAAGACAATAAGGATAATACTTCTGATATCTGATTGCTTCCCCGAAACAAGCAATCCTGCCAAATGGAGGAGCTCTGAACAAACGCAGGAAAGAACAATCTGGAATTTAATTACTGAAGTATAATAAAATCTTTCTTCCACTCAAGCTCCTTTTCTTAGTCTGGACCCTCTGCAACATCACAAACAAATGAAGGAAAAAGGCACAAGGTTTAAAAAGTTGCTGTGCCATTGTGTGATCTCAAACCCACTGAACTGAGTGCCATGAGCATCAACATTTGCAATCATGATCACTAAAAGTGCACAGAGCAATACAGACAGGCACAACTAAGTATTTCTCAATGGGCAGTACTGATGTCCTCAAGAAATGATTTCTCCTCGCCAGAAGATAACATTTTTGTCAACTGGACTCGACTGAAGCAACACTTCAACCCTTCACTTACTGAAACTTCCAGTGAGTTGCTAAGGAAGTTTTAGAAGGATTTGAGCTATCTACTATGCTCTACTATCTGCCAAAATGTTCTCAGAGACAAGGCATTGGTTTGGTCTCTCCTCTCAAACACAGAAGTTTCCTTTCTCAAAATCCCAATTAAGATGCAAGCGGGATAGGATATATTCAGTCAAGTTTTCTACAAGGAGGTCATAATATCTCTTCCCTCCCAAGAGTTCCCAGAACTAAACCTAACCTAGATAACCTAGAAGTGGAAATGAGGATTCTGAGTATTTTCCTGGTTATCAGTTCTATTGAAGAACACCAGGATTGGATCCAACAGTTCCAATTACCTTTTTCCACCATGGCCATATCAAATACAGTAGTGTGAGTTTTAAATAAAGTTTCAATAGATACTTTTTATAAACATACAAGAAACTCAAGGCCTACAAACTCCCAGATTCTGTGTGGGCTATGACCAGTGCCTTGGTATCATAAAATTTTAATGAAGGCCCTAGGTTCTTTTCGTGACTTTGGCTTAATAGTTACAGCCGCTCTCTGACACTGACGCACAACTAGGACTAAAGAAGTATTTTTCTCTAAGCATCACAAATAACCAAGAGTGCTTTTCTCTTTTTTCAGACACACACTATGACCGGGATTTAAAACTTGCTATAGAGTCAACCTTGCTCAAACTTAGAAAGCGCAGAAAACTTAACTTATCCCTCCCTGGAGGGCAGCTCTGTCCAAGCTGACCACTAACGTGGTAGCCAAATCTCCACTGAGGAACACAGCCAGCACCCTGAGCTTCGAGCAGCTGTAGAGCTGAGGATCAAGCATCCTGCGCAGACTCGCTACACATCCATCTACCCGCGTGGCAAAGGGGAAAGAACCACCACGAACACCACGGGTCTTTGCCTGGTTTCAAGCCTGGTAAGTGGTTTTCCAGGGCTGGCACGTGGTGCTGGAGCGGGATAGATACAGCGCCACTTCTGCACGCTCCAAACCTCGCAGATGCCGCCGCCGGCAGCAGCCGCCGCATCCCCGTACCGCCTTCCCTCAGCCCCGCTTCCCTGTGCCCTGCCTGGGCCGAGGAGCTCCCTTGGGGCACAGCTCTGTCGATGTGTCCCTCGAGAGGAGGGCCCGCAGGGACCGCGACGAGCGGGCTCCCACCGCCGCCTCACCTTGTTGCAGTAGGGGCAGTAGCTCTTGCTGAAGATCATGACGCGGTGGGAGGCGATGAGAGTCCGCACACGGAGCTTCAGCCCATCCCAGTCCGGGAGCCGGGTCTGTCCCGGTGGCGGCGCCATGTCGGGACCAGGCTGAGGCGAACGGGACCGGCGCTATGCCCGCGGCGGCCGCGCTGACCCTCGGCCGCGCCCGCCCCTTCCGCAGCGGGCAGCGTGACGAGTCGGGCCGACCTATTCGCAGGGGGCGGGGGTGTACAACATGCCAAGAAGAGTTTTCCGCCCTGAATTTCAGCCACACGCACTATGAATCGTTGTAAAATAATAAATATTCAGTTACACCAGAGAAGAAAGTGGTACTATTCGCCTAAAGCCTAAGTAGAGGGGGATAAACTTGAGTTGTTTAAGCGTCTCTCCCCTCTGCGAGGGGGCGTGGAGTGAGCCAACAGGAGGACGGCGAGAGCGCGCATGCGCGGCGGAGGGCGGTGCCGGGCGGGGCGCGGGGCGGCGCCGAGCGGTGCCGCCTCAGCGCCC
>VZRN01005367.1:2479970-2558760 GCA_013397935.1 Dasyornis broadbenti
GGTCGGGGCTGCGGCCGCGGATAGTGCTGGGCGGGACTCACGGACAGCGTGCCCTCGAGGCGGCGGCGATTGCCCCGGCTTGAAACAGTCGGCGATCGGCCCATGTCCTTGGAGGCCGGGTTTGACCTGCCTCGGTGCTAAGTTAGGGCGAAGTATGGGAGGTAATGCTTCCCGCATTCTGCTTTCACCTGCTCCTTGGGTCTCCTGCACGCGAAGGAGAACGGGTACCGATGGAGCGCCTCCTATAATAAAATGGATTATTAGCCAAGACAGCAGAGAAAGTTCCATTTTCTTAAGCATTCCGAGATTAAAGGAAGGACATACTGAAGCATCTGGTACTGCTTATTGCATACATCTCTGATTAGATGAACTATTCTCTTCCCAAGAACCCTAGTAATTGCCAGGGCTGAAAGGTGGAAGGGGGCAGAGCCATGAGAAGAGCCCGTGTGAGGGCACGGAGCAGGAGCAGCCCTGCCTGGTTCGTGCCCTGTGTTGGAGAGGGTTGGCTGGGGCATGGACGTGTCGTGCCAAGGTCCCAACAACTCGGTCATCTCCCCGCAGAGCAACCCTGCTGTTTGCCCATTGCTGCAACAGCCTTCTGTGAGCAATCCTAAGGGGTTGGCCTGGCTTAACATCTAAGAACTTCACTAAATCAAACCCCGCGAGGCTCTGAGTGACAGGAGTTATTTTCTGTAGATGAGGAAAGCACAGAGTGGTTTAATAAGATTCAATAAGAAGTTTTTAACAACACAGGTAATGAAGTCCATTGCTCCCTCCCTCACATGCCACAGACCAGTCCTACTGCTATTTACTAGTGCTAAAAATAACCACGTGTAATAGCTGTAATGCCACCAGTGATGAAAATGGGCCTGGTTGGAGACAACTGAATTAACTTGCTTAATTCCTTTTTGGATCACATGAATCTATGGTGTTCACTGCCCAGTGAGCTTGAAAAAATGTATGTTGCTTTTATTTGAATGTTGGTGATGAAAGAGTTCTAGACTAAGACTTTCTACGCTCCCCACAGAAAAAACAAATCTAAGTTTTGCAGCCTTTTATTTCTGTATCAGCATGTAGGAAAGTGGATACGGTACCTGCAGCTACTGAGGTTTGACCTAACATCCACGGGCCAGAACTACCCACTGTACTTTGTTCATAGTCCAACCAAAACTGTTTGTTTGGTTCCTTGCTTTAGTTAATTGTTCTCTCTATATCTCAGACTCCTTTTCCTTTGTGAGAAACAGTGCTGCCTTTAGTATTATTACAGGAATTAATATCACAGGCTCAAAGGTCTGTGCCACTGTCGGAAGGTTGGTAGGTTTTAATATTAAACTTGGTCTGTTTTCTCCAATATAAACATCCATCACCTCCAGAAAGGTCAGAGAAAGGAAAAAATATTAAAAAGATCTTTTTCTGCTGGCATGCTCAGCTCTGATGGCAATGTGCCAAGTTCCATGAGGAATAAATGTCCAAGGCAAATTAAGTCACTTGAGGGTTTATTTTCCCCTCTGTGCTCTCTGCTGTTGGTTGTTATTATCACTGTTGCCTTAGAGCAAGAATGGGGTCATGGTTTTAAACTAAAGGAGGGTAGATTCAGATTAGATATAAGGAAGAATTTTTTTTACAGTGAGGGTGGTGAAACACTGGACCAAGTTGCCTGGAGAAGTGGTAGATGCCCCATCCCTGGAAACATTCCAGTCCAGGTTGGATAGGCTTCTGAGCAACCTGGCCTAGTTAAAGATGTCCCTGCTCATAGCAGGAGGTTAGAGTGGATGGTCTTTAAAGGTCCTTTCCACTCTAAACCATTTTGTAATTATATGATTCTACGAAGAATGGATGAAGGGGACAATGTCGGCTTACAGCACAAATGGGTGGTCTGGAAGCACTATGATTGCAGTATCTTGCTTGGCTTTGCTTTCAGTCGCTGTAGATGGTTGACTGAAAAGGAAAGGATTGAACCTGGAGAAAGAAGAGGGAAATAATTGCGCAGTTCTAGAGATGAAGGGATTGCCACATTAGTGTCCTGTCTGTGCGCCTCAGTAATAGCTCTGATTATTGTTAACAGACAAGGCCCTGAATCTGTCCTCTGTTCTGAGGGTTTTTTTCTCTCACAGAATACCAGATCATACTCAGCTCTCAGGATGCTACTCTTCAGCTGTGCTGGGGATAGATGTAAAAGGTTCTACAGCTCTTCGGGCAACCATTCCACTCACTAAGAAGATTATGTCAAAATATTTGAAACAGCAGAAGTGTAACATTTATAAATGAAGTGGTTCGCAAGACGAGATTTTGAAGAAGGGGCAAGTGGCTTGTGGAAAGAAACAGGAAATTGTTTTGAGGATAGGAGTGCGAGAGACTTGTTTAATAAAGGTTTAAACATGCTTGCTTGAACTGTGGCTGCCTGCAGGCCAGTCAGCAGCTGTGCAAAGTGCTTGCAGGATGATGGTAAGCTTCCCCACCTTCCACATGAAAGGCCTTGGTCTGCTTTCTCTAATATAAACTGTCTCATTAAGACAGTTCTCTCCTAGGCATTACTCAGCTTAGTCTGAGGATTAGTAATAAAGCAACCACATAAAATAATTCTTAATAATGTAGCATTGTGTGCCATGGGAAGGCATTGAGGTAGAAACTGGTAGGGGAGGTTCATGAACAGAACAGAAGAGAACAGAATAGAACATAACAGAATAGAGTATGATAGAATATGATAGAATATGCATAATGTCCTCAGCTCTTTCACAGGACTAGAGGGCTCTTGGCATCGTAGAGGTCTGATCTCATCTTTGAACGAGTAAAACTACACACCATTCAGATAAACATGGAGTAAGACAATCTCTGCAATAAAAGGAATGCTCTAAAAGACAAGTCCATGCAGACAGCAGATGTTGGAAGCATTTCTAAATGAAGTTGTTTGCCAAAAGGTATTTGGAGGAAAGAGCAAATGGCTCATAGAAAAGAACCAGGGAAGTGTATTAAACATAACTGTGAAAATTGTTAGCCATCCTTTTGTCTAAAATCAAATTAATTTGTCACCTGGGCTTGCTCCCATTCCTTGGGTGCAGTCAAATAGCCATGAGCCTTGATGCTGCTGAAAGCAAACAATTTAACAGTGAAGAACAACCAGACAGCTCCCTCCAGCCATATCCCTTTGTTCCCTGACACAGCCTCATGTGACAGGACAGGAAAAGAAAGAGCATGACCTATCTCCATCTTTATATTCCACTGAGGATCTGTCTGTTAAGTGGTATCCTCTAAGGTTACTCCCTCCCTCTTTTATCTATCCGGAATGCATGACAGATACGAAAAAGTAGAGAATGTGTCTTGCTGATCAAGAAGATGACAAAAGGCCTAAACTGTGGCCTCAGTCTTTCTCACATTGTTCCAGTGCCTTCACTATCTTCTGGGAACTTAGACTATCTGCACCAGGGAAGGAATAAGGGTGCTGCATTTTAGACCTTGATTTTTATATAGTGTCATTTTTATGAAGTCCTGAGGTGAGCGTGAGATTTTCTGTATGTGCCATAATTAAATTGCCAACACTTAGGCTCAGGCATATTTCCTGTTTTGGAGAAGGAACTCCAGATCTCCCCAAAGCCGTAAGTATTTCACAGGTAGAAGGAAGAAAAGAGTTGCTGGTTATTTCTTCAATAAAAAATAACAAGTGTCTCTCACTGAGTTACTGTAGGAATTGGTCATAAACCAGGAGACAGCCAAAGTCCTTAGCCATGAGCATGGCTACGCCCTTTGTCAGCACCAGCAATGGAGAGTCAGTGGAGCCTGAGCCATGCTGGAGGCTGTTGACAACCAGATTTGTTTGCCAGCCTTTTGGGTGACATGTAGATGGCCTGCAGCTCAGACTTTATGGATTAGTGCTCGTGGCAAATGATATCAAAAGTCTGCTGGCACATTCACAGATTCTGGCACCACTAAGTACATTAAATCAGCTCGTTGGAGTGCTGATGGTGCGCATAATCCAGAGTGTATAATAACCCTGGGCTCCAGGCTGAGATAGGGAGAGTCTCTGAGATCACACAAAACTTTGGCCAGGGAGCAAGGGGGAAGAGCTTAGGGAGAAATCTAAAGAAAGAGGAAAATAAACTCTTCAGCTGAGTAGCAGCACTCTCCAGGAAGGGCCAGGCAGAGCAATAACTTCTGTTAGCCATGGTACAACTAAAATACAGCCAGCATACACAGGGCAGAGGGCAATAACATCTTCATAGTGAAAATTCAACATCCCACCCAGAAAAGCTTGTCTGGACAGTGGCAGAGTGCTGGAATGCGGCCTGGATTTAGCTGCTAGTGAGAAGTCAATGGGGGGAGCTCAAGACCCACCAGGAATAATTTTTCTTCAAGATCTTGAATAAATAGAGAGAAGCTGTTGTGCTCCTTTTAAAAAGGCATCAGAAACAAGGCAGTTAAAAGGAAATAATCAAAGTGCTAGAGTTAGGACCTGCATCTGCTAATGATGTACACATGTAATTTTTGCATGCAGAACTCATGCTTGTGAAGTTGTAAAAGACAGAGTGAGTGCTTCAAGTTCACTTTCCTGGTTTTGCAAACCATCTGCTAGTTTGTGCCTGCAAGAGAGAGATGAGTACGTATCTGCTTTTCTGCAATCATGGTGTTGGTAGTCCTCTGTTTCAAAATTGGGCTCTGGTAGTCTGCTGAATGTGTCTCATCTAATCTTACCTGTCATACTGTCAGTCTGAAATCTGTGGTTAATGTCCCTTGAACAGTGTTTTGGTTTTCATATAGTGTCATTATTATGAAATCCTGAGGTGAGCGTGAGATTTTCTGAACATGTCGTAATTAAATTTCTGATGCTTAGGCTCTGGAAATGTGTCCTCCTATATGCATAGGGCACAGGGTTTGCTGATGATGTTCCATCATCAAAATATCTTATTTTACAATAAACAGCAGTATAGAGAGTGCCAGGACTTCTTCCTCAGGTGGCTGCAGTGCGAGGGAAAGCAGTGAGGCTGTCAAGCTCCAAGGATTTGTGCAGACCAGGGTCTCACTTTGCCCAGTTGAAGCATTAATGAAGTGAGAGAGACTCAGGCTGGATCTACCTCTGTAGAATAATGGCCGCCACAGTTCAGTTGTCTTAAGTGCTGCAAGCCAGAAGCTCTTCCAGAGCTGACAGAAACAGTGCTGGTGCTCAGCTGCTTTACAGGATGAGCCCTATACTTGCTTTAATGAACAGCGTGGTGTCCTTCTGCCGTGCACCGAAGTCACCTTTCCTTTCTGGGATTCTTATGAAGGCTTTTTAAAAGAAAAAGGAAAAGAAAAGAAATGCAGACATAAAGGATAAAAAAGTCCTTAATCTTTCAGAAATATGAGAACTTGGCTGTATTTCTAAGCAAAACCTTTAACTTATTTCTAAACTTAAAACCTTTAAGTAGTCATATGCTGTGCATTTCCCAGAAGAGTATTTTAATGAAGGTTGTTTTGTGGTTTGGGTTTTTTTAATTCT
This sequence comes from Dasyornis broadbenti, assembly GCA_013397935.1. Classification (NCBI taxonomy): domain Eukaryota; kingdom Metazoa; phylum Chordata; class Aves; order Passeriformes; family Dasyornithidae; genus Dasyornis; species Dasyornis broadbenti. The sequence continues at coordinate 2,485,441 of VZRN01005367.1, forward strand.
AGTCAGTTTTAGCGGGACAACTCTTACACTTCCAGTGCAGGAGTTTTGGCTGGGGTCTGCTTCCTTTTGCAATCCTTTTTTCCAGTGAAATTCCAAGTGTCTTGATCTGTCCACTCTACCATTCTCCATTTGAGAGAGAGATGGCCAAAAGGATCACAGGTTAATATCTCAGAACAAGGAATATTCAAATGTTTCCTACAGTTTCTTTAGCTAGAGCAATTTATTTTATCCTGCAGCTGCATGGGAATGCTCAGCAGGAAGGTCAGATAATAAATTCAAAAGCACAGATTTCTACATTGCCTTTTGTCATAGATTTATTATCAAGTGTGTCTCTTAAAGTCCATTTACACGCTTTTCCTTGAGGTAGTTAAATACTGTGCTGAACAGAGATTCTCCCAGCTTTTCACCCTTGGGGTAGCTATGTCAGAGAGATCTTTCTGTGTATCTAGATTCCCACCCAGTTTGTAGTCTCCCTCTCAGTTTTGTTGTCTCCCTCTCAGTTTTGTCGTCTCCCTCTCAGTTTTGTCGTCTCCCTCTCAGTTTTGTCTGCCATTCTGCAGACAAGCAGGCTGGACATCTTTGAATCCTTGAATTTGAGTGCTCTGTCCTTTGTGCATTTTGGTTCACAAATGCTCTGCCTTCTGCTGATCAGAACAGTGTTGCTGACTGATTGTGTCAAAAGAAGCCATCCTGTTAGGATTTTTGCTGCTTCAGTAGAATGAGTTGATTTTAGTAGTAACCGATGCTGACAAGGATAAGCTGTTGACTGAATTTCTGGATCCATTCAAGGTTTCACATCTGCTCAGTAAGGTGGTTCCTTCAGTAAAAACAGGCCCGCCCAAGAAGCTCACAATATTTTTCTGCTCCTGGGTGGTGATCTCAAGGAACAATCTTCCTTGTGGTTATTTGGTGCTTCTGGGCCTGGCTGGGACCCAGAAAGATGCAGGAAGCACAGGAGAAAGGATTTTGGAAAGGAGAAGACTTAACAGACTGGTGTTTTCTAAAGGTTTAGAGATGGATGAAGCTCAAATTTCAGAGAAGGTTCAAATAAACCTGAATTTGTTCTCAAATAGATTTCTTGACCTTGCTAAACAACAGCATTTCTCAGGCACTAACCCAGACTGCTGTCAAATCTCATGATTTTAAAGACTCTCAATTTTAGTTTTGCTAAAAGGAGAGACAGGGAGAGAAACTTTACCATCTTTTTAAGTTCCTCATACAAACAATAGTTTGGAAACATGGGTCTGACAATCTTGAGTATCAGGCCAACTGTGCAGCAAACTCAACACTTCTCAATGGTACAGTTTTAGAGCTAATTGATTTTTGTAGGCTTTGGTGGCATGACTCAACCCTCAGGTCTTTAAGAGATTCTCATCTCATTGGCACTTGATGCAGTTTTCAGGTGGACCAGGTATTGTTCCACCAGGTTAACCTAGAAACCAGAATGAAACGTTCCCAAACACTGATGTTTGGATCTGTGACAGGGTCTGAACACAGTCTTTAGGAGTATCTGAAATGTTTTTGTTCTTCGTCCACAGCACTAGCAACGTGCTGCTTTAAAATCATAATGCCTGTGCATTCCCTGAATCCCCGTGTTCAGAGGTGCCTTACATTGCCAAGACAATATTCACAGTATGTCTAGCTAATTTTAAGTTATCGACTTTATAATTGGTGAATCTGTGAACGAAAGCCTTAGTGCTGTTCAGTGAAGGCCTAAACTCCAAACCAAAACAAATGCAGTTATTGATTTTAATTAACTGAGCTTGAAGTGATAGTAGCTCAAAGTAAGAATTGGTGAAGTGCCTTGTTGGCCTTGAGTTTCCCAAGGCTGCCTTGTGTTTGTTCTTCTCTTCCGTGGTAATCCGCAAAGATCTCTGTCCCCTGGAATGTCAACTCTTAGCACAGATGTCAAAATCAAGAGTAAGATGACAGAAATGACTTCTTCCCAGCCCATCCTTCTCTCCTGAGAGGGTAATTCTAGCACCCTGCTCCATCTGGTGCGGGTTACCTGGATCAGGACTGTGAAGGCAGCGTGGGCTTCGGTCTTGCCTCTTGCATGTCCTTGGCTTGTTCACACAGCTCTTGCAAGTGTTTGGAGGATGTGGTGGATGGGGTTGAGGGTGGTGGGAGGAACAAAGCAATGAGACTATGGGAACTACTTATTTAGCTTAAATCACTGGGTTTGGAGTTCTGCTTGGAGAGTAGGGCCGGCCAGGCTAAGGCAGGGAGCTGCTAGCGCTGCTGCACTCCCTGCCTGATTTTTCAATTGCTTTTGCTCTTCCTTGTATAGAATTCATTTTGTTATTTTGACTTTTCTCTGGCTAAAGTGTTTCATGTAGTACTTTGGATGTTACTGAGTCATTGATAAGTACTAACAAACCATCTGCTTATCTCAATTTGAGCCAAAGGATAGGCTGCAAAGCGTGGCTGAGTTGGGTTTTTTTCCCCTTGTTTCATTCTTTTTTTCTCCTTTTAATATGTCAGAGAAAACTGCAGCAGAGGGCACTGTGTGGTTATGTTTCAGGGGAACACTTATTGAATTGCACTGGGTGGCTGGGAGCAACCTCCTCCTGAATGCCTGTACAACTAAATAACAGAATATTAAAAGCGCTTCCTCTGAACATGAGGGTTTTAGGGTTTAGAAAGCAGGCTTTTTTATATTGTAAGGGCTGTTTTAATTTTTAGAGTACATGGGAAGTGCTGGCATCAGGATCTTTTTCTATTCTGTGCAGGATTTGAAAGACAGCCTCATTAAAGGAGCAGCACAGAACACAGATGACATCGAGTAGGCAGGCTACCTATAACAATGTCATGTTTTGTCATTTATAATAGATAGTTCTTCCAAACCTTTGGGATTCCCACAGCACTTGGCAAATTAAATATTTGAACGTTGTTAAAGGGAAGCCTGTTCAAAGAGACCGGGCAGCTGCGAAGTGGGACAAGGATGCCTCTGCAGGAAGAGGTGTAGTGCTGAAATTCCATTTAAGGGAAGTCCCCATTCACACAAAGCATGCCATGGGACATTTTTAAGTGTCTCTTCAATAAATACGGCCTTGTTTGAGTCATGATTGGAGAGAACTGGCTACAGTAAATGACATGCAGTGTTTTCAGAGCACCGCCGCAGGGCTCATCACACAGCAAGCTGTGTGCAACCCCCCTTACCTTCAGCTGACAGTAGGGAGGTGGATCTGACATGCCTGGAAATGAAATCCATGCTTTAAAGAGTCTGTGTTTGTTCAGACTGGAGCCTGGCAGTGCAAAGCCATCTCCTCATGCCAGCCTTTGCTGTCAAGATAATGTTGAAGATAATGTTAATTATTTCTGGATCCTCAGGTCAGTGGTGAAGGTTTCTCTGGCAGATAGGGACACTGGGATGAATACTGTACATCCCTGAGCTCCCTCTGGAGCAGGGCTTTGGTGCCACAGAATGTACCAATTCACAGTGAAACATAAACTCACAAAAGGAGCTCATGATTGCCCTTGTGCTTGTAGTTACGCATGTGCTTAGAAACACAGTAGTAGGTTATATTTATTTAATTTGTAAAGCTAGGTTTCTGGAAGAGGGTAAGATACCAAGGAGAAGGATGGACTGCTCTGACACCATCCTGTGAAGGGATTGCCAGCGTGGCAGGACATGCTAAGGGTGAGGAGCAGATGGAGCCCTAGAGAACATAGCTTGATCCCATGAGAGCAGGAAGTGCAGTCTGTCTTGTTTTGGGTCAAAATCAGGATGTCTTATTTCAGCGTAAGTTCATGACTTTCCGATGGGTTATTAAAGGGAGTGGGAAGTAAAGAAGCAGCTATAAAAATGAACAGCATTAAAATCTCCAAAAATTAGAAGAAGAATAAAAGGAATGAGCAGAAAGCCTTCCACTCTCTCCATCACATAAATTATGTTCTTATCCTAGTAATGGTGACAGGAGGTGGTCAGGTGGCATTATTTAGCTGAATGGCCTGCATCTCCATGTGTGCTCAGATAAAGTTCAAAATGACCTTTAAAAAAATCCATTTTTAAAGATTCTTTTTACTTCAGAAAGGTCCAACTTTAGTAGCTTAAATTTAATTTTGTTCTTGAGGGAATCGGCTCTGGGGAGGGAAGGCAGCGCCAGAGATACTCACAGTAAACTAATAGCAGGCAAAATGTCATTTTAAAAGAGTGAGTGGAAAGCGCTTGCCATTGCAAAGAGGAAATTAATGAATTCTTTTCCCCTAATTCCTTTCCTCAGGTTTGATTTCTGATGTCTTTTCTGACTGCCAGTGCCTCTGCTTATGTTAACACAAACTGATTAGCTGGCTCATTGGTTAGGCTGAACCCAGGGTCACAACACAGGGACTCCGTGGTGGCCAGCTGCACACACAGGCACAGGCATGGGGACACAAGTGTCTCCAGCTCTAGGAACACACAGCTCACAGGACAACCCCCACTGCTCCTTGGTAAGCACAAACTGTGCTTTTTTCCCTGTAAATCTCCAGCAACAGAAGGATAAATTGAGTGCAAGCTCTTTCACAGCTGTACTCTGTAAGGAACAGCAGTGACATGTTGTACATGGCCAGGGACTTCATCACTTCTTAAGAAGCAGTTGTACTCTTTAGTTCCCACACTACAGAAATCTGTCTTCAGGTTAGGAGTGATGCCAGGCCAAGGAGAGATTGCTGGGAATCTCCTGTCAGGACTGACTGGATGAGGCATTCTGGTGCTGGCCTTTTACACAGGAGTAGAGCCATCTGTGTGATCCTGAGGTGGACTTTGCTTTAATGGAAATCTGGTTTTGAGCTCCTTTTAGTATTTACTGTTCTTATGTAGAAAATAGATAAACGTTGTGCCAGTTTTCCCTAGTAAGAATATCAAAATGCATCATTGCAGCAGCTGGTAAGCAAGGAAGGGAGTGGGAAAATGTGTTTTACAATCAACAGAAAAAAGTGTCATCTCAGTCATTGGAATGAAAAACAAAATCCTCTATACTTATCATTGTTGTCCATAGAAAAACATCCTTTCTTCATCTCATACTTCCTCTTGCTGCCTGGAAGATCCTGGCTGGATGCTGGGGAAAGCTCAACATCTTCCTTCTCTGAGTTTGAGGTCCACAACACATGGACTTCCTGTCTGAGAATTTCTAATGTCAAGCAAAGAACTTTTGCAGAGCTTCCCAGGACACTTATCTTCTTGTACGCAAGGTGTCCTGCTGCCTCTTGAAGTGAAGCTGGCTTTAGCTGTGCTGATAGCATTGGTTTGGCTTGTCCTTTGGCTAAGCTGCTGACAAGCTAATTCACACCACTCCATCTTCCCTGGAGATCCCAGCCCTCTCCCGGGCTTGTCTGGAAGCACAACAGAGCTTGGGCTGGGATGGACAGTCCAGAGTGCCCATGTGTAAAACCAACATGCACTGGCCAATATGGGAGGGTCATGCAAGGCTGGCTGGGTCTGTTGCTGCCATGGGATGGAGGGATAAGCAGCTCCTTGTGGTCTGGGGACTCCGTGGTACATTGGCTGAATTTTTGCATGTGGCCCCTCTGTGCCTGGATCTCGCTGCAGGGTGATGCCAGGGCTCGGCTGTGTTGGCAAGGCAGCAGCCTGGCCCCTGCTCCCATCCTGGTGTGTCCCACAGATAATGTCCAACAGGAGATCAAATTAGAAGCTTGACTGGCTAACCAGAAACAGCAGCTGGAAGCTGAATTTGGCGTGCCTGCTGTGGGTAAAATAGAAAACTGTACCTGCAAATCTATCTATTGGAAATTGCTGTGTCTTGATTCTTTATTGCTATGGAAGAGCCTATCTGCTTCCAGGCCTCTGATGCAATGGCTCATTCACAGGAGTCCAGTAACTCCTTGTTTTTCTCTCCCTGCTACCAAACACAGTAGATCTCCCCCCAACAGCAGTTTGGGTTGGAGCTAATTCTCTGCTGAGCAGTTATTATGGAAAACAAGAAATTCAAATATAATCCCATTGGCCTTTCCCTGCAGGAAGAGCTTGGATCTCGATGTACTGCCTTCCTGGGAACATCTGCAAGCTCAACTTTTTTTTGGTATTAGGTAGCTGAGAGTCTGGGCTGTCTGGATGACCCCAGGCAGATAGTCGAAGATGACTTTAAAGGCTGGATAATGTATTTCAGAACAGTATAATCCCGCAGTTGCCTGAGGGTTTAGAGTTGTTTTGTACTGTTTTTGATGTAGGGCTTATTTTAAGTTTTATGAAGAGATGTTGCTTTCTTAACTAACACCGCAGTAGCTTAGGAGCTGTTCTGCAGAGGACCCACTTACTTGAGGCTCTCTGCATAAAACCCAGTATTTTTGGGGGATTGTGTTCAGACAGATGCATGGCATGCACTGACACTGCCACATGGAAAAAGATCTTTATCTTCCAGTGTCGGATTTATGTATCTGTGGAAACACAGGCTCGTACATGCAGAGAGGAACTGCATGTCCTCAGAGGCATGTGTCTGTAGAGAGGTGTGCAGAAAAAAAGTCATACATGCACTTCATCTGAGGCCTCTTTATAATGTTTGTTCATGTAGTAGCTGTGCATGTGTTATTGTCTGCATCCTGACTCTCCACAGATCCCTCACAAGTGTTGGTTTCACCTTAGCCCCAGAATACATGAACTAGTGATGAAATCTAGAGGAAAAAATATGGGGTCATAATGTAAAAGAACATTGTAGGAGTCCATTCTCAGCTATTTTCCTCACCCTTTCCCCCCATCCCCTCTAGTCTACTCATAAAAGGTGCTCCTGCTGTTTTTCTTCTCCGACGTCTTTCCTTGCAAACTTTAATGAGTAATCAAGTGTGATCAATTCCAGCTACTACTCTCCTGCTCCTCCACTTGCTCTTCTGTGCAGAGCGATTGGGTAAAAGAGACCTCCTGGGGATCCTGCATTGATTTATTCTCAGCTGATCTGAAATTTCAGCCATTTTCCTTCCAACACTGTCCCTGGCAGAGCTTGTTCTGGGAAAAGAAGGATGCTCTGAATGCAACCTCTGGTGTGTGATGTGGATCTGAAGCCTTGGACAGCCTCTCTGATGCCATGAGTGCAGCAGGGCAGACGTGGCTCAGCTTCAGGCAGGGAAACGAGAGTGAGGCTCAAAGGGGGCATTTAAACGTTCTCTCTTTTGCATCTATTTGGGAGCCATGAGTAAAAAGGCACCATATGTTTCCCTGGCATCAGGGCTCACAAGGGAAGTGGTGTAAAATAAGGAGGGAGTTAGGAAGGTGAACCTCTCTTCACTGATCTTCAGCACAGGACTTTCACCAGTACGAGAGACAGAGCACAAGGGGTATCAAATAACCATCTAACCCAGACCCCTGGTGTTGGCCAGCAGTGGGGGATGGTGGTGGAGTCTGGAAGAAGAAGATAAGAAAAGAGGCCAAATGGATGGAGTGGGCTCTTCCGCAGCTCCTCCCCAGCAGCTGGCAAGCTGCAGTTCAAGGGACAATCTTGGAACCCAGCATATGTTCTACCGAAGGAATTTTGCAAACAAGCTGTTTTGCTGCCCCGGGGTGAAGCTGGAACTCAACAAAGAGGTCTCAGGGCAGAAGTACACACAGCCCTAGAGGGGCCAGAGCAGCAGTTCAGCCTTTGATCCTGCTGGAGCTGCAAGCACAGATGCAAGATAGTCTGCAGTGAAGTCTGCCAGTGACTCAGGCAGAATTAGCCCAGCTGCACCATCCTTGCTCTTTCCACATTTAGAAAAATGAAACTCAGGGGCTGTACATCTATGCTCATGGTGCCAGTGTTGACCTTCTTTCTAGCTGAGAAAGATGAAAGAAGGGAGGGTTTGGATGCAATCAAAAAAGCACCAGAACTCTGGCAACTCTGACAACAGTGACAATGCTCCCCCTGCCAAATCAGAGGGGTTTGGGTTAAAGCCTTGACGTCAGGGCTCTGTAAGATACACGGGATCACAAGGTATGTAAGGGTAACAGAAAGTTAAAGCCCCAGATATCAGAATGCCTGTGTTTTCAGCACATCTGTGTTTTCAGTTTGGATTAAGTGCTAGGGCACCGTTTGATACGGGACTCACCTTACAGCCTGCCTGTAGCTGTAACCAACAGAGGCTGCTTCTTTTTGCTCCCTCTTCCCTTTTGTGCACAGCCCATTGCATCACTGGAGCAGGATAAGGATAGGGAAACCCTTTGACCCCAGTGTGCACCCTTGGTACATCTGGGAGAATAAAATCTGCTTCTCCCCTCAAGCAATTATAAGTGATAACTATTTTGCTATTCAAGAACCGTGATTTCAACACTCGAGGGGTTAATGCACCGGGGAGGCAGCTGAGGCTTTCATGCCTGTGCTGTATCAAACAGCACAGTTTCCAGGAAGATGAATATCCGTAACCAAGTAGCACAGCAGAGCCCAAAGCCTGTTCAAAAGAATTCTTTTTGATGATCTGGTTTTATTACTTTCAATGAACTGGAGTCTCCAAGGTACCAGTGAATAAGGGATGCTGTAAAGCCGCATCTTGTATACATGTTTCAAGCTGCGTCTGCTGGTGCTGAAAAGGATGAAAGAGAAACTGCTTAGCAATGACCCCAGGGCCCAAACCCTGCTCAAGATTCCATGGGGCATTTGCTGAGACAAAAAGAAGATCTTAACCATTTGCACTGGGACATGACAACTGGGACACAGCCTACATCATTTGCTTGCCCCACTGGGAAAACGAATCCATTTCCAGGACAGAGCATGTGGCATGTGTTGTGTTTCATAAAAGCTCTGTGCCAGCTGGAAATGAAAAATACGAAATGTCAAATCAGGAACAGGTAGATGTGAATTACAGGGCTCTGTGCTATCTGGAAAATCTAGGGGATTTATTGTGAGACACTGCAGTGGTCAGAAGCCCTCTAGGGAAATGCAGTGCTTAACTTCACCGGTCTTGTTTTGTCTGTACAGAATATATGGGTTTAGGTATAAAACACAGCTTGGACCAGGAGTACATGGACCCATCTGGGAATGTTGTTCAAAATAACCCCCACCAAATGCGTGAAGGGAGGCAAAAATCAGTGAAACTTGATTGAAATCAGCAGAAGGAGCACCCAGCCATAGTTTCTTCTCTGAGCACCATCTTGCCATTTCTGTAACAAGACTAAGGAGAAGTTTTATAGCTGTAGGCTGGAGCTCAACTTCTAAATGGACAAACACATAACTTTACAGAAACCTAGAGCGTTTGCAAGTCCTCTTATCCGTAAAGGAGGTCAGCTAGTGCCCATTCTCCCTCTGCATACACATTATAACAATATTAGCCCATGCATTGCCTCTCAGTGCTTTCTCTTTGGAATTCAAATCATGTGTGTGTTTTATAAAAGGCTCTCTAGTGTGAGCCTCAGAAATACATATGCACACTCCAACTGTGTGGGTTTTCTCTTTCCTGCCTAGTGCACAAATTACTCATTGTAACATGATAAATGAATGGGGCTGTGTAACCCTCTTTATAGTTTACAGTTTTTATAGCACTTTGCCACCATATGTTATAAATTCATGAAGCAGTTGTAGTGTGTAACAGGTTTTTCTGTTTGTTTATTTAGTTATTTGCTAATTCTTACAGCTGTATATATTTGTATGGATGTGTGTAATATATATAGATATTTGTCTGGTGGACCGAAGCTTAGGAGAAAAGATCAGCTGCATCTGGAGAGCACTTGAGGAGCAGAAAACAAGAAGGATAAAAGTATTGCCTCGATATCTGGTGAGAAGTGAGAAGATTGAATAGACAGTCACTTCACAGGGAAAATTCACATTTCATGGTCTGCAACATTTTGGGGCAATTTCTGCTAAAGTCAGCTATATTGTACAGTCAAGGAAATACAGAATATAAAATTGTGTTGTGAAAAGTCTGGGGAATCTCCATGTGATCTGCAGCTTGCAGACAGAGAACAGAAGTGGTGAGCCAAAGAATGAGGAAAAACAGAGTTTTGAATAAACTTCAGGGGTTTCTGATAGGCATTGTTACAAATCCTATAGGAGTGGAAGTTGGGGGAAGGAGCTAAAAGAAGTGTCTGATGGGGAGAGCATCTGGATTCCCATGTATGGATGTGAAATCCTTTGCTTCAAGCTGTAGTGCAATAATTTTCCCTAAAACCCCCCATACAACTCAGTGAACTTCGGTGTGGTGCAATCACAGGCGGAACAAACCCAGCTGGCCCTTCAGGGAGGGTTATGTTGGGAAGGGACTATTTGTGAACTGGGCTTTCTTCTTGCCAATTATTCTGTTCCTCTTCCTTCTCTCATGTGACTTCCCAGCAAGTACTGTTTGGTTAGGCCTATCTGTTTGATTCATCAGTTGTGAATAGGGAATTATATTCATCGAGTACCCAGACAGGTTGATTAAATTTCCCCATGTTTCCTGGTGGGAAATCAAGCTGGTATTTTGCTGGAAATCCCCAGACATTAGGATGACTTGCAGTCAAGGCCTGATGGAAGGAGTACATAACTGCCTCTACATCTCTATCTGTGTAAGAATGCATTGTTTGCCCTTGCATAAACACACGCACAGGTGTATATATGTGTGATCATGGTATTTACTTTGTGCCTGGCCAGTTTCAGTATCTTTCTTAGCAATTCCATTCCCATTCCCATGTGTCTCACTCTTTAATGGAGTTGGACAAGACGTGTTTGCACTTTGTTTAAGAAACACTGTAAAAACAAATGGATCTTAATCATCACTAACCATGGTAGCTGCAAATTAAATATCTGAGCTCTTGGAAGCTCATTCATCATAAATATCCTGAATGTCTCTAGGAGGGGGATGTAAGGAATCATTGCTAGTTCTACCTGAGGGAGACTATTAGGAGGATGTATACAGTGTAAGTAAACAAGAATAACGTCTATAATGATGGATCTGGTACTTCTAGTAAAAATAGTTCCTAGATTTTGGATGTTTTATTTTACTTATATATCTTTCCCATTCAGAAAACAGCTTTAAGACAGGACCCATGCTATAAAGTCATAACTTCTAAACTTAGGAATGCAGGAGTGAATCAGGGAGACTGTACAGGAAGGGGACAAACAGGATGGAGGATACAGGTTGCCATAAAATAACAGCAATAATTTGCAATATCCTTTCTCCGGCCTCACCAGATGAACCATGGGACCCTTTTGTCTGGTAGAAATTACAACATAGCTGATGATTCCGAGAAAGAAGACTAGCTTAATTAGTAATTCCATTAAGCCAATTTTCTAATAGCTCAAAGTGAAGGAAAATTCTTTCTTTGCTCTCCTAGAAGGGTAAATTATGATGAGTATTTTCCCATCAGGCTGTTTTATTTACCTACTGTTGTTACGTTTGTGTGTATATTCTGGAATAAGGCTAAACCTGAACTCTGGATCCCATGCTACTGAATTTTGGCAGATGGAAGATTTATACACTGTCTTGGAGTACAAACTTGGCTTCCCCATTGTGCTGACAGGGTGAAGAGATCTCTCTGTAGGTCTAATACTAACCATGCTTCATCACAACTGTGTGATTTCCAGCCCTTAATATTAAATCAGACTTGCCAGGTACTCAGCCCCTCCTGGAAGTCAGATAACTTCATGAGGCTCCCGAGCAAGGCTTTGAGGGCTTGCTTCACCTTCTGCTTTTGATATGGAGAGATGCAGGATTTCTTACTTGCCTGCATAAGGATTTAATTGAGAAGAATGTTCCCAGTAAGCTGCAGACATACAAGCTGTGGATATTAACTTCATCAGGACGATGCAAGTGTGTATAAACTACACCCAACACACAGCTAAACTTTTATCTTCAGAGGGGCTGAGGTTTACATGCTGTTCTGCAGTGTGGTGTTAGGAAATGGACAGCAACAGTTGGGAATTTTTAAAAGGAAACATTCAGGACTGCTTTAGCCATCTGGAGAAGCAACCTTGATGTTATGAAAATGCTTTGCAGGATTTTTTTGGGTGTTTTTGGTAGGCAGTTGGGGAAGATATGGAAGAACTCTAGCTCCTAAAGTTAACATAGCAGCTCATTGGCTTGCACTTTACCCAAAATGAGAGCAAATCACTTGTTTGCTCTAGAAAGGGTCACAATCTCCCAGATATTTTTGTTCAGAGATGGTATCCACCAGCAGTGCTACAGCACCCAGTCTGTACCAGGGGAAGCTGGTGTTGGGGTCCAGGGTGAGTGCATGCATGGGAGTGAAGCTGAGTGCTGAAGGAGGGCAGAGAGGAGGGAACTCACTCTTCAAGAAGCTTAGAGACAAAGCAGATTAAAAAAAAAAAAATATTACTCTCTCCATCCTTTCTTCATGAATCGTTCAGAAAGATTAAACAATTCACTGAATCACTGCCAATCCAACAAAGCATTTACCAGCACAGCCCCAGAGATCCTCAGAAGAACAGCGGAGATTCCTCAGCTCAGATAGGGCCTGAAAGGTTCAGGGCTATGCTGAAAAGTGGTCTTGAAGGCCAGATCTAAGTTGTGCTTTTGCCCAAGAAGTGCTGGTGTGCACACCTTGTCCTTCATCACTGGTTAAATGAGTGTTTGCAGAGCTGCAGGATTTCACAACTGCCTTCTGCCTGGGATGTAATCTGATGGGGAGACCTGGGGGGCCACAGTTGTTCTGTGATTGGAGATAATGGCTGTGATGTTGGTCTGTTCTGTGGTGTACAGCACAGGCTGATCTGGAACTCGCCCCACTGGTGGTTGTGCTGGGTCTCTGGGCTGAGCTAAGGAATTTAGCAAGACAGAATCTATTTATGCAGGTATCTCTCAGCTTGTTTACACCCAGGCTTCGTGGGGCTATGTCACCAGCCTGCCAAGCTCTGTCTTCATTATTCAGTGAAGGAAAGCAGGACTTTGCCCTCACCCATCTGCTCCAAAAGTATTCACACTTCCTGTCTCTAGACAGACTTTCTGCTAAAGACATCACATGGCACTGCTCTTTCTCATTATTTTGTTCCCCATTTTGCTTCAGTTAAATCTGGATTTCAAGACAAAATCTTGGAAGTGAGAACAAAATAGAAATGGACATTACTTGTGCGCAGATTTTACATCTACAGGCACCAATGGTAATTAATCTAGCCTAAAGTCCTGTCTGAGCCATAGAATTTCATTCAGTAGTTCCTGAAGAATTCCTTTGATTGCTTTGATGTTATTTGACTTCCCCTTCAGCAAGTCATGGTCTCCTGTAAGGTTCAATCTCACAATTACCTGAACTCCCACTGTTAAGTATGGAATAGTCCTGACTCCCATGGAGTCTGTTGAAATCCGCTCTGGGCAAGATCAAGCCACGAGTCTATTCTGCCTCCTCCCCTCCTCCTCCCCTGCACATCCAGTTTTGTTGCTTGTTACGTTGTCAAGTCCTGCCTTTGAGAGTCCCTGAGTCCTGCATTTGTGCTGCTGTCTCCCCACTTCCAACCCCTCCGAGGTGAGCCTGTGTTAAATGGCAGATCCTGTACCACAAAATGTCTTACGCCAAGGACACCAAATGCCATCATCAGATGAGATGAAGTTGACATTGGTAGTACATGCAAATTCTGCCAGAGACCCACATCCCAAACTGCCATGTAAATCCACACGTTGACGCCTGCAGGCACATGCCCTTGGTTCAGGATTTTAGCAGTGTCAGAGAAGGTGGCTGCCAGACATTGACTTCTTGATCTGATTTACAAGGAAAATTTGCACCACAGTGGCATAACCTTTTCACTGCCTTTGCTCTGAGCAGAAAAATGAATTGTTTCAGACAACTCTGGACGTGTTTCCAGGACCACAAGTGATAAACTGAGACACAAGTGGCCATCAGCAGAACCACAGTTTCTGCCCGTGCAGCTGCTCTTAAACCCTCCCCAGTGGCAAGAGAAAATGGTGTTGCTTCTGCTCTCAGGTTTGTCAACAGAAAGAATCACGTTGGGCCAGAATCACAAAGACTGATGTGGGACTTAGGAAATCCTGGCTTCCTATGAGGGCTGCTGAGGTGATCCCATGTGTGGCTTTGGGCGTTTGCAACTCAACAGCCAAACTGCTGCAAAACGTGGATTTTGAGTCTGGTAGGACATAGCCATGGGGGAGGTTTGATATGCTTTTCCCAACATCTGCAGACAGACGTGTTCAGGGTCTGGCCACATCTACCCCTGGGTCCAGCAGTCCATGGAAGCTTTCTCGAGCTTCCTGCCTCCTCCTCTGTGCCAGGGTAGAGTAGCTCCTATCCTAATAAAGATTAGGAAGGCAAACAGCCTCATGCTGTACCAGACAGCATCAGTGGGCTCAGACCTTCTTCCTGCCCCTGGAGAAATCTGTGCTATTTATCTTGTTCTGAATCTCTGTCTTAATATCTGCAGCTTCTTGTTTCAAATGATTAGTGATCTGATGACTGGCATTAGTGGTGATTAACAGAAACTCTGCAGAGAAAGAAGCTCTGCCTGTGTATACACCATCTGAACTGGGGCTGTCAGTAAGTAGACTCAAGAGAGATTTATTCTACATCACTCCCAGCCCTAGAAGAATGATGCTAAACTCTATCCCTGCTTTATGAAGCCTCTTATGGCACCCCACTGCTAGATTCAACAAACCATTTTGCATGTATTTACTGTCTTCCTAGCCCATAAAAGCTGGCTTTCCTTTATTAACTACAGTTTACTGCCACTCTCAGCAGAAGCAAATAATGGAAATGAAACTGTACTCGTTCCGAAGACCCCAGTATGCTTCCAGATGTTGTTCACATCGGCAGTGTCTTGTCAAACTGTAATTGCGTGTATTGTGATTATAAAATGGTTAATAAACACGTGTCTGAGAGATATTATCACTTCCTCCACCCTGTATTACCACTGCAATGCATGAATGGTTTGGAGGCTCCTATTGTTTCTATATCCCTGACTCATCTAAAGCCTCAGCGCCAGTAAGTGCTGAGCACCCAACAGTGGTGCTCTCCTCCCTGCAGGAGCTACAAATGCCTGGAGGAAAAACTGGGAACAGTTCGTAGGAGTCTGGTTAGAGTAGAGAAGGAGTGAGCATCAGAGCAGGCTTGTCATGCCAGTGCCATGACCATCACTGTGGCTGTTCATGTTACTCTCTTCACCTTGGGCTGGAGCAGGCTGGGCTGTAATGAACAACCCTTGAGTTAAAGTGTTCACACTAAAGGTATTTTCAAGGCTTTACCTCTCCCTAGATCCAAACATTAATTCAGATCATAATAATGTGCTCTGCATCGCGGGTAACATCAGGAAGATGATTTGCCTAATGCTTTGGTGGCCGCTTGACCTCATACATTCCCTTCCTGCTATTTGAGGGTGGTAGATCAGGGCTACAAACATTGGTAACTGCATCTTTCCACAGCAGCCAAAAATTATTTTGGATGGCTGATAGTCAGGAATCAATTTGGAAGACTTGAAAGTGGCACCTCTCCCCCAACCTGCTGGAGGACACCTCATGAAAAACCGTGTCTAGAAGGTAGAACAGAGCCAGCCTACCCAGAATCTCACAAGCTCAAATGGCCTCACTGAGCTCTTCCATCACAGAGCAGAGTGAGAACTCAGTTCAGTCCCCTGGGCTGCATAAAACAACAATATTCATCTCCACTTGAAAATTGTTGTGATGGGTCAGGGGAGGCTTTCAGTGCTCTCATAGCCCCAGAGAACTACTAAGGTGTTGTCTGTTTCCTCAAGCAGCCTTCTAAGCTTGATGAAGTTTGCTGGTTGCTCTTTTTCCATACATCCTTGAGGACACAAATGTGGCTCATGTCTGTCCCTTTGGTTGGAATTGAGTGTTACTCTGCCTGAAAGCACAGCACACAGTTGTTGGCAGCACTCTGAGTAAATCCAGCTGCCCTGTTTAGCAGTTTAATTATAATCTCAGTGCCTATGGCACCTTCCATCCAAGAATCACAGAACTCTGTACAAGCATTAATTCATTTGCAAAGGTAATCTGGTGGAAGTAGCTAAGAATCCTGTTCATTTTCTAAATATGTGTAGGAAGAAGGGGATGGAAAAGGACATGAAGATTCAGGGGGATAAAAGGTACAAGTTTCATTCATTCACATGATCATTTATGACTCCAAATGCTGAGGTTTAATTTTTTAGCTCAGTTGCGCACCCCACTGCAGGTGTAGGCTTGATAGGGATCCCCCACCTCACTATGCTCCACCACTGCAATTTTTGGCCAAGTTGAGGAACCAGTTGTGTGGGCATTTTCACACATGAAACTGCACTATTGGAAATCATGACGCAGCCAGCCTGACACAAGTATCAAAAGCTGTTAGCAGAGCTGGGACCAGAATCTGTGTATCTCACCTCTTACCAGCCTGTCTTTGCACCTCTCCTTCCTGTTCTGAGTGAAGGCTCCTGAGGGGAGTCCTGCCGTGGTGTTGCGTGACTTGTCTTGGTGCCAGTGGCTCTAATGCATATTTGAAACTAGTTTGGCACCTCAGAGGAGAAAATCAAAGTAGATCTTTGCACTGCATCTACTGTATCATGTGTGTGGTCACTCTGGTGATGAGTTCTGACAGCATAATCTTACTAAAGTTCATTCCTGACAAACGATATAGATATGGGTATGGGGGAAAATCACACAGTGTTAGCAGTGACAAGGTAACCTTTATCAGGGTACAGTCCTATTAATTGCTGCAAAACTCCTGCTTCAGAGATATTCATTGGACTCGCAGTTGGCTCTGCCTCCACTTGCTTTTGTTCCAGTTTAACTTCAACATTATAATTAATTTGCTCTCCTTGCCTTCCCTTGAGGCCATTGCCTCTGTCAGTCCACAAAGCATCTCTGAGTAATATTTCAGGAGAAGCTCAGAGGCTTGATAAACCTATCTAGCTCTGGATTCCAAAACCTGGGCCTGTTTCCTCTCCTTCTGTGCTCTTGGCCTCAAGAAACAAAATGGGTTTTATGATTTAGTGTCTGATTCCTGTGCTGAGACAAGAATGATGCAATCACTACCATTTGTTTTTGTGGTAGCATCGTTTGTACGAACACATCCCTGATGATTCATAGGCAATTGCTGTTGGTAGGTACCAGGATGTATGCACTGAATGGGTTTTTAGTAATGTATTCACTAGAAATTAAGCTGAAACTTAGCAGCTCATTTTCCAGATGCCACTGATGCAACTGTCAGACAGGAACAACTCCCAGTGCCTGCTTGCCTGAGCCAGAATTGAACTGGAGATTTGCAAGTAAAAAGCTTTGGCTTACAATTTCAATCATCAGTAGAAATTTTTTTGGCATTCAGCTTTACCAAAAGTGCTGAAAATCTACTGTCCCTAAATCAGGTCACCTTAACTTTTCTCAGATTGGACACACATAAGCACAGCCACTGGAAACCACCAGCAGGTTGAGGAAATATTTATTTTTGTTTTTAGCTATCAAACCCCTGAGGATGCCATGGCTCCTACTTCCATGAATACGGTGAAGGTGGCTGGTCCTGAGGGCCTGTCCTCCTAAGCACCTCACTGGCATTCACTGGGATAAAGTCTATGCCCTGCACAGCTCAAAGCCCAGAGCACACTTACACAGTCCCAGGGTTAGAGGGGAAAGCACAGAGAGAGAAAAGGTAAAGACTTCTAAACCAGCCAAGTGTATTTAGGAGCCATTGCCCAAACTGAGGAGTGTGTCCCACTGGAAGTCAGTGACATTGGAGCTGATCTGACGGTTTGATGAATTTGCTCAAGGTAGCCCAAAGCATATGGAGCAGAGGTAGGAGCCGTGTCCAGAATTCAGAAGTCTTTGGCCAAAACTTAACCACACTCTTGGTGCTCCACAACATCCCTACCCACACAAGCTCACAATGGAGAGGACTTGGTAAAAGTGCTCAGGGAACATATCTTCTTTTTCCTTTCTTATTTTTTTTCCAGTCTGCAGAGAAGATAATATTAATTACTCTGCATTCTGGAAAGCAATAAATAAATAAATAGATGGAAATCTAGAGGAAAAAAAATCTGTAAATTGGAAACTGATGATTTACGAGACACCACCTGAGGAAAATTCTCCATCTCTTTTATGCTTGGCTATTTCAGTGCTGCATTCTCAGGCTGAGGAAATGAATCCTAATATGCAGATGAGGCTGTGATAATGATTTTGTGCTGCCTGGATTACAGAATCATATTTTTGATGCAGATGTATTTAAGACATCTTAGCAGGGCTCTGAGTTCCCTGCATAATTTGATGAGCAATAAGTAAGACACAGGTATGCCATGCAAGCAGCAAAATGTTAAAAGGTTATAGAACTGTATTACATCCAGTCATGTGAGAGAGCAAATTAACAGTGCTGTTCTTCCAAAGAGACATGGGCTGTAGAGGGAAGATCACCAAGTTGATTTCACTGGGAGAGTTAAAAAAAAAAGAAAAAGAATAAAAAAGACGCTTCTTTTATGGACTTGCAAGCTCTGGCTGGTGGGCTGCAGGGACTCAGCTGTTCTTCCAGCTGAGTTTGAGTTTACTTTCAATTTTTTTTATATATATATTTATTTAAATAACATGAGGAAAATATATTTCTTCGTGCAGTGGCATTTCCTGTGCTACTCTGAGATATCAGTAAAAGAGCCTTGGCACCAAAATCAGTCACTTTGGAATATTCTCCCATTAGTTTTCTCTGTCAGTAAAATGGGAAGCAGGACTCTCCAGCATGCAATTCCTACTGACATTCAATCAAAACATCTGACCTAACATTTTAGTACTGACACCCAAATTACAGGGCATTTTCTGAATAGCTAACAATTCCTTCTTTTTTTTTTTTCTTTTTCTCCCCCTCTCTACCTCTTTCCCTCTCTCTTCCCTGTCCCCTTTCTTCCTTTAATGTGATGTGTGATTGTTCCTTGTCAGGCTGGAGCACGTTCCCATCCCGCTAAGTGTCAGCGTGCTGCTATCGGCTCGCAGCAAATTGTGCTTTCCCTGGGCTCTGGCTGATGGGATGAATGGCAGCCCGGAGATAGTCCTGTCCTTCACAATGCAGAGAGGCCCAGAGCTCCCACAATTGCTTTTCCCTGCAAGCACATTATGGTAGCAGGTCAAGGGAGTCAGAGAGTTGCAGGGGAGAGAGAAGAGAATTAAAAACAGTGGTCTGGAAATCTTGGCAATATCCTGGTTGTAATCAGATGGAAGCAGAAGAGTAAGGGCATAACAAAAAAGTCACCCAGAAAAAAAACTCTTCCTCTCTCTCCAAAGCTTTTGTGTCACCTGAACCTGATGTGGTTTTGCAAGGCTGAAGATCAAGGCTTTAAGCTGAGAATGAAGCCACAGCTTCATCTCCTTCTGCCATCACGGGCAGAAAAGTGATGTTCAGTGGCAACTCTTGCATCCATATGGGCTTGTTAATGAGGAGAAACCCAAATCATACAAAAATGGGGCCCAGACCTGGATTTCAAGCAGCCTGCTGTATTAAAGCATATTAAAGGTGGGCGGTAATTGCACTGCATGCAGCACTACACAGAGCTGTTGGTGAAATCTGAACACAGACCCCAGTTTTCCTTCCAGAGGTCTGTCTTGGCTGATGCACTGTGGCAGGGAGGCAAATGGCCTTTTGGATGGGTCTCCTATCACCTGCCCCACTGAATATGAAAAAGCCATGAGTCTCTGCTTCAGGAACTGCCTGAACACCTGTTCCACCCTCAGTGTTCCCAGGTCAGGATGGGCAGAGCTGCACTTCACTGCCCTGTTACATACAGGGAATATGTCAGGATTGTCTGTGTCCAGTGCCTGCTCCCAGCTGCTCCTTTGGTGCTCCAGGTACCACAGCTCAGTCCTGGGCTCTGCCCCTGCCCCAGCCTCGTGTGGAGGAAATGGGGGCACTGCTACAGCAGCAAAGAGCACAACCCGAGAGTATCACTGGCCATCGCTCCAGGGAGCGCCTGGTCGCTGTTAACCCTGCCAAGGCTGCAGGGCTTTCCTGAAGATCTCTGAAGCAATAAGACCTTTTTTGCCCTCCTGCCACCTCAGACAGCAACAGCAGCTGTTACCAAGCCAACAGTAAAGCAAAGGAAGCTCTTGTGCTGTGGCTGGGAGATGTTGCTAATGATATTCACTTGCTGCAGTTCAAAAGTGCTGGCAGGGAGATCACGGAGCTGCCAGGAATCTGGACCTGGAAACACTGGATGTTTATGCAGGGGTGAATGTCCCCTGTCTATTCACAAATGCACTGGAGGTTTCCTGGGGAGACCCTGAAGATAATTGCAAAGTAAGAAACAAGAGGTACTTTCCAGGCGCCCCATCCAGCTCTGTGTCTGTTGCCATGTGTGGGAGTCCACCGGGCTCTGAGCAAACAGACGGTTCCTCCTCACTGCCTGGGCTGGTGGCATACAGCCTTCCAAACATGTTTGCTTTAAAGGTTTGAGCTGGTACCCAGCTTCTAACTTCCAGCAGGTCCCCATCACTGTGCTTCATCTGCCTGCTAGAGTGATGGGCCAAATGCGGTTCCTGTGTATTCTGAGTGCGTGTTCCCATAGCACAAGCAATATTGTGATATTGCGGGCCCAGAGTTACATTCTGGCATGGAGATATGGTGGGATTTCAGCCCTGCTGGGTTCCAGGTTTGCTTCAGTGAATTAGTCCTTGTTCTGCTGCACTTCCTGGGAGCCAAGGGTTGCTAAGACACAGGTTGTAACAGTCTGGAAAAAGAGGTTTTTGGACACCTCTGTTAAGAAGGGTGTTAAGGAGTTTTTTATTTTTACTGATTTTTGATAACACCTCCAGCCTTCTCAATGCATATAAGTGGCAATAAAACAGAGCTAAGAACATGCTTTTTCCAGTGGCTGTCACATTCCTGGCCTTACTTTTCCCTCATTTGTTTTTGTCCTTCCAGGCTATGGCATCTTTGGAGCACAGATATCTCTGTACCAGACCTACCGCTCTACAGACTAGCATTAATTCTTTCAATTTCTTTCTTAGCCCAAGCAGTGATCTTCCACTCCCAAGCATTAAGGTAGCCTTTGTAATGCTACCATAGCAAATGTTTCTGCAGCAAATTTCTGTCCAGGGCAGAAAGGTAGAGCTGGGAACTAATGGCCAGGAATAGAAGCCAGATAAATTCAAAGGAGACATAAGGAAATAAGGTTCGCATTTTAAGCAGTGAGATAGATTAAGCACTAGTCCAAAGAAAGTGGTAGATTCCTTATATCCACCTGGCCCTAAAGCAAGCCTGGAAGCACTTTCTGGAAGATCTGTTTCAGCAGACACAGGTTGCTACACTCGCACAGGGACATTGGGTAAAATGTAATGGTCTGAAATAAACAGGAGGTCGGCCGAGCTGTGCTAATGGCCTTTTCTGGCCCTGAGCTCTATGACTCAATGAATAGCACACACATAAAAATGTACTCTCTAAAGCAAGCTACTTAAATACGTGCCTGACTCTAAGTGTGAAACTATTCCAGCTCTCTTCTGGGGGACTTGCCTACTATATCGAGACTCATGTCCTGCAGGCTTGATCTGATACACCTTGAAGTCAGCGGGGATCTTATCCCTGACCACTTCAGGCTGCAGATCAGGCTGTCAGAAAGACACAAATAGGTTAGTACAACTCCTGGAAATGTGTTTCATGCTGAAAGCACTTTGCACTTGTGTGCGCTCTGTCTGATGAAGGATCTCAAAGCACTTTGCAAACATTAATTCGCTACTTAATTAAACTTAAAACACAAAGCAGATGAGCTTTGTGTCTTTCTTCAAGCACCATTTATCAAAGGAACAGGTTGCTCTTGTCATGCTGATAACAGCGAGCAACTTTCCCACTTGCATTGTGTTACTAAATCCAGTTTAAGTTGTTTTCTTTCAATATGAATAATTTTTGAACCATTTTTGAAAGAAAAATGCAATCCAAGCACAGTTACTTATTTTGTTGGTGGTGCTGGAAATTAGAGTACAAATGCTTTATCTGCATTACAAATACTATTACAAAGTGCTGTGGTGCTTTAATCTATCTTCTAGATTTTTTTTTTAAATTATTATTCATGCTTGAAGTGCTTCATCTTAATGCTCACAGTAGTTACCACAGGCAAACACAGTGGCACCAACTCCACTAGAGGGTTTTCTGTGTTTTTGTTTTCTTTTTCCTGATGCTCTTATTATTTGGATGACATTAAAGTATAAACAAGCCAACAGATGTGCCCACAACCTGGTAGCTCTCTTGGTGGAAGGAAATACTTGATTGCAGGAAGAGGGGTATTGTGTGTGCGTTAATGCGGGGATAGTGTCCTGAGTGCTACTTGACGATGGTGTTATCAGAAAGAAGATTGGAAAATGTTGCCTAAAATCACATGGGAGACAGCACATAGCTGCAGGGAAAGACCTGATGGTGGTGGATTTATATTTGGGTTGGCTTGACTAATGTTCCAGCCCCTATTCTGAAGCACAGTTATGCCTGTCTCCCTCTGGCTGTTAAAAGCTAAAGGATGATGGATCTGAGGCTGCAGCATGAGGGGAATTACTGGAGCTTCAGCTCCTTCCAAATGCACCATCTGTTTAGCAGCCAGGGCAACTGTAAGACAGGAGACCTCTCATTTCCAAGGCTGAACCCTCATATTTGGTCCTTCTTACAGATAGAGGGAAATCTGACAGGTGTGGTATGTTTTTATTTAAGGACAGCGATTTTCTGCGAAGAATAACATCCTGTGTGGATGTCCCACCTCCTCTGCTCATTACTTGCTAAAACTCAGTATAAACTCAGCCTGAGACCTGGTGCCCTCAGGGACGGAGCTGCTGGAGGAGTGACCACACCAAACAGGCTGCACCCGTGTCAAAGCCGAGAGGTTTTCCTGTACTGCTGCATTTTGGAGACGAAAGGTCACCTGCTGTAAAGCAGTGGTTTCATTCAAGCAGCAGCAACTAAGGCGCTTTGCAGCAGGTGAGGGTCCACAGCAACCAATTTTATTCCTTGATTGCTCAGAAGGTGCTCAATCGTTTCCTGGATCATTTGATAGTTGGGTGAATCGTGACTTACAAATATTCCTATCAAAATCCCCCAAGCTAGCTTCTTTTATCTGATTTCCCTCTTCTCCTCTTTTTAAAGCAAAATCTCATCAATCAAGCTATTATGAGGAAATGTTAGTATTTTAAGTGCATTTGCTATGTATGGACAGAGTCAGCACACACATCCAAGCACATAAAAATTTGATAATCCACATTTCAAAAAGAGATATCAAAAGGCATAATTTAATATGTTCTCATTGAAAAAATAATGAACTGCACATTCCTTAGTACTGTGTATTCAACAATCTTAATTACTGAATCCTATTTACTTTAGGAAGATGATTTGCACAACCTGAAGGGTTAGAAGATGGTGATGCGGATGGGCTGGTTTTTGGTTGCATTTTGATTTCCACTGAATGCCAAGTCTTCTCATTCCTGGGAATCTGATGCACCAAAATCCAGGAGCACCACTGAACTACAGATCGAACCATGGAAATGGTTCATCATAGGCACTCTCAAGATGAAGAATGATTGAATTGGGCTATTGTATTGGAAAATACCTGGCAGAACCAAAGCCTCTGGGATTTCTTGACTGTTTCTATGTGTTTGTATGTGGCTGCTGGAGCCCACAAGCCTGGCAGTTTGTTTCACCATGTTTTCACGCCTGTGGAAGGAGGAGTAGAGTTGTGGTGGTTTGGTGAACACCCCATAAATTTCAGATGGGTCTGTGGACAGACATCCTGTAGAAGCAGAATCAGAAGTGCTTGCGTGGGACATCCCACAGCAGGGCTTTGTTCTGGTATGTATTCTAGGACAGATAAGAGCAAAGAGATATAAAATTATTTCATAACCTGTGTTCTAGGTTGACCTGCTCCATCACTGAGATGTTGAGCTGTGGAAATGGAGTGTTTAGCCCATAAATATTTGTGACTGTCCCATGTTGCCTCTGTTCAAGGATGAACACAGGAGGGTAGTAGCACTTTCACATTAGAGTTTGGTGGACAATCACTTCTTAATGGGAGGGCATGTACCTCTGAGGGAATGTGCTGGAATGTATGTAAATGTATGCAAATTAATGCAAATTTGCAATCTACTTTCCCCCCACCTTCTTTTGCAGAGGATATTAGCAGGTATGCAAAGATCTAAAATTATCCAACTGAGAGGAACACTGTAAAAGAGTCAGGAGGGGCAGGTATCCCGAAGTTTGGAGATTCAGTAGATATGGATGAGCACTGAACTCTCTCCTCCCACCCATCCCTAATAAAGAGATTAATCATTTCTCCCTGCCACTGCAGGAAAACCTAAAATCATAAACACCTAATTGTGCTGGGGGCAGTGAATTCATGTGAAAACTGTTGGTCTGCTGCTGGAATGGAAGGAGGTGCCAAACCTAAAGGCAGAGTTCCTTTCACTCACTTTTTTCCCCTGCAATTTGGAAATTCAGTGACAAAAGGATGATTTTTTCCAAGCTAACTACTCTCTGGATTGCTGAAACACAGACACCCAAAATCTGACATTTTGAACAAAACAATACTTGATCCAGGCAAGTAATACAGCAACTATGTGATTGCAATGTGTGGTTCTTCTTCCTCCTGTAAGAGATATTTTTCCTCTCTGCTCTCAACAGCAAACCAGAATGTTCTGCACCCTCATAATTAAACAGTGGTGGATTGGGTGATTCCTTCTCTGTGTTGGGAATAAGATGTCTTCATTTCTTCGTGTCATGTAAAAAATTAAGAATCCTAACAATCCAAATATGCAGTTATCCATGAAAAGAAACATTTGCAGAGGTGGGGCTTGAGTCTGAGCTGTGCAAACCTCTACCCAAACGCTGAATATATCCAGGTCTGGCTATTGGTGAGCCTGGGAGCACTTTGTATTTACGGTCCTGCATTTCCATCGTGCTGCTTTCACTGCGTGTGCCTGAACAGCTCTGAGAGTCTGGATCTGGATTGAAGATGACTGATTCTCTGCTGTGCTTTGCATTTGCTTAGGTGATTCTCCAGCCTTTGCCCAAACTATTCAGCTCTCCACAGTTGTCTGAGCACAACTGTGGCAATGTCACAGGCAAAGATATGCTTAGAATCAGAGGATCATTTAGGCTGTGAAAGACCTCTAAGATCATCAAGTCCAACCATTACCCCCACACTGCCGGAGCTATCCCGGGATCACATCAGCGCTGAGCTCTGCAGTGCCAGGTAAAAACATGGGCAGGAGAGCCGCAGGTTAAAAGGAATCAGCCACGTGGGGACAGAAAACCTCTGATTCCATTCCAAGCCTCAGATATGGCTGAAGCTCCGGGAAGTTGAGAGCGCCATTTGCCTTCTGAGCCAAACTCTGGCCCCTCTTCCTCCTCCCCGCTCGAAGAATCGCCGCTTTGGAGACCCCGAGCGAAAAGGAATCCCCTGGCAGGGACCTGAAACCATCCCACTCCCATCCCCTGCTCTCTCTGCGAGCCCTGGCGGTCCGGGAGGATCCCGGGGATCGGTGACCACAGGGTGTCACTCGCACCCCATGAGTGAAGCATCCACGGCGCTCCCCGGGCCCCTCCCGGGGCACGGCGGGGAAAGGGCATGCGAAAGGCTCCGACTTACAGTCCGGAACAAGAAAATGCAAACCTTGGTGCTGCTACTCGGGAATCGCCATCCTTTAGCACATCTCTTTTGATAGCCAGGATGCAGACGAAGTTTCCAATCTGCCCGTTCCTTCTCTTTCCAGAGAAAGTCTCCCAGGGAATGAATTATCATGGTCCAGCAGGTCTAGAGAGGGATATATGGGAGTATGAAGGAGAGGGGGATCAAATAAATAGGGATTTGCAATAACCTGCACTATTAATGCTTGCACATTTCAAACTGTCTTTAGGCTTTGTTTCCAAATTTCTTTTAATGGAATTTATTTTTCTTAGACTCACAGGATTTTTCTCTTTTGGAGCAGTTCTTGGAACATTTGGTTTTAAGAACAATCCTTATTAAGATCTATCTAGCAGTCTATCTGTCACAGACATTTTCTGCATATACAATCACACTGACAAGTGTCTAAGCTTTTCCAGGCTAGGAAGCCTTCCATTTGGAGTTGGCAGCCCGGGGCACGTGAGCCAGGTGGCCTCAGGAAAGCTGATTCAGCACGTGGCTTCTGCCACTGCCTGCAGCACTTGGCCAGCAGCAGCATTTGTGTCCTGCTGAGGCGATGACCATTTCCAACGAGCTTTGCTTCTTGACCTGGGAAAAGGGATTGGGCGAGGAATGGAGGCACTGAGCTTTCCCCTTCTTGATGCTTTTGCTGCATGAATTGCATCTTGTCTGCCTCAGGCATAATCCCTCCTGCTGGGTCTGTAATTTGCCCATTTGTGTCAATTTAGAGGTTAAAAAGAAGGGTCCCAGCCCTGCTGCTGATGGGTCTCCAGACAGCTTGGGTGGAACTTTCCACCTGGATATTCGCAGTGTTTGGGGATATGGGTAAAGAACATTTTCTTCTTGGTATGCAGATCACCAGGGTTCATTGTAAGAGTGCTTGGCCTAGTTACCTCTTGTTACCCCTTTTCTCCTGTGAGTTCTCTTAGTGTAAAGAGCCTTCCTTTCGTCTGGAAAGACTCAGCACGATCCACTGAAAAGAAAAAAAGGAGGCGGAAACGACTCCTCCCCCTCCCCCTCTAAAATCTTAGCTGGCTCATCAGCAAATCTGTAGCGTATTTTTTCTCCTGGTCTTATGCAAACCCCTGTTGGGGAAAAAACCCCACAGAATTGAAGAAAAGGAAAATATCTGCTATTTAAAAGTAATAGCTGTCCAGCAATTCAAAGATATTCAAAGATACAAGCTTTGAATTAATCTTCTTGTAGGTTCCTCTTCACAACCCTTCTTGAATGGCCGCAGGAAATTTACTTTGTCCAAAACACTGAGGAAATGGCCCAAATAATTCCTTAGTACTCTGCACACCCCACAGCTGTAACACCGTGATTTGCTGGCTACTTTGGCGTCTCGGGAGTGGAGCAGAGGAAGCCAACAGATGCCTATGCCTTTTGTATGAGTCTGTTCTGTGCCATGCCTACTTCAGCTCCTCTGGATGATTTGTCACCAGGGATAGAGGCAGCACTTGGTTTTGTTTGCTTGGAAGGAGTCCCACGTGTGCATACAGCACTGGGATATCTTCAGCCTCAAGAGCAAAGAGTCCTGTCCTCGGTGACTCCCTTTGTGTCTCTTTCTCTTGCTTCTCTAGGTCCTCCTGACCCATCAGAGTGGGAGATCAGATCTGTTTGGAGCATATGGAGTCATTCCACATCACTAAATTAGCCTGGAAATGAGAGTTGGCAGTGGCTGTTATCTATTACCACTCGACAGAGGGTTGGCTGCCTGTCAGATTTGTCTCTAGAGTCTTCTTCCACAGGCATGTGTGTCCCTATTGCAAAATTCACTGTCCCAAATGACAATTGTGCCTTCTCTGCAGGAGCTGAATTAGCCCTAGAGACTCCCTCATCCGTCAAGAGCTGGAGCCAAGTCATGCTAGGAAAACAGCAGGATGAGGAAATTGTGCTTTCTAAGTCCCACTTGTTTTATGGATAGGTCAAGACCTCCAATCACCAGGGTCATCAATCCAATTAGAGAGCGTACTTAATGAAATCCTGTGAGCGCTCATTATCAGCAAGTGCTGCAATGTGGGCCACAGGAGAAGGGCAACAACACAGACACAGAGGCAGCCCAGTGATGCTGACCTGCTCAAAGAACTTTTCCATGGGCATGGTTCCTGTGCCTGCCCCTGCAGTTTTCCACCCATCATCAGTAAATCAGAGGAAAGTGAAATTTGTGAGTTTGATGGTGCCTACTGTTAATGCAGAGAAAATGGAAGCTGTGGGCTGCTGCACAGATACTTCTTTTTGGAGAGATTAATTTCAGTGACCTTCACCTGGTCACTGAAACTCCAGACATCCTTCTGAAATGTCTGGCTCTCTCACTTCTCCTCTGGCCTCAGATCCAGTTTCAGCTCTCAGTGAAGCTGGTTTCTCCTTCAGCACAGATGTCTTTGCAGCCACCCTGCTGATCTCCGCCATGCTAGACTGAGGGGCTCCAACTTCCCGTTGGCAGAGACCATCAATCTAGAAGCGACCCCTGAGTCGTTCAGACTTCCAGCCCAACCATCCTGGCTGTCCTGAAGCATGGTTTGCCTCAGCTGCACTACAGCTTCCCAAGTGGGCACCTACTTTTGAAAAACTTCATCTCCCCTTGATATTTCTAAACATGATGCTTTGCCCTGCTAAGCAAACAGCTAGAAACCAAAATGGAAACATGAGAAAATATGACACCCTCTGTTAATAAATGCAAAGCGATGGAAAACAATTTTGCCAACTAGGCAACTCAAATTAGACTTCTCTCTCAGAGGAATATGGTCGATTTGTAGCTCTTATTACAGTGTAATGCTATTTCCCTAAAAGTTTGTGTGTGCATTTTAATGAATTCATAAAACCCGGACTGTAAAAGCCCCATGAGGGAAACCTGGCAGCTCTTTAATTCAGCATTAAAGCTCAACTGATGTCAATTGAATTGATTTCTGCACATAGAAATTGCATTCGTTGAATGAAAACTTTAGCCCTTGCCATTCCCCCTTTTAGAGCTCACTGCAATACAATTGGCTCCTTGAGTCAGGTTCAATTACATGTTGAAAGTTTATAATCTGGTGGGCTGAATGGAGGCTGTGAAATCAAGAGAGAAAACCCAGCTAACCTGATTAAACCTTATTCCACGGCCGTCCTGGGGCAGAGAATCCTTGCTGGAGCACCGGGGCCCAGCTCCTCTCGGAGTAAGCAACTATTGCAGCTACGGACTTTGTTCTGGTAACAACCACAGAAATCTCAGTGTCTCTAATGGGAGTTCAGAGTTCTGACCTATTTTTAAATTTCTCTTCTTTTAGCCTTATTAGAGGTTTGAATCAAAACAGGAATTGTGAAGGGAAAGGAAAGATTCAGTGGTGTTGCTGGGTTTGGATTCTCTTCTAGTGTCAGACACATCTGTGTTAGAGTGTGACCCTATTTGCAGTTGGGTTTCATATGGGTTTTACATCCCTTGATTTTTGTTATTAGCCTGGGGAAATGTCAGTAATTCCCCAAATTTTGACCTAAACAGGGTCAAAGCCAGGAAAGTTTTACTTGTTGGAAAGTTTTAGTTGTTTCCACAAACTCCAGTCTGCAGGAGGAGTTGCTGACTCCTGCAGGTATTTCAGCAGATGCAATCTGCAACAGATCCCGCATTTTGGATTTTATTTCTAGAATTGTTCCCAGTTCTCCTATGAACATAGTAGAAATCTGATGAAAGCAGCCTTCGTTTCCAGTGTTCTGTTGAGGGTCAGATTAATGTTAGCTGTTCTCTTTGCTTTTGCAGTGTTTTGAGTACTTCTAATGCTTTTTCACTGCTCCCAGGGCCAAAAGCATATGAAGAAAAAGATTGTGAGATCTTCCCGCTATTAAAAACAAATCAAATGGGCTTTTTCTGTGTTTCAGCCTTCAGCAGAGGATAGACTTGTTCAAACCATTTGCTTATCCAGAGCCAGCATCACCGTAATTTCTATGGCACAGAGCCACCTTCTAAAATCCCTTTCAGTTTGTTTTGGTCATATGCAAAGAATTATTCCCTAGTAACAACAGTGAGTGTTGGTATGGTGTATTTTCAGCCAACAGCCGCAAGGTTTATTGCAGCCACAGATCCTCACACACCCATCTGAGACAAGTGTTAGAATCCTGTTTTATGGATGGAGAGAGTGAGCAATAGCAATGGTCAGCGACTTGGGAGAACCTGGCTGACTTTCTGACTGCCAGCCCTGAGCTGTGGTCTCCACCTCACTTCCTCCATGGGGTGTGTGAGACATGCCTGAGCCCCAGAGTCCAAAGTTTGGGATGAAACAGCTTTCCTTATTCTGGCACCTGAGCTTGCTGTTTAAACATACATCCCCACTGGCAGCCCTTTATCCAGCCCAGGGCTGCCTGTGGTCACTGTAATAATGTCAAACTAGAGAAACTTCAATCCTTTCGTGAAAGAAAACTGCAGATCTCTGCTTTTGTTTGGTCTGCAGATCTACAGGGAAAACCTCATCCCATTCCTGACTGCTGAAGGTGGGTCAAGGACAAGATGCTTCACTACATCTGGGTTAAAAAGGCCTTTTAAGTGGCATTTGCACTCCGTGGTGCACAAGAAAGGTCTTTGGGGTTCTGGGCTTTGTGCCAAATGAGGAGGCAGTCACAGGGCAGGCTCAAAACACCGAGCACAGTGGGACCCTCCGCTGGTCCTGGGCTTGGACGGGATCTTTTTGCACCATTCACAAGCTGGTCTCCTATTTGCAGTCCACAAGGCCTTTTCAAATCCCTCCTTGCAAAAAAAATACCCCAAGCCTGTCTTATTTAGCGATGCCATAAGAACTGAGCTAATTGCAGAGGAACATGCGATTTTATTTGAGCATTTCAGTATACTCTGTGTCTTTCACACTGGGACAGAGATTGTCAAACACATGGAAGGGGCCCAAGAAATGGTCACAGATGATAATTAGCATAAATGATACAGAACCAAAAAAACCCAGACTCTGAGAGTTTTGAAAAGCACAAATTTTCAAATTTTGGGCACAGCATCACAGAAGGGAATAATATCCCAGAGTCCTGAGCAGCCTCTCTGGAAACTCAACAGACTAATACAGCAGGAAACTTTCCTTGAAGTTCCAGTTCTGTTTTCCTTTTCTTTTTTTTAGCTTGCTCAGTCTAGAGCTATGTCCTACAAACGTAGCGAGCAGCATTTAGCAGGATTGCCCCTGCCTATTTATTGACTTTTTCTGTGCATGCTTTCTTACGCCACGAAAACTATGGAGTCTGGTAGATCTCTGCAGGCCTGGATAAATAAGCAGAGTATTGGGGGTGATGGCGCTCAGGCACACAGAGGATTCATTTCTCTGTTGTCTAAAGTTTAAGTGGAAGCACCCATTGAAAATCAATGTCCCTGAATTCCTCTGACCTTCTTTTCCCAAAAGACACAGCTCCCCTTGTAAGTTTTTGGGAAAAGGTGCAGCAAAGCAAAAAAGCAAAAAAAAAAAAAGGGTCTAATGTGTGCACTTCAAAATGAATCCCCATTCTCCTAACCAAATACCAGGGAGAAATCATCCTCAGCAGAGCCCATGTGCTTATCATTTTACAGCCACAACATACTTTGCTTTGTTGTCTTTGCCAAGCAACATGGCTGAGATGCAAATTGTGGGAAAGAAAGAAACAGCAGAAGGACTTTTTTCCTTCTCCCTTCATTCAAATTTTTTTTTGCTGTATCATCAACTTTAGGCATCCAGCAAAAATAGCCGTGAAATATGGAAATGTCTTGTTCATAGCACAGTGATTTTTAAAGGCTTCTGCTGTGCAAATGCAGCTGAGATAGGCTTCTATAGTCTCTTGTCATCTCCCACTGTAACAGCGCTTCCTCGCTATTTCACTGAATAAGCAGATACAACGGGAAACTATTCACCAAACTAAAACAACATCAAAAGCCCATTAAAGTTCTGATTTAAACTCTCCAAAAAGCATGGAAATTTTCAGTAAAATAACAGGCACCCAGAATCTGTTTGCAACTAGCCATCACTCGTAACATTATCCAACTGTGCTTGCATATTGGATGGCTGGCACTCGGCTGCGAGTTTCTTCAGTGCTAGTGGGTTTAAACCAAATTTTTCACAGCCTTTTTCTGTGCTGCTCCTCCTCAATCACCCTGAAGCATTCCCCTGTTATCTCTTTCTTTTCCTGTCTGTTTGTCAGGACATGGGCAGAGCAGGATGCTCAGACCATTCGCTTTCAAGAGCACAGATCTCAGTTTGCAGTGTCAGAAGCGGCTCTGTGCAGGCAGCATCAGCTCCCCTCTCTGTATTGCTCTGCCCTGTGCAGACCAGAAATGAGACCCTTCTTTGCAACTTTCTGCCGGTTCTAGTGAGTTCTGTGGCGAAGGTCCCACTGTATGAATTCTCCCTCTTATCACACTGCCAACTTTGCAGAGATTCTTGTGTATTACTTCAAAGTGTCTTTTGCCCCTTCAAGCTGAATGAGAGACTAAGGGCAGCACATGCCTCTGCAAGCAAATTAATACCAGCAAAGTAAGGTGTGGCTATAAATTAATGAAACCTCATTAAGCCCCAAGTAGATGTGTCCATTCACAATTCAAGTGGCAGTATCAGGTGATGGTAAAACAGCTGAAGATGCTTTTAATGTTTAATGAGAAAATCCAAATAGAGAGTTAGTGCAGCATTGTAATTTTCCTGAAGGAACTTCCTCTGCTGGTGCAGTACCTTAGCTGGTTCTATAAATCCTCCTCTGGAACCAGCCTGCCTGATGCTCTCAGCCAGTTTGGTGACCTAAAGTGGCACAAAAGCATTTCTTTTGATTTTTGTTTCTTACTTTTCTGTGACTTTCTTTTTTGTGACTTACTTTTCTTAACCAGTTCACTGATTGTCTGCACAAAGACAGGCTCGTGAACATGGAAAGGGCAGGACTGTGACAGGGTTTGCTGCCAAGAAGCAGCACCCTGTTTTCCCCAGGTAGTCAGCTGGGCAGGGAGCAGGACAGTTTTGGATCAGCCTCTACTTGAAGAGCTGTTCCTGGGGTCCTAACTGAGCCTAATGGGCCCCTGGGCACTTTTCAGATTCTATCAAGGCACTTAACCAACTCAGACTAAAAATCAAGAAACTGTATTACCAAAGCTAACGTGTTATTGATCATTGTAGACTACCAAATGCAACTGTCAAATCAAAGTCAAATCAGAAAGCAAAGCTCAGTATGAGACTGGAGCTATATTAGGCAAATCATCAACTATGCATCAGAAATAACCCGTCCTTATAAACCCCTGAAAGAATCTGAGAAACTGCTTCTACATGGAGTTTAGAAATGGGAAACTGGACTTTATGCCTGGCTGTGTCCACTGATATTCCCCTGTCCCTTGCTAGGACTGAAAATACGTGGGCTTTAAATCCATGCAATTTTGAATCTGAACCAAGGACAGATAACAAAGATCAAATAAGCTTTACTTCCATCCCCTATCCCAAAGCAGAAAGAGAGCTATATTTTTGATTCCAGCAGGAACACAAGAAAAGCTTGCATGATTTCAGGATCTCCCACTTGGAACGAGAAATGAGAAGCCTGGGAGGTAGTTAGCTGTGTCTCCATCCCTCTTGTGCATCCTCTGTACTACAGTTTGACATCTCCAAATATCCTTGCTGTCTGCAGAGACAGCAGGCTATTTTGTGCTTCATTCACTGTAGGCTGTCAAAAAGCAGAAATCCCTGCCCTGCGGGCTCTGTCCTGGAGGATTTTATTTTGCAAATCCAGTATCTGTCTCCTCTCTGCAGATCTCCTGCAGGGTTCAGCGCCTTTCTCCTCTTCCTTTGCCTATTGCTGTTCACCTGCTGGCAGGGAATTTCTGGCTGCCTGGATCCCCCTCTCACAAGGACAGCAGAGCCTCGTGCTCAGCTCTTTTAATGGGCCTGCATCCATCACCACTCATCGCTGCAGAAAATGCTTGGGAAGGGCATTAGCGTTTTCACAGCCTTTGTTGTACTGACCTGCCTCTGTAAAGCCTAGGAAAGGTGGGACAGGAAAGAGAAGGAAAACTGAGGACATCCCATCCCTCTGCCAGTGTTTGCTCTGTGAGAAATCCTGCGCTGCATGAGGAGTGCACTGGTATTGTAAATCCTTATAAATGCCTGATAAAAGACTCTACCTGTCACATAAATGAAAGTCTCCATATGCTAGATACAGAAATGCAATCTGAAATCCTTTTTAAAAGAAGCTGATAAATAGTGGGAATTCAGAGCATCAGCAGAGATAGGGCTCAGATCACCTTGTTCCCTTTAATCTGATCTCCAGGAGAGTCCTAGTCAGGAAGGTCACAGGGCATGGAGGCGTGCTGTCTCTGGGGTGAGAGGGCAGTGGTGACACAGGCATCCTGTCCTGCTGACCACGGTGCTGGCTCTGTGTGGGCGTTGGAAACACCACAGTGCAATCACAGGACACATTTCATCTGGCTAAAATCAGTTTGTAAGTGCCCAGTGACCTCATGCCACATCTCTCAGGAAACGTTTTGCATCCCCTGCAATAGAGGATAAAGTGGCATGTTTGCTATTAAGACATTTGGCAGCTGGTGTCACAAATGCTGAGGCCTGATTTGCAGCTTGGGCCTTGTCCAGCTCCCCTGAACTCTGCTGGATCAGCGATGAACATCCCTGTGTCCTGCCTGGGGCAGTTCCCATCTCAGGGACACCCTCACAGCCCCAGGCTGATCCTCCCTGGTGCACGCTTGGGACAGTTCTGCTGCTGGAACAGGAGGGGAAGCAAATGAACACAAGAGGGGCCCAAGTTAAAACTGTGCTTGGGATATGAATGAGTAGGAATTGGGATTGTGGCTGGGGTGGGAAGCAAATGACTTGAGAATGAAGTTACATCTTGAGAAGCATGATGCTTCGTAGTTGACTTCTTCTAAAAATCATTATACATGCAGTGCCAAGGGTCATTATGGACAAATGTTTCAGCTGAATTGCGTTTTGCTTTTAGTATCTGTTGTGGTTGGACCCCTCTGGAGTCATGTCCTTTCTCCCTTGGCTGAAGTGCCTTGTGGTTTCAGCCAGCTCCCTTTCTGCTTCACTTCCATTTTTGTATGTGTCGTTTTGAAATTCAGTTTTCCATCCCTCTTCCTGCCTTTCGCCCTACTGTGGTTCCCCTCTCTTCCCAGGGACCTCCTGGAATCAGCACCACATTGCCCAAACAAGAGATGGCATCAACCTGCAGGGCTGAACGAGAGCTTTTGTTGTTCATCTGTGTTCACCCTGTTAATACAGGGTCAGCTTTACTTATGCCTTTCCTATTGTGCAAATTTAACATTTTCCCACAAGAGACACTCAGCAGGAATTGAAGGTCACCTACCCCAATGCTTCAACACCTGCAGGTTTATGGGAATGCTGTCCAGTGGGCACAACTACACATGCCTGGGCACTTTTGGTCCATGTCTTTTATCTTCTTCCCCAGGCCTTGCGTCTCACTGATGTGATATTTTCACTTTAGCAGAATAGTTCCTCAGGACAGCAGTCCTGTGTGACATCTGGGGCCGTGTCAGACTTCATGCCCTCATGGGTTCTGAGGAGGACAAAAATCCCATTTCCTGGTGGAGTTTGAAATTGTGCCAGATATTCAGTCAGAGCAAATCCAGGAGATGTCAGAGTTCTCTGCAGTGGAAATTAAAAAAGTAATACCCTTTCAGGTAGTTCAAAGCAGTTCACTTTTAACAAACAGAGATGTCATGCCTCAATTTTCCTTGATTTTGTGTCATATTTATAGCACATAATATAATGAAAAAAATAAATGGAAAGTAATTTCAAAATGAAAACCAAAAATGTTTCACTTTCAAAATGCTGAAACAGGGCATTTCATCCATTTCAAAATTATGCTTTAAATCTCTTCTCTTTTTTCCCAAGCTAAGAAATGCATTGAAAACAATCCTCATCTGCAGAACTTTTCAGTTTCAACAAATTGACATTTTTCGCTGGAATTTTCTTTAAAAAGATCCAAGGATCTTAAACATTAATTTGTTGTTAGGCCTCAGAGCACTTCTGAGAGGTAGTTAAGTGTTATGATCCTCATTTTGCAGAAAGAGAATCTGACTCATAAAGAAACGTAAAATGCAATTGAGTTCCCACTTACTTCAGCGGAAGAATTGATGTGCCCAAGGTCAGAGAGAAAGTCAATAGCAGAGCTGGAGGAAAAAAAACCTGGAGTTTTGAAACCAGTGCCTTTTCTGCACCCACCAGACTGCCCTCCCTTGCACAGTGATCAACATCCAAAGTCAGTAATGCCCACTCTGCTAAAATCTATCCTTGAGCTGGAAGGCAAAGTGGAAACCACCCCAAACCAGGAAAGAACCTGAGACCTTCCTTCCCAGAAGTGTTTGGAGCTAAGACTCAGCTGCTGTGTGTTGGATCCCATTTGGTGCCCAACTTCCACAGGAGGTGGACCGAGCCCTTGGAAATCTTGTGCTTTAACTTGGGGTTGTTGGTTTCTGCACCAGACTGGCTTCTCTCCCCTGCTCATGCTTCAGGAAGAAAGAAAAGAACAAAGCTGTCACATTTTATTGCAATGCTGAATAACTCCTTTCTGAATTAACTTTAAAATTTATAGAGCCAAAGTATAAGAATGTACCTGGGATTGAAAAACAATATATTAGTGTGCACAGCTGCTGCACACAAGACTTTGAGGTATCATCAGTCCCTCCATGCTACTGTGCCTTACAGACACGGCTGTTAAAATCTCTTCCCACCCTGGATTGATGCACTTTGGTGTGTGGTGACACAAATCCACCCACCCTTCCTGTGCCTCCACCTTTTCCTCCCCAGGGACCCCATCCCACACCCCTCCTAATGCTGGTTTCCCTGCCAGCAGGTCCCTGCGCTCGCTGCTTTCCTGCCAAAGGAGGGACATGGGCTTGCAGACACCAGGGTCCTGCAGAGGTAGTGCGGGGTGGGCCTTCAGGACAGAGGCACAGGGAGGGAGAAAGAGATTTTGTTTGCCCTGCCTGCGTGTGATTGTGTGTTTCGCTGACCGTGACAGTCCTGCACCATCTCCTGTCCACACAGCGCTGTGCAGACGGAGCTCAGGTGGCAGCTCAGCCCTCCTGCACGTACCTGCTCCTGCTCTCAAACTGGTCACGGGTTGCTGCAGCACAGACACGTTCTGTGCTCTCCCTCCCCCCACCCACATCATTTGGATTCACATAATCAAGCGTCTTGCAGCTGAAATTGCTCATAGAAAAAATAATTTTAAATTGGTTCATTAATGCTCATTTGCGCAGAATTCTTAAATATGATAAGAACATGAGAGTGAAAGAGAAAGGATCTGAGTGAGAGTAGGAGGATGTTGAAAGCAACTTTCCTGTAATTGTAAAATCTTGTGTCTAAATATGTTTAGACAATGTGAAAAGTCAATTTAAGAAGCTAGGATACATAGAACCACAGTAAGGGAGGAGATATCTGAGGGAGTGCAGACATGCCATGCTTGAGCTTTTTAGTTTCCCTGGATGGTACAGGATTCTGGTTTGGTCCAAAACTGAAGTATCACCACAACAGTCAGAAGCTGCAGTGTGCAACTGGAGAAATGGGATGAGAATGGTGTTTTTCATGAATAAGTTCATCATTCACACCCCTATCTCTGTTTGGCACAGGAGAGGGCAAAGTAGCAGGTAGTCACCCCTCAAACCACGCTGAATTACACAAGCTGAGAATCTTTGAATCATGTAAGGTCAGTGGATCTGCCCTGTTGCATATCAGCAAAGGATCTGGCCCTGGAAATGCATCAGCAGAGAGGTGTTAACCACTGTGGCAGCTGAGAGATGAGCTGCTACGGCAAGAGCCCATCCCATCCAGTTGCTCTCTTATTGTACACCAAAATTTACAATTTAGCAATTCTGTGAGCACAGAATACTGTCCCTTATGGAGACTATATACTCCTTGGAAAGAATAAAACTGCTGAAACACATCTAATTGTACAGTACCTTAACAAAGAGGTGCTCTGGCAATTACTTCCTGAGTTAGCCACTGATCAACTTACACCGTGAAGCATGAGGATTGATAGCTCCTGTAATTTTATTTAATAAAGATCAATTTAAATAGTCTGCCTTAAAAACAAAAGGAAGGTTAATGAAGGTAGAGTCTTAAATTATATAGATCACAGCTCTGATTTTCATGCTAACAGAAAACAGATCAATGGAAACTGTGCAGTATAATTGGAAATGTAAGAAAACTGAAAACAGCCATACTGTGGAAAAGGTAATAAATACTGCTGGCAGACTGGAACGGGGGCTATCAGAGGAGGCTAATACTGAGCACAAAAAGATGAACAAAAGTCTTGCCAGGGAAGAGGCAGAAGAGGTCAGACTGCAATTCAATCAATGGGCAGCCTGGGCTCCTCTGTATTACTTTGCCAAGTCCTATCAGGAGCTTGAGTCCAGATCAGCCCTGATCCACCATTCGAGTAGTGAACTCTGAAAATAAGCACACATACATCTTCCCAGAACATCAGAGTTAGGCTGGGGGAACTCCCTCACTCCTGGCAATTGTGTTCCCAGGAACAAAAGCCTTGGTGCTGCAGCAGGGGCCAGGGAGGAGAGGCAGAGCAGCATCCTGAGGGGACTCTAAAGGGAGAAGTCCTTTAAATTCTCATCAAAGCAATCTGCAACACAGAAATGATTGAGCCATCTCTGTATTAGCAGACACCTAAATAAATGTCTTCATAAAATGCGAAATTATCTTTATCAAGGGGATCAGTGGAGTGCGAGGTACAAGGGTGTTTCTAGCTTTTTTTTTTGTGATGGAGAGATAAATCAGCATGGGCAAACTTCAAAAGGTTAATGGGCTAGAAGAGCATAGCATGTGGTATGGCTATCTCCTGGCCTCAAGGCAGGAAATAACAGGGGGTCAAACTTTCCTGTTTGTGTTTCAGCATAGACAACCCACACCTGACTGTGTGAAAATCAAGCAGACTCTTAATGCTCAATCATGTATTTTCTGATCACAGCAATCAGTCATAGATCAAGTTTAGATGCAGTATTTGGGTTTGTTCTAATTTTATCTGGAGTGGATGCTCAAGGGTTCCTCTGTTCCACACATCCACCAACAGCCTCGTTCTTTACTCTTTACCACTGAACCCCAAGGATGGGCTCCTGCTGCAGATGGGTACCTACGTGAGAGACTTTCTTTTTTGCAGTTTCTTTACTGACTCTGACATGTGTAACATAAAAAACTCAGTTGTCACCACACCACAAACCCTGAGAATCTTTTGTGTGTTAGGCATCCACAATATCCCCCACTGCCCTTGCATGAGAGGTGGCCAAAACTTGAAATAAAATTCAATGTATGCCAGTTACATCATCCTACTGCAGCTGCAGAAATACTGCTTCATCTTTTTACTGGTTATGGATGTTGATAAAGAATGCAGATGTTTCCAAAGTACTGAGACAAGCTCAAAACACAGCTGCCTTTGGATCTTGGCTCTGCCATCACTTGCTGTTCAAGGACTGTCCAGACTTCAGTTCTGGGATGTAAACTTCCTCAGAACATCCTGCTCTTTTATTTCAAGGAAAAAGAAATTCGCATCTGAGGTAAGGGAGATTTTGTCTTTCTCCTCCCTGTTTGTTCTGATTAAATCTTATTAAGTGCTTTTCTGCCTCTTGTTTTAATTTTAAAAGTCATAATCCCCCAAATTGTATGCAAGCAGCCTAGAAATGCCTCCTCAGCCTGGCTGCTTTTACTGTCAGGGGAGAGAAATGAGCACCTGCAGAGCAGAGTCAACACCTAGAAGTACAGAAAACTGGTGGAAAAGCCGGGAAGTGGGGGAATTATTTTCTGCTTGCTTCAGTCAGTAAGAAAGGGCTCTGCATTGTATCACCTTCACTTAGAATACTCCTGCTCTTATCTCTTGGCTGTTTTCCCACTGCTAGGCAGCTGGGTAAGTTTTTCAGGAAGCAAAACTTAAGCATGAAGCCGCAGGAGGCCTTTGTCTTTTTCTTCATGATTCATCTTCAAGTTACCTGTCTGTACCTAATCTTGACATGATCCCACTCCATCAGTCAACAGAGAACACCTCAGAGTGCTACTCCTTTCTGAGAGGGTACCCAAGAAGGACAATATCAATATCTTTAAACTAAAATATTAAATGCACAGTGACAGGTACACATGCATATATTCCTGTAGATATCAGGAAGTTTATCACTTATCCTGGCAGAACCACAGTCTAAAAGATCTGCTTGAGCTTGGTAGGCTCAACTCCTCTCAGGTCGGAATAAATCAATGGCAATAAGTGCATTAAAGTGAAAAGACTTATTCCAGTGCTAAGCAGTGCAAAAGCAGTAGAAGCCAACTTGTTCTAATACATCTCTGTCTGCTGACCAGGCAATATAGCTTCTTATATGGGTGAATCCAAATGGCTTTAATCCTTTCTGACTTCCAGCACTGCACACTTCAGCAATGGGGGAGTGGGGGACAGGTAATTAAGGATTTGGGCTGCCAGGCCAGAAAGGTGTTCCACTCCTCAGCCAGTGTGCACCTCTGTTTGCTCTGGCATGCTGCTGCCACTTGTGCCCTCTCCGAGCATCTGAAAAGGTTCCTATCATATCTGCTCAGTGTTTATTCTTTCCCAATACCAGCAGATGGTCAAGTGCCGCTCTCTAGCCCTCTCTTTTCTACTGCTGTATGTTTCTGATTGTTGGCACAACTTCCCTAGAATGTCTTGGAAACTTTCAGCATTTAACTTTCTCAGCCTGTCACCTGGTTTTGTCCCTTCAGAGCCATAAAAGGAAATGATTGCTTGAGGGGCAGAGCTACATATATCATCCAGAGTGTATCATGGTTAGGTGGATGTAGTGAAAAAATACGTATCTGTGTGGAGGAGGGCTGTCTTTCAACACATCCATTTGCCCCGAAAAAAAATATGGCAGTTGGGATTCTGGAAAAAAAAAAAAAAAAGGAGGAGGAGGAAAAGAAGCTAATTAGCTGTGTAAGTCAGCTCTGAAAAAGTAAATAGAGAAATACAGCAGTTAACACTCAGATGCACTCTAAATCCCGAGGCTGCTTCCTTGCTCTTACATGTAGGTGTTTAATAATGCACAAGTTCCTCACTTGCTGTGCTCTTGTGCTATGCCCCAAACTCCAGGGAGTCAGAGGACTCAGCCTCTCACCTGAGACCATGCAGTGGCCCCAGAAAACTCCACAGGAACAGCCCTGAAGCTTGTTAGAAAAGCCCAGCAGAATAGAGAAATACCAAGCTTTCAAATTAGGGCATCTATGTCCCTCCCTAATCCACGTGCCCCTCCCTGCACTGACAAATATTTGATTGTCTAACTAATTTGCAGGGATAGTCCATCCTGAAATATGCTTTTCCATTGCATTTCCCTCTATTAATAATCAGCTGGCCTGGGAGATCATTCGCTGTTTGCAATGCAGAGATAAGTGCATATTCTGGACAAACAGCTTGTTAAGAAAGACTTTTAGGTCTGGCCTCGTTGCTAGGAAACTGGAAAAGCTACTGGAAAGCTTCTTGAATGTGGTGGAGTGTATTGCTGGCAATCAGTGTCACTTGCCCTTGGTGATAGCCTGCAGCCTTTAAAAATACTGAAACATAGCCAGATGCCATCGTATTAGTACAAGGTGTTGGGAGGACATGCAGTTAATTAAGTGGCCCATGTTTCATGTTTTGAGCTCAGGAGCCCAGTAAATACCATCACTGAAAAGGCACTGGAGGAATGTTTAAGACAAAACAGGTTACATGTGTTGCTGGCCTGGCTCATTAAAAGTCAGGGCTGGTCAAGGTGTGAGTTTGCAGCAGGGTGGTAGAAATCTCTCATGCACTTTTGCAATGCTGGCACAGCCCCTCAGTGTCACATCCTGTTTGGATTTGGTTTCTGCTTGGAGCCTGGGAAGTTGTTTTGGCAGCTCTTCTCACCTGGAATCACCGTGTTCCCCATTTATGTATCCCCAGGGCCTTCTCTATAGGATAGTCAGTTAACTAACTCGGATTGTTAACCAATAACACTATTTTAGAGATTCAATTGCTTTATGATGGGGTCTGGTACGACCAAAGTATTTCTTTCCAGTGCCAGGACCATAAATTTTG
Organism: Dasyornis broadbenti; assembly: GCA_013397935.1. NCBI lineage: Eukaryota > Metazoa > Chordata > Aves > Passeriformes > Dasyornithidae > Dasyornis > Dasyornis broadbenti. The sequence goes on from VZRN01005367.1 coordinate 2,526,900, forward strand.
ATTTAATTTTTCAGCCATTCTTACTTCGGGGGTCCTGAGTACTTTTCAAGCAGAGGCCTTTGGACGCTCCATTCCCACCCCAGTGTAGATAAACTGCAGCTCAACACCCCAGAACTAAAGGATCACTCCATAAAAGCCGTCCAAAACTGATGACAACCTTTCTGATGGGGGAAAACACACTGTATACATCAGCAGATAAAGCTTCATATGGATTCTTCCCCTGCCAGCCTGGGGTGAAGGCATTGCACCCACCCAGGCTGCCTCTGTTCCCTCTGTGGCTTCTGCCAGAAAACTTGGAGTTGGGTGTCATGAGCTCCCCTCCCTTGAATGAAATTCAGGTTTTATTGCTAGTTCTGGGGAAATGAAAACAAAACACAGGTGCCACGCAGTAAAAGGAGATATGAGGAGAGAAAATGTGGGATTCAAGGGTGCAATAAAAGTGTTTACAGTTGTGCTGCCTGCTCTTAGGACTGAATATAGACAAAAACAGTGCAAGGGGAGGCAGGAGAGAGATTAAGATGACACCAAATACTTGAAGTGATCCAAAATCACCACTGAAGGGTCCTCAGCTGTGGTTAAGCAGAACAAGGGATGTAAATCCATGTGGTTTGTTTACTCAGAATCAAGCTCATGCAAGTGTGATAGACCTCTGTGTCATCTTCCAAGCTTTGCCTAGAAAAACTCTTTCTCAAGGTCAAATTTAGCCTTAAAGAAGTTGGGAATGAAGACTTGAATGAAGGGAAACTTCTGATGCCCCGAAGGACTTTGCTTATTTTTTTTGGTGGTTCTCTGGAAGATTCACATTAAAAAAATGTCATCACTTTAGGACATAAAGTGTCCCCTGTGCACAGCTCCTACTCCCAATGCTTTGTCATCCTTAACCCTGTGCTGATCCTGTGGAAAGACAATACCAGATGTGTAATTTCATCAGAGGTCTCACCTCACCCATATAAACACCCTGCTTGAAATTTATATTCCTGACAGTGTTGCCCATGTACCTCCAGCCATCCTTCTGTTTAACATGGTTTGACATGTTTGAACTGAAATAGAACTGAATAAAACACTATTCACTCTGCTCCCTTATCTCTGCCTTGTAGTGGTCAGGCCTTCCCTTCCCATGGAATCTGGGAACTCATGGGTTATTAATAAATCAATAATTAACTGTCATTACAATGCCCCTGAAGGGAGGTGAGAATACTGAGCCATTGCATGGATTGGGCACATAGGCACAGATTTATCCCCTTCCCCAGGGTCAGGCAGAAAGCTGGCTGCTGTCTGAAAGCTGCTATTCGAAGTACTTGAGTATTATCTTCTTTCAGGTCTGTTTTTAAAAGCTTGTGATCCTACAGAGATGTCACACAGCCAGGAGGGGAAGGGTGGGAACAGAAACTGAAAGAGCCAAAAAGGTGATTCTCATCATGTAGTTTTCTACTGGAAGCAGTGGCCTCAAAATCTGCCCTCTTTCCACCTCTAAGACTCCAAACTATGGAAAATCAAGGATTCTCTGTGAATCAAGAATTCACAGGGACACTGTGGGGACTTGTCTGCCCTTGTTCTTGTACAGATCCTTCTCCCAGTCACTGCTGAGCAGAAGAGAGCTGGCACCACCACAGCTCCCATTTCCCCACACACCCCGTCCTGCTCAGCAGTTTTTCCATGAACTTACCTGAGCAGCTCTTCATGCTTTGTGCTCTGAAGATCAAAGACGAGGTGTCCAGAATAAAAAGCTCACAGTTACCATGAGGCCTGTCTCTCAACATACTGGGAATAGAAATGTGACAATCAGATTTGGGGATGAAATCATATTGGATATGCTGGCTTAATCTCTAAAATATGAAATTGTATGGAAAGAATTACAGCTAAAAAGCATTTTACATTTTAGAAAGCTGCTCTGACCCATGCTGGATCAGGAAAGAGAAGGAGAAGAGGGGGAAAAATATCTGTGGGATGCAAAAGATTATAGCCACTTGGGTTAGAAAGAAAAATATCATCAAATAAACAGTCTCCTGCTCCTGTACTATGGTGCATGATTCTGTTCGAAAAAGAAAGGTCTGAGATGGCTTATTTCAATTCTCAGGATCAGATTATTTGCTGTTTGCAAATATCTGGATGTTACTTGCAAATCCTCCCCAAAGCTTCATGTATTTTAGCCCAACTCATACATTCATTTTACAATCACGTTTAGGTGGGATACAGAGCAGGACTGAGTTGGTTGCTCTCCCAATATACCTTTATTTAGCCAGGCCACCAGAGAGCAGAAAGAACAGACCATGGACAGCCAGCTGCCCGAGATAAATTACAAGCAGAATAAGTGAAGAAACATGCAATTTGTGCGTTCCTTTTTGAAAAGCATATACAATCCAATGAATGTTTTCTAATGCACATCTAAGAAGAGATTCTCACCTTCCTTTGCTGTGGGCTGCAAAGAAACACAAAAAGTTTGGGAAGTTTTGAGTTTTTCCCATGTCATCATAAAGAGAAGGCTGATGTGGTAAGGAGAGTGATGTTGAATATGCCACACCTTGAATTTCTTCATTAAACACAAAATCAGGGCAGATTGCTGTAACAATGTTGGAACAGCATCTTCATTTGGCAAAATTTTCAAACCCAGGGATGAAAGAGCCCTTACACTTGGCAGCAGAACCTCGCTCGCTTCATTGTTCAGTGTTGTGTCAAGCAGTAACAATAAACAAACGTTAGAGCGTTCTGGCTCTCAGGGTCGGACGTGTTTTTGGACATCACATCCAGAAGGACTTTGCCTGAAATACTTGTAAACTATGTAAGCACTGTAAACTATGTAAAAAGGGCTGGTCTGACCCTTTGGGCAGGGAGCAGCACAGGAGGGAGGGCTGAGGTTTCTCACATTTTCCCAAATGCTGATGTCTGATTGCCGGGTGATTTACCCGTCGCATCACATCGCATCGCATCGCATCGCATCGCATCGCATCCCATCCCATCCCATCCCATCCCATCCCATCCCATCCCATCCCATCCCCTCCCTGTTTTCCATTGTGCTGAAACAAGCACACCCCAGCCTGTGTTACCCCTTCCCAGCCGTGTCCATCCCTGCCACTGCATTAGCACAGCTTCTGTCCCCTTCCCACTTAAAATCCTGCTTGGCCAGCCGGGAGCCCACCTGCCTTCCGAGTCCACAGCCTGAGCCCGCCTGATTACCCATGAAAACGGCCCCATTAAGCTGCTGGCTGAGGGGAGGCTGTGTTAGAGACACTCAGGCAGGCTCAGCAGGAAGCCAAGTTTATTAACAAGGAGCAGGAAGCACCGTGTGTCAGAATATCTCTACACTTGCGGTACCTGGAGGGAACATTATCGCTCGCCAGCCTAATATTTCACCGCACTCTTTCTTTCACAGGCTCTTGCTCCCTTCTCCTCGCACAACAGCCTAAACACACTAACAAGACAATTGGCAAAATACGCCAGAAAATGTTTACAATTTGGACGAATCTTCAGGGTTTTACTGACCAGCCTGGTGATAAGGGAGAAAAGAAAACAAAGGTGAACAGTAAGTGAAACACATTTGGGCTAAAACCTGTGTGTTAGGTCAAAAAAGGAACAAATCTCTGCAGGGTCCCAGGGAGAGATTATATTTTATTGGTGTTTTTATGTACAAAGGGAAAGGTTAATAGAAGGTCTAAACAGAAAGATTCATAGGAAATTGTCATCTGTTTGTGTTTTCTTTTTGAAGTAATGGTTTGCAGGAGCCAAGGGAGGAGGTAAAACAGTAAAGGCCAGAGGTAAATTGAAGGTGGAACAGTTTAGAAGAACTTTGACAGAATCACTTCAAATTGAGAAATGCAGATTTGTCAAGACTGAAATGCATTCCTGAATTATGTCAATTTTTGCCCAAATTTAGTTTTGGAGCAAAGAAGCCAGGAAGGGATGAATGCTAACACTGAAAATTGTTTTTTGTTTTGGAGGAAAGAAAAGAGGAAGGGATGAGTGCTAACAGTGGGAATAACAGTTTTTTACTTTTCTTCTCTAAATGAATTTTCATTTAGATCAATTTTTCTAATTGAAATTGCCTAATAGCTTGTCCAGAAAATAACAATGAATATCAAAACAAACAGTGCCAATCCAGAAAGTTTAAATTAATCCTAAAGGAATCCCTGGGGAATACTTTCTTTTGCAAAGATTAATACAGTTTCCCATGCTTGGTTTTAAGCCAGACTGGAAACAAAGCTGAAAAAAGATGATGCTGGGAAAAGCACAGTTTCCATCCTTTGTCCAGCAATGGTCTCTACCTGGAGCAAGACAGGAGGAGGCAGCTGCTAGGTCTGAGTTCCCTTCCAGTCTGGTCTCAAGAGCAAATGACTTTCATGATAAAGTGCTTGTTTTAATTTTGATTTATGTTTTGTTTAACAAAAGTCTGTTGTACTGATCAGACCAGAGGTCCTCCTAGCTCAGCATTCGGTCCCAGCAGTGGCTAACACAATGGATTTTTTCAGGGAAGGGAGATAAAAACCAATTTCTGGATAGAGTAATTTTTTTCCTGTCATGTCAACTCAGCCCTGGCAACTGAGCCATTTTGGAATTTCATAGGCCAGATTGGACAGGACTCTGGTAACCTGCAGTGGTGGAAGGTGTCCCTGCCCGTGGCAGCGCGGTTGGAATGAGACGGTTTTTAAAGAACTTCCCAACCCAAACCATTTTATGGTTCTCTGAGTCTCTGATTTTTGTTTCATTGTTTGGCACATTATTTAAAAATTGGGATGTAATGGAAAGCCATCAGCTAATGCAGATGTTCTGCTAGGCTCTGAGGGTTTCTATGCTGAGAAGGAGCAGTTTGGGCAGGCTGAGCACGCTGCTGCTGTGTGTGCAGAGCATTCCCAAGATTGACCAGACCCTTAGGCTGGACAGGAAGGCAGGAGCAATTGTGAGCTGCAGCAGCATCTCTTCCCTCGCTGGGGCAGAGGCAGAGGAGGGCAGGGAGGCTCTGTCACAGCCCACAAGGCTGCTGTCATCTCCAAGCCCAGCAGATCACACTTCCCTCCCAGGCCTCAAATGGGAAGAACATGACAAATATAAAAACAATTTCTGTTTTTAGGTGATCCTTAGTGCTGAACTACATCTCTCTCTTCCTGAGAGGGGGGATTATGAAGGGGGTTTCATTGTAGGCTGGGGAAGCTAGTGCTCCCATTTTTCTCTTTGTGATGTGTTTGATACTTAACCTGCCTTAAATCTATAGTCAAACTCTAAACTCTTCTTACTGTACACAGTTTCCTCCAAATACAAGTGTCTCAAGCCTAGAATTGCAGTGAGATGCTCAAGAAAATGTTTTCCTCAGTCAGGCAGCATTTCCCGAAGGTCTGGAAGCAGGGCTGTTTGTGCTCATGTTTGACAAAGGCATGTGCATGGGGCAAGATAACAATTAATCTTAGAAATTAGAGAGAAACCTTAAGAAGATCTGCTTTCAGTGAACTTAAGGATGTGACTTGCCAAGTCATCGTGATGGTGTTCCCTGTGAATGGAAGCTGTACTCTGTGTTTCTAAGATGTTTTACGCAGTTTCCCAGGACATTGTGTCGTATCAGCAGAAATTCAACATTATGCAGCTCTTAAGCAGCACAATTTGACATCTTCTTTCAGCTTTAAAGAAAGTAGCACTGGTTCCTCTGATCCTGACACTTGCCAATAAACCAGGAAAAGCAGGCTTAACCAAACTATAGATACAGCAGTTTGCTCCTGGCTGTGTTACTCACAGAGCTTTTCAGTACATATTCACATGGAAACAGGATGCTCTTCAATTAGTTGGCAAACTGCATCAAGAGGAATGGTGAGATGTTGAGCATAGATATTCATCTGATCATTGTTGGGAGTGCAGGTAGCTGGAAAACTTGTGAGAAATAACGGCAGGTTTGCAATTGAGTTTGAACAGAGAGCGCGTTTAAACTTGAGAACATAACCACTTTGGTCTTGGAAACATGGAGGGAATTGCCATGGAAAGATTAGAAGGTCTCAATAGGTGGGTAGGTGAGTAGGTAGAGAGAAAGGAATAGAAAGAAACATGAACAGAAGCAAGAGAGAAATTAGGCTAGTGAAATAAAAGGTGGGTATAAATGACATTTCAGGACTTTCCTCTGTTAGAACTCAGAGTATGTAAAAAAAAAAGAATTAAAAATCAGGGTTTTCTCTATAGGAAGAGCTGCAAAGGCAGGAGGAGAAAAATGGTTGCCCGAAAGAGCAGTGCTGGAATTAGGAGCAGGATCAGGACGTGCTGGCTGTGTTGCTCAGCCCCACAGTGCTCTGTGAGGATGATGTTGAGCACATTTAGGGGAAGGGAATGCTCCACGGGCAAACAGGCAAAATATTTCTTTGTGAAACTGCTCTCTGAGAGCCCAGCACAGTAACTCATCTGGAGGGAGAGCGGTGGGGAGCTGCCAGGGCGGGCTCACCGTGCAAAGATAAGTTGTTGTTCTCCAAGATGGATCATCCCCCAGCTGTCCATTGCACTTTCTGCCTGAACTGCTGCTGTCTGTGGAGAATGTCAGGTCCTTAGGGCCTCATCTCCCTGCCTCTCCCACATGAGATCCAGGGCCTGGGAAGCACCTTCCCAATAAATTATTGTTATTGCAAGGAAGGGAACAGGCAGGGAAAAGACTTTTCAGTGATCCTAGCAACATTCTGCTCATCCAAAAAGCACGTGTCGTGGGAGAATTGCAAAATGCTTCCAGGAGCCGAGAAGGCAGATGCACGTTGGAAACCTTTGAAGGAGATGAATAGCAGGAAACATCTCTGAAAGACCCACAGCGGCATTACTGCAGAAAAACCAGCTGCAAAATGAGGTAATGACTCTTCAATACTCTCCAATATGCTGGCACAAGTCCTCTGTGTTTCATCTCGCTATTTATCAATGTAGCATTAGAAGATCTTAAAGTGTTTACAAGTGGATGCAGGGTCGGTCTGCTGGCCCCCTGGGGATGCTGACCCCTCTTTCCAGAGGAGGCACGAGAAGGCAAAAGTCATCCTTCTCCGTGTACTCAATTACAAAGGAACCAGACCCCACTGTGGTTTTTTTCCCTGAGAGTCCCCTCCTGGGTGCTTACTCTGAAATTGTCTCCTGCCACATATTTCTTTCTCCTCAGATATTAAAAAATAATTATAAGGAAAGAAAAAAAAGGAAATAAGAGCAGAGAAAGGCTGGGGGAGGAGGAGAGATGAAGGGAAAGCCCTGTCCCTCAAGAGCTGAACAGCATGTACAGAATCATTGCGGCTCGATGCACAGATGACATCCTGATTTGTGCAGGACCTCAGCTGACTCTCCCAGTGCTGCAGAGCCAGGTAGTGCCATCACATCCTGCTCCTTCCCTGCCCCACTGCTCGACAGGACAGTCTGCTGACATCCAGGGCAGGATAGTGCCCACTGGAAAGGAAGCTTCAGGAAAAAATCTTTGGAGGGGATCAACTCAAGCAGGTGCCTCTTCTTCATGTGAAAGGGAGCTTTCTGCATGCAGGCAGCAGCAGAATAGATGGAGACCTGTCAGAAAGTGATGCATAGGCAGCTGAATGAAGCTCGGGCATTCATAAAGAAACAATGTTATCAAAGATGAATAGCTTGAAAACTGCTTTTAGGAACATTTACACAGGGTTTCACCTCCTGGCAACACAGAAACATCAATGCTGCTCGGGCTGACTCATAGCAGAGCAGGAGAGCTCTACAGAAGGCTCCCGCTCTCCTTTTCCTTCCGTGCCAAGGTCTGTGCAGAGGTGTGTGTGTGTGCAGGGTGGGGGTGCTGCACTGAGCAATCACCCGAATTTGGCTCAGACAGGAGTTGTTTTCAGAGTCCTTGCCATGCTTTATTAGTGTGGAAATTCAATAATCTCATTAATTACAGAAAAATAATGTAAGGTGGATCTGCTGGGCTCCTGCACAATTTGAGCTCTCCTTCTGTGGGTAATTGCCAATGACATGTCTGAGAGAAATATCACAATGATACATAACAAAGGGCAGCGCAGCTTTACAGCATAGATCTTGTTGCTATGGGAACTTGTCTTTGCTCCTATCCCAGAGCTAGATGATTTATGTATGTGCAAGACTTCCTTTATTTTAGGGCTTTTGCAAAAGAGAAAAAACCCTATCAGATCTCTATCCACATCTATCCATCCGGTTATCTATCCAGTTATCTAATAATTCTTTCTTTATTATAATTACCTGTCTATTATAATCTTTATCCATGGCCTCATTCTTCCAAATATTCTGCTCTCTATCTACTTTTGGGGACCAAGATACAAGACAAGCTGAGGGAAGAAAAAGCCCGTGGACATCAGTTACTCTTTGTGCACGCTGCCCGGACGTGACTGCCGTTCAGAAGCAGAGACAAAGCAGCCAAGCTATGAGGCACGAGCCTCCCCTGCCCCAGTGATGCTCTCCGTGCCCATATGCAGCAGCAGAACAAAAGCATCGCCCTCGTCCCTGGGGCATAAAGGGAATGGTGGAGCAAGAGAAACCCTCAGATCTCACTCCTTGTGAATGATCAGGGAGCACAAGAGTCACTCACAGCTGTGCTGGGCATTGAAGGTGGAGCTCTGGGAGGAAATGCTGAAAGTCCTGAAATAACTCCCCAAAAGACTGAAGTTGAAGCATAACTCCCATTAACTTTGGTCTGTTCATCCCAGGTGGTGAGAAGATTGGCTAAAAGGTGAAAACACAATATTGTAATTCAGAAACAGGCACCTTTGGCTGCAGCTGTTTGCTCTCTGCATTTCATGATTTGTTAGGCATTTCTTAACGAGCTTTTGGGTCCAGATGTACCTGAGTAGTAGGAGACCTTTTTTCTGTGGTAGGATTCTGTTAGGGTCATTGATTGCTCCGGTGGGACCATGCAAGTTTCCTGTGCATCAATAAGAAACTACTGAGAGGTTCACACTCAAAAATTAGTATCTTGCAATCTTAGGAGAGCCATCAAAGAAAATGTTCAAATTCTGGTGTGCACACAGGTTTAGAAGATTTTGACACACAAAGCTGGTCTTGGCAGCTTCTGCCTTTAAACTTATTCCATTCCACATTGTCTCCAGTGATATGAAACTCCTTTAAACATGTACATATGTTTTTGTAGGGCATTTAATGTAACAACTTACAAGTTCAATGTATGATACAGGCAACCTGGCCAGCAGCCATGTTCAGGTCCAGGTTCATCTTTGAATCAATCACAACAAGAGCCTGAGAAGCCACCTGACACTTCTGTTAAGTCACAACAGTACATAAAATGCAAGCTTGCTCTGATTTTGCCACATGCTCTAGCATTACTCAAGGCTATTGTTTTACTGGAAGAGTGAACATAATGCCCATGACTTTGTTCACTCAATGGCTGGAAACAATCTTCCTCTTCTATAAGGTAGCAGAAAGCCAGGGCTTTAAATTTGCAAGGAAAAAAATAATCATGCGGACCACTTGATCTTGAAAAGAAAGAAAGTGAAATTCCATATTTATGAGAGTTCTCTTTCAGCCTGGAAATTCACTGATCAGTGAAACCTCACTTTGCAAGTTCAGGGAGCTGATTATACTGCTGATCTAATCAGTTCCTTGCTGCATGGAAGCCTCTTCCACAGAGACCTCCTGCTTGACTTTCCTTCCGCCAGCCCCGCTGTGGCTGAGCCCTCGCTCTGCCGAAGTGCTGAATCACGAGGTGGAGCCTGCCTGTGAGGGTCCCACTGATCAGAGAAGCCTCGTGGCGTTGGGAGCACTCTTGCTCTGTAATTTCTCAGGTCCTCATGATGTGGATGGCACCCTTGCAGCTATCGCTGCCCTAATTCATGTCAAAGATAAAAAGTTAATCCCTGGGCGCAGCTCATCCACTCCTCACACCAGGGCTCCTCATCCACCACAAGGCTGCAGCCGAGAGCAACAGCTCCCTCCTCCCCAGCTCCCTCCCTCACTCTGAGTTTCAATTCCTTAAAGCTAATCAATATCCTTATTAATGTTCCAAAATCAATTATCCTAATAAAGCCTGGAGGGAGCTGAAGGGTTGCTATTCAGCACTCACCTTTTATTATCCTGGCTGTTTATTTCCCCATTGATAGAACTGTCTAACTTTATGACAGATTGCGGGTGAAACTGCAGCACTCAACACACTTGTCAGCCCTAGAGATATGTTGTGTTATTATTACTATTTCGAGAGCCTTTTGCTTACATTTCCTGGTTGTATGGATGCTTTAGAAAGAGTCCCTGGCTTAGCTCGGCTGGAATAGGATAGCGAGTGCTGCAGCTCCGTGCTGCACATCAAACGGATAATAATCTGTTATATCTATTCAATTATAATATTGCCCCAGGCCACGACACTTTGTTTATGCAGCAGGCAATGCGCTGTGATCTGCAGCAAGATTGCAAGGCACGGGCAGGGCAGATCCCCTCCAGGGTCATCCACAGCCAGCTGGGTGAAGGTGCATTCAGAGGCATGATCCCAAAAGCATCAGGGCAGAATGGCAATTCTCCTGCCGTCGAATCCCTCTTCTCCACACAGACATTGTGTCAAGAGCCTGGAAGAAAGACTGCAATTCCCTGCCGAAGTGCAGCATCCCAGAGGCACGGCAGCCCAGGAGCTGGGGCAGAGGCAGTGCCGTGGGAGGAGGCAGCTGGAAGTGCTGCTCAGTCTCCTGAGCACTGAATTCAAACCCTGGCTGCTGAGCAGGCCTACACGTATATTTTAAGGACATTCAACCGCATGTTTTTCTTCTTCCTTCCTGGGCTTATTGATCAACCATTTAAGAGCAGGAGGAGAGACTCCAGGTCAGGTTATCCTCCGGGATCGTTCCAGCAAGGTGCTGAGGTGGGAAGTGAAGTGGAAGTCTATAAATGAAACCAGCCCTTCCTGTGTGCCCTCCTTCACCTTGCATGCAGTGTCCACCCTGGCCAGCAGCCTCTTCTGCTCACGAGCACCCAGAGAGCCTCTGGCCAGCAGAGCTGGGCTGGGAGCACTGGGAATGTGGTCTTTGGTTGTGCAGCCTCTCCCTGGGCTGGAATACATCCATTCCCTGCCTCCATCATTAGACTCTTAGCACCCAGGGAAACTCCTCTTTGGCTGCCTTTGGAGGAAGGGGTCTGAAATGTTTCCCTCTGACAGTCCTGGAACAATTTCTGTACCCTGCACAGTAAATCTTTTATCCATAGGATGGCAAGTGAATGGGGAGATTGACCCTGGAAGGACTGACAGCACAGCAGAGAGAGGCCTTTCTTTCTTACTGGTGCCAGTAAAGAATATGCATCTCTTACTTCTTTTCAGTTAACCAGAATTAGATCAGATCATCCGCACCAGTTGTTGAACTGGTAATGAGACAGGCTCCATTTCAGGGAGATTATCGCTTTATTATGAAGTGAACATTCGGCAGATGTTTTAATTTTACTGAATTCATTTCACATTAGCAAGATTTCTCTCTCTCTTATTTGATTTAATGTTTCTTAAGAGTGATTTGTCTCTCTCTAATACTTAAGACCAGTGCAGTCCAATCAGGCGAATTGTCTGTATTAAAGAGTTCCTGGGGGATTCGTAACAGCAATAGGACTTTTTGGGTTTTCTTCCAAAAAAGGGTTTCTTCTGAAAAACCCCAGAAAATACATCCTGTGCTAATGATTTCTCTCATCCTAGTCTTCTTTTATCCCAGCCTTTCCTGCCAATATGCCTGTATAGCACAATTCCAGATAAATCAGAAATGCAGTGAAAAGCGGCATGAAAGCAGCGTCACAAAAAGAAAAAAACTTGATTGAAGTTGTGAGCTAGCAAGAGAAATGTGAGCCCATCCGAATCTGAATTAATTAAAGATTTTATTAGCATCTGATGGCGCCCCAGGGAAAAGTACCTTTTTTTTTTTTTTTTTTTAAATCCTCTCTCTGTTTTAAAGGCAAAATACCAAGCAAAAGCATTCAAGGGTCATGCCAAAAAATATTTGTTTTGAGGGTGACACAGCCATCCTCCAGCTGTGCCAAACTACTGATGATGGTATAAACAGGGCTGAGCCAGTTGGGTATTTTTCTGTAACAAAGAACTGGCAGCCTATGCTGATTGTGAGCTCAGCTGAGTGAGAAAATCCAATGCATTATCAAATCTTACTGCTCTTTTTTTAGTTTTTGCAGCGAAAAGGAGGTCTGACAAGTCTGCATGGGTGAATAGCCCCATGCCTGGGTCACATAGGTCTCCTGTCCCTCCCAGTCTCACATGTTTAACCCACTAAGGCAGCTAAGAGGATGCACCCTCTGCTCTGTCCCTCACTCAGGTACATTGACTCAGCTGCATGGGGCTGAAGATTCTGCACAAATAACCTCAATTATGGAAAAAGGTGTCTGGGGAGCACTTGAGGTAGAGGAATTCAAAAATCAGCGTCCCCAAAGAGCAGCCTGCCTTGCAAGCTCCACCTGAGTGCAGCAGGAGCAGAAACATTGCCAGACTGACGCAGAGTTTGCCACTGAGCTGTGAAATCCAAGCTCCACTCCCTGGACATGCTCTGCCGAATTCAGCCACGAGGAAGGAAGCGAATACCTTCCTCTCCCACCCACCTCTCCCTTTCCTCCCCGTCCCACTCAGAGCTTGGCCTTCATCACAAGGCATTTTCCTCCCAGGTAGGGAATCAATCCCCCAGACTCCAAAGGCTGTGTGCAAGACACAGACTCCTGCTCACACATCAGTAAGGCTGCTGTTTGCCAGAGCACTGATGCATTAAGGATAACGACAAAAGCAGATCGGATATTTTAAGAAAACCAACCTATTCATAATTCATTTTTTTTCAAATCAGCACGTTGGCTCTGTGCTGCAACACTTAGCTGAGTCATTACATGTCGTGTTCAAAGGTGAGTGCCAGTAGATGTGTCACCAGAGATCTTGCTTAAAATTCTAGCATAGTCAGGGGCAATCAGGGGGAACAAGAGACCTGACACTGTGGAAGTCACTGACTAAGGTATGGCCTGGTACAAGTCACAGCTGGCTGAGTCATTTCTTGGGAGACTGGTTGAGCTTGCAAAGACCTTGGTGAGAGATTTGGCAGTGGGGCCTGTTGGGGAGAACCAAAAAGGGAGTGGATCCCACGTGGGGTGTGAAAGAGCAAGTGTTCTTTGGAGCCATGGACTTTCTGGAAAAGGCAGTTTTGGGAGCTGTAAGTGAGGAAACTGCTTGATGCTGACCACGTCCTGGGAACCCTGTTTTCAATCATGCTTTGTAAAGAAATAAAGCCACTTGTCAAAGAAACACCTGGCTCCATTGTCAAAATCTCCAAAAGAAACAATTTCCAAGAGATGGATTAGTGGCTCTCTTCTTGGACCAAAGCACAGCAACAATATAACCAAGCCATGCCAGCTATTGCCTGTCCCCTGAATTCACTGATTTTAAGCCCAAACAATGATTCATCCGAGAATTTAGACTTCAGCCTTCCTGCTTGAGACACACACTCCAACAGCAGAGAAGAGGGGACTGTGCTACTTCTGAAAGCCTTCCTTTAAAGCTTTTCCCTCAAAATCCCACTCCTGCACTGTGTTTGAGAACCTTGACCTTTCACATCTGCCATGAGCAATCCTGGCTTGGTGCAAGGCCCCCAGCACCCACGACAGAGATGCTGACAGCAAGGCCCTGTGAAATGTGTTTCCCACTTGGCCCTGGTAGATAGGACTTGTGGCAGACACAAAGCAGAGCATTAAACAAGCTGATCTATTTGCAATGAATAATCCTTATAAAAAAAAAGCACTTCTCTCCCCTAGTCAGGAGCAAAGCTGGACCAAGCCCATCCTCTTCCCTGGTATCAAAGAACAAGAGGTAGAGACCTGGGAATTACTGTGGTGCGCTGCATGAACCAAAAGGTCGTATTTCAAAATACAGATTTTTTTCAACAAGTCTTTGTGAAGAGAATGGAGGGAAAGAAGGATCCCCGTAGAGCCTTGCCCTCAGATAAATGAACCACCCATTCATGAAATCCACAGCCCAGGCCCTGAAACTGCTGTTCTAAACTGCTGAGAATAAAACCAACATGATAAAATTTGCTTTTGTGTCAAAGGATCCTGTGAGATTCTGTAGGTGGGAGCAAAGGGTGGAAGAATAAGGAAGAGTCTTGAAGTTAATTATTTTTATTATCAATTGCAAAACACACTTCTGGCTTAAAAACTGCGATCTGTTCAGCACCAATACTGTTGAAATATAATTTTCATTCTTGTTTTTATTATTACTATTTTTTCCACTTTCCATCGTGTTTCCTGATTGTTCCCCACTTCAGTAGCCTGGATTGTTATTCTATTATCTTCCTCAAGAGACTTTTATGTAGAATCTGTAGGAGGAGATGGAGGCTTCAAGGGGGAACTCCTGCAACAAACCCTTTTCCATTATTTCTTTACTCCATTCCATGCACTTATTTATTTTACATAATAATACACATGATATCAGGAGAAGAAGAAAAAAATAATATGGAAAAAGAAAAGGCCAGAAAAATTATAGTTCAAGAAGCATTAAAGTGAATGCCAAGAAATGAGCCTTGTTTTTATTTTTAACATGCAAGTAGCCAGGGTGGTAAATTACTTGTCATGCTTTTGCTGGACATGTTGATTGCTTCAGTTTCGGCGGGTCTGTGGACTGCATGGAAAAGTAGTTTGCAAACAACAGAGCCACATCCTAGCACTTGTCTCAGCAGACACTGAGTGAGGTGACCTTGGCAGAAGTGCCTCTGTTCGTGCCAGGATGGCTGGGCACATTTAGCAGCATCTTTTTGGGGGCACCAGGAAAACAGCTCCCATGCTGGCTGGAGGAAAGTATCCCTGGGGACAGAGAAGTGTTATCCCCATTTTACAGGTTAAAAGATGAGACAAAACATAGTTTATTTGTCTAATTTGAGGCAAAGCAAGAAACCTGTGGGAGGACTGGGGAGCACCCTCAAGTCCCAGCCCTGGACAGATGGCCAAGCCAGCAGCACCACTGTTCTTTCACTCCGAGCTTTCAGCACCGGAGAAGAGTAAAGTGAATTTACTTCTGCATATGAGCAGATGCTGGAGGGGAGATTTGTTTTCCTGTTCTTTCTTTGCATTCCCTGCCTAGCTCTGCTGGAGGCTGAGATAAAATGCTGACCCAAAGCTGCAACACCCACAGATGCAAATTGTTCTTGGCCAGTGCTCGTGGCCACCTTCATTTTCTGCAGAGAAAGAAGTGTGTGGTGTTCAGACACGAGAAACCCATGAGTTTGCTTCAGAGCCTGGTAAGTTCTCCCAGTCCAGTTTGTGTTTAACAAGGGGGCAGCCAACCAACAAGTGGTTTTCAAAACTTTGAACACAGCCAGCCTCCCAGAGCGTGAGGTACTGTCCTGGTTTCACCCAGAGCTTGGTGGCCTGGTGGCGCTCGGTTGTTTTGAACAGCAAAACTCCTTGCAGAACCAGCTCTAAGGCCATCCCTGTGGGATAGTGCAAGTCACTCACTTTTATATTCTCAGCTTCGTATTAAATTGCAACACAGACCCCATTGACAGACAAATTAGCCAAGTCAACATTTGAAGGATTCTCACTGCTAATGATCTCCGGCCCATGAAGGCAAACCTAAAGACTTCAGGCTATGCAAAACACTGCAGATGAGGAACCCAGCTGTTGATACAGCTGGCATCAATAAGCATTTCTAATGCAGAGTCCAAAAAGATCTGTATATAAAGCGCACTGCTGTAGAGAGATCATGCAAAAGTCAAGGGCTGTGCTGTTTACCTACGTTTGGTACTGAAATCCACCTCAGTCCTCCTGGCAGGACAGACAGCCCAGCCTACCGGGACTGAAGAGTCTGCAAATGCACACTTGTTAACTCACAAGATTCCCTCCAGCAGGGACAACGCTGTGGGATTGCAGCCACATGGAGGGGAGCAGCCACCCGGGGGAATAGACAGGGATGGTAAAAGCAGACCTACCACAGGCAGGAAGGCAGGAGCACATCCAGGGCACGCACTTAAGAACATGTGAATCCTCAGTGCACAGGATTTCTTAAAAAGGGGGTTTGAGCTTTCTCAGAAAATGTGTATCAAACACGTTCAGGGCAATGAACGCAGTGTATGAGGCGGGCTGTAAGTGCATTCCTCCCTGGCTGAGCCTGGGACTCCACCACTGCCATCAGGCACCTGCAGGGAAGGGATCACTGGGGTCCCAGGACCCTGTCCAAACACTTCAGCTTCATGGCATGCCTGAGCTGCTAAAGAAATACTGGGAAATGTCTTGCAAAAATGAGCTTGGCTAGACTGGGCTGAATTATGGAGGCAAGGCAAGGAGTGAGGAAAACAAAGACAGGAGTCAGCTCCTCTGGGTAGAAACCAAGGAAGGCCAGAGTTGTGCCAGTCCAAAGGGCAAGTCAGGCGTACAGTCAAAACCCGGAGAAGTAAGGGAGATAGCTCGAACCCAAGAAACCAGCTTGTAAAATTAGGCATGGCTGTGGCAAAGTTAACAGAGGAAAGGGTCAGGTCTCAAACAAGGCTGGAAAAGGCAAATCTTAGATGCTGGATTTCAGGGTAATTCAGTGCCTGGGGCAAATAGTCATAGGTGCATAAGCCTAGAGCAACACTGTGCCAACAGCTGTTTTAGGCAGTGGAAGGGGTTGGGTGGATGCTGGAAACCCTTTCTCCTCTGAGCTGGTGCTTTTGTGTGCTTGTTCCTGCTTGACCTGCTCCCACCTGCGGCCAGTGAAGCTGGGATACACTCTAAGACTGAATCAGGCACAACAACGTTTACTTGTTCAGTAGAGAGAAGGGATTTTTGAGGACTGATTAACAAATATTTGCACAGAGCTTTAAACATGTCAAGGGCTTGGTTTAACTAGGCTTTACACTGCTGTACAGTGACATGCAGGTAAAAGAGGAAGAGTCAGAACATGTTGTCAAACAGGGTCTTAGCTAGCTGGATTACAGAGCTGGACCTGTTCTCTTACCCAGCTTCGTGGGAAGAGTTTACAGTGAAACTGAAATGTCTCCTCAAGACCTCATTCTCCAGGTCACAAAGCAGGTTTGCTGCACGTTTGGAAGCAGCCAAAGCTTTTTGGGGGCTGCAGAACTAGGCCACAGTGAGTCTGGTTCAGAAGTGGTGTTGGAGGAGCTGTACCAGGGCTCTCTGCTCTCCAAAATGTGAATGCCAGCCCCACACAAGCTGCTGCAAATTGGTACCCAGGCAATGTCCCAGGCACAGGTGAATGTGAAGGAGCTGTATTTGCTCATGGACAGATGGTATTTAAGAAGATACGCAGAAAAAAGCATAAGAAAGTTCCAGGGCTGTTCACCACCCTTGTCCTGGCCAGACTGGACCTTCTCAGCTCTCGCTGAAAGCCTGTTTTCTCCTACATTTTTTGTCCCCTGCTTCCAAAGCCTCATTCAGCATTGGTCTGAGGAGATCCTCTCCTCCCTATTTTCCTCTTTGGACAAGAACCCCTCCCGAGGCCTTGCTCAGCCCACACAGGAGGGCCCATGAGGGGGTCATTGCCTGCCCTCCCTGGGGGCCTCCTTTAGCTGTTACCTGCATAGGTCTGAGTTACACCTCATCCTCCTGTTCCACCATGAGCAAGCAAACACCGGGTGATGCTGAACAGGATGGGAATCCCTCAGGCAGCAGTTGTCCCAGCTAATGTTATGGAATTAATTACCCTTCACCTTCCATAAAAATGAGGAACCCCTTACTGCCCACTGGGAATTGGGAAAGTGGGCCAGGTTTGATGATAAACAGCAACGTCTGTATCTTAAAACAGAAATTATCTCAGTAAAAGAGGCAGTGGTTGTCTTCCAGGATGGTAAATGCATTTCTCTTGCCCTCATGCACTGGTCCACTACACGGCCTTCATGGTACACTACATGGCATGGCTCCACATGGATGCTGCAACTCCAGCTGTGGGTAGCAGACAGTGCTGGGACACAACACGGCAATATTGGGCTTTTATAAGTCTCTTGCCTTTTCTTTTTCCATGGCAAAGCCAGATACCTGACCCAGAGGCCCTGCTGTCTGTCTCCATGCTGACAAACCTTCCTGAAACAACCTGAACTTCAAAGTTTGGGGGGAGCCAAATTGCTTCCCCAGCACTTCCCGGAGGGACCAGACCAGTTATGAGGAGACATGTCAGCACTGTCATCGAAGGGCTCAGAGTATCTCACAGGGGACCCCTTAGCAGGGAAAGAGAGAGGGAAATATGGGCATTTCTGTCTGGGCTGAGTATCCTCTTCATCCCCCTGTCATCAGAGGGAAGAAGGGGCAAGGGAGAGAGAAACAAAGCTGGTAATTAACTCGCTCGGGTATCCCAAGATGATTGTAGTTCAAAGTGTTTGGTCAAGACCTTCGTACACGCTTTCTCTCTGCACCAGACAGCATGAAAGAGGATAAATGAGTGAGGAAGCAAGCAAACTGGAGAGTTCATCTCATTGTTCATTAAGTGTCTGGTGCTTAGAGGAGCAATTTCTCCAGCTGCCTCTGGATGGAAGAGGCACTTGTGAGCATTAGGAGAGAATCCTGTAGGTAGCATCTTAATAAAACCAAATAAAACTGCATCAAGGAAAAACAACAAGGAGGAGAAGAAAATTAAAAGAAGGAATTAAATTTAGTGTCTCACTTGCAAGTGAGACCTGCCTGACTCCTACATAGTTGCTGAGCACCTGTGCAGGTCAGTGGAAATTCAGGACATCAGCACCCTCACAAGGCACTGCCCTGACTGCTTGTGACGGTTCATAGCCTTGGTTGCCCCACAGCACATTGGGAGGGGACAGGATTGAATGTACACATGGAGATATTGTTACTCTGTTCCTCCTAGACCTGATCTGGGTAGGAAATCTGAGTGCTGAGCCAGTTGTGAATTCTCTTCTGCACTGCCTGGCAGAGAGCAGGAGCTGATGTCAAGTAAACAGAGAGAGGATGTCTGTAAATTAAGGGAATTCTGAGAAATGTTTTAATACAGAATAGCAGAAATTGCCTTCTCCTTCATAAACCATCCTAAGATCTGTAGCTCACAATGTGTGATAGAGACAGGTACAAATGCCTCCGTGCACTCCGGTTTATAAGTGGCTCTGTAACAGGTGTTATCATTTTGTCTGCTCAGTATTTTAACATCATTCATTTGTGCCATTGCAACGTGGCACAACAACGCATCTTGGAATAATTTACTGTGAAGAAGCAATTGCTATGAATCACATCATATTGTCATTATGAATAAAGTACATCCCCACGCTGTGCCTTCAAGGGGAGTGTGGAAGAGACGTGCTCACCATTCAGCTTCTCACAGACCCGCATTTGCTTTTCTCCTTTCATTTCAGTTGTTCTCAATCTGCCCCTGCACAAATAATCACATCCCAAGGCTCAAAGAGGTTTTTTCGCCTCCCTTTTATTCTTTTTTTTCTTTGTTTGCCAGTCACAGAGTCTGTCTGACCATGACTTGTGGGCTTTCTGGAACAAAGAGTACAGCTGCTGGTGCTTGTAGATGGATGCTTCCGTGACTAACTCAAACAGAATCACAGAGAAAGTCGGGTTAGATGGAATTCCTGGAGGTCGCCTTTACCACCTTTTCTCAAAGCAGAGCCAACCTTTTTGCTACCACCTTTCTAGTACATCAGCCTGAGAAATTGGAACCTGCAGGGACTTAGGAAAGATGAGAAGTGGAAGGAAAATCAGAAGAGCCCTTCCCACTCAGACACGTGAAGGTCAAGGTACAGTCTGTAGGTTTGGGTATGCTGATCCTGTCTCTGCTTGGTTCACAGTGATAGAGAATATGTATTTAGTGATTGATTAATTAATGAATTAATTAATTTATAGAATGCCAAACCAAAGAATGCTGATCTCACACAGAGTAGGAACATGACCTTGAGACTGCCAGAGCCTCAACTTTCAAGACACAGCCTTCTCTTCCTTCAGAATGCACTCAGGTTTCTCAGTGCCCAACTTTTACTCAGAAAACAAATGTTTTGTCCCAGTTCCATTTCTGAAACACGTCCCCATACTTTGAGTTTTCTCTGTCACAATTGGAGAAAAAAAAACACCAAACAGAAAGCAAAAGACAATTTTAAAACCTCAGAAGCTGACACAAAACAAAATTGCTATTTTCTCCTCCAGTTTCACTTTCTTAAGTCATTGTTCTGAGAGATCATCCTGATATTTTTTATTTCTCTTCCCCCTTTCTATTTCATTTTCAATCTGGTCTCTCTCTCTGTGACAATTCTGCCTGGCTGCTATCCAACAGCCCTGTCCAGTTTCTCCTTGTACAAGCATATAACACAAAAGAATACAAAGAAGACTGGAAATGCAATTATAAAACTGTCTCTTCCACCCAGGCACAGATTTTTTAGACAGCAACCTCCCTTTCAGCACAGTTGGGAGGAAAAAAATGTAACTAAAGCCCTTCTGAGCAATGTCATTATTTATTCTGGATGAAATGTCCTGCAGGAAACTTTAATTAGACCACATGTATGATAAACTAACAGAGCAGGCTGAAGGAAAAAAAAAATTAAACAAATAAAAAGGGCAATGGTGCAATTACCTGTATTCCTTAAAGCTGTAACTCTTGGAGGTGAGCCCAGTTTATTCAGAGTTCAGGAGCGGAAAATGGGACATGCACATTAAGGTTGAAAGTGACATAAACACACACACAAAGTTGCCACTGAAACAGCTTTTCACTGGATATTTGGGCTTTTGAACTAAGAGAAAATATTGTAAAATACCTCATTAAGAACAAGAATTGTCTGTGAAAGCAAAATTCTGGGTTCTTCAGTTAGCACAAGAAAAGATTTAGAATTATGGGAAAGGAAGCCTCCCTGACAGAAGTGCTGTGAAATAGAGTTACATGTCTCTGTGCATGTGTTTGTGCCTATCAATACCTGTACAGGCACATGTGTATTTGTACAATGGAGTATTTATTTTATGAAAAAAACTTTTTCAACTATCAGCTGAATTGCTTAATTGCAGAAAAGTAGGCAAAAAGATTTGTCATAAGATCAGCACTGTCTGAAAATACAGTATCAGCAATTAGAAGAAATAGCCAACCCACCAACTGCTGAGCAGCAATCTATAACCCATGCTGCAACATTCTGCTGATGCCTTGTGCATCCTTCTCCAATACTCATAATAAAAAAAATATAATTTCAGACCTCAGGTGAATATCCCTCAAGTGTTCCCTTCTTAAATGGCAATATTTATAAGCAAATATATGGCAAAAATATAGAAAATATAGAAGAAAAATGAAAACTCAGGAGGGGACTGGAAGGTGGGTTGGAATTTGCTGGACCTTGTTATTGATGGAGAGAGGACTGTGGAGTGCAGTTTCAATTATATACAGCATTGCCTATATTTCCCTGGGAAAAAAAAATTGTCTTTTCATTTGTCTCCTGCACTGCAAACAGAAGAGAGGTGGAAGGCCAAAGCTCCTCTTGAGGTATTCAGCCACCCTTAAACACGAGGAGGGACTGGGGAGCTCTGCAGAGAGTCCTGCTCTGGCTGGCTGCAGCTCTCACCAGCATCGTGCACACGCCCTGCCAGGGGCCAAGAAATCCAGCAGCAAAAGGGGAGCTCAGTCTCCTGGCGCCTGATCGCTTGGGGATCTGTTGTGGTGAGACTGCCATCAAGGCCTCTTCCTAGCTAGTTATCTTTCAGATGGAAAGATGGAGGACAATTGTTACTGGATTTTAAGCTAGTGTTTAGAAGCAGAAAGCTTTTGAGGTCTCCACTGAAGTGCAACTGAGCTCATAGAGACTGATGCCAAAACTGGTTGAGGCAACTGGAATTATAGAGACAGAAATGTAAGCTATTACTGAAGACAAACTTCCGCCATTGCTAATGTGGCAGTTTTCCATGAGTTACCTCTGGTTCTGATTGCTTTTTAGGCATTTAGGGAACAACAGGTAAAAAACATAGCTGTTATTGCTTTCTTACTTGGCTCCTGAAGTTTAAATGGTGTATGGGGCCAGTGGTGTCCAAAGCATGTGGAGGGATTCAGATTTCAAGAACTCTCAAAGAACAGAGGTTTTTGCGCTTTGGATTCTAACCTCTGACCATCTGTCACGTTTAATAAACTGATACAAATGTTGCAGCCCCTTGACACCCCACATGTCCAGCCTTTTCTGTAAGCAACTTGTTGGAAACATATAATTTTGGGGATCCTATTTTAGTCTGTACAGCTCTGGGTTTTCTCTCTGTTTCCATGCAAGAATGGAAGACAAAGTCCTCATCATTTCCAGATGCCTCAGAATAGCTTTGTGCACTTACAGCAGTGCCTTGGAGACACCTGGGCGTCTGCACCTCTGCATCCTGACATTCCTTTGTGTGCTGCATGGGAACCTTTGGCTTCATTTGACTGAGAGGCAGCAGCAAGGGGAAGGACTCCAGGGAGGAAGGGCTTTGGGTTGCTTCAAATGTCCTGCAGTCCTTACTCAGCACAGCAGCTGAGCCTGTGCTTAAGGATAAATGTGTGCTCCAGGCTTCACTGCCTCACCCAAGGTTTAATCCTATTGGTTTAAGTAGATGCTTATGAACTCTGCTGAATTCAGTCCTTGAACTCACAAGCCTATTTCAATGGAGAAAAGGCAAAGATCACCAGTGGTTTAATAGAAGAAAGACAGGCCTTCCAGCCTTCATGCAAATATCCCAATTCAAAGAGAAAAAGGGAATTCAAAGAGAAGTTCAGAAAGGATCTGCTCTGTCAGCAGCGTTGGCTCCAGCTACTGTGTTTTTCAAAGTATACCATGAATGTGGTGCATTAAAACACAGTTAACATACAGGCACATTCATTGGATGTATATGCAATGTGCCTTCCTATTACACGTGGGTTTCTGTCTATGATAAGCATAATATGCACTGATGGAAAGTGGCAAAACCTGAAGGGAGCCTGACTTATCAACCACAAACATCTGGAGGAATCACAAGCTGAAATATTTACATTTTTAAATGGACCTGTCACGTGCATTAAATCACAGGCTGTGTCAGTCTTGCTGCCATTGCCCTGTGGCCCATCACATCTCAAGTTCTCAGACACCTTTAGGGAGGGAAAAGAGGGAAGATCCATCCCACAGGAAGGCTCCTGGGATGACCCAACGTGTGTGTGCAGCCTGGGGGCTCAGCAGTAGCTGGGGCTCCCTGCACTTTGCACCCTCTGCAGAGGCACCGTGTTCATGGATCTGGGGACACGCTCTGCCAGGAGGAGCACCCAAATCCCAGCTCTCCTCTCTCTCCTGGGATGATCAAGGCTTTCCACCACCCAAATCCCAGCTCTTCTCTCCCTCCTGGGATGATCAAGGCTTTCCACCACCCAAATCCCAGCTCTCCTCTCTCTCCTGGGATGATGCAGGCGTTCCACCACCCTAGTTATCTATACGAGCAGTTGGACCAGCCAGCACCCCTTCCACACGCAGCGCTCACATGCACACCAGAGCAGGCACCATTCTGCACTGATCCAATATTCCACACTAATCCACCTTGAGAACACCTGAAAGGACTTAAATATATGTACTATATAGGCATCCCACTGAGCCAGTGGGAATAGGAACAGACCTGTAATTACCAAGTAAAGACAATGAAATCACATGCACTCCCACCACCTGCGGCTCTAAATGAGAAGAAGTGTTACTTACACTGCTGTATTTCTATAGCATCTGAGGAGAAAAAGCAGAGGGTGCAACAAGCTACCAGACTTGTGATAAGCAGAATTAGAGTGCATTCACAATTTACCCCAATTTACCACTCTGCAAGGAGGGACGCAGAGGGAAGCACAATTAAAGTTTTGCACTTCCCTTTAATTTGGGGAACAAAGAACACGCCCGAGAGAATCATTTTGTGTTGTTTCACAGACCCCAGCCATTTGCCACCCCCATATGCAAAGATGTACCACAGAGAGAGGCAAGGTGCACATTGCTGTGGCTGGAAACTTTTGCCATGACATTGCAGAAGATCTGAATCTGGATGGCTTGGGCTGAATTTTAATCACCAGGTGCCTGCTTTGCCCTGTGGAAAGGGGGAGTTCACAGGGCTGATAGCAGAGCTGCTGTTTGAAAGAGATCTACAGAAAATGTGCCTTTCTTCTTACCTAGACTTAAGAAATCTTAAGGATATGAATTTGAAAGTGGAATGGTGAAAGGAACATATTCCCAGAAGTTGGTTCCTCCATGAAGGCTCTCCTGAGGGGAAGACTGGGGTTTTTTTCACGTCTTTTAATGCTCTATTTTCAGTACTTTTAAAAGAGTATTGGTTGTGAAAGTTTATTCTTTGTTCACCTCTTTTATCACTATTGGTTTGGTGCTATGTGGTTGGGAGTCCTTTTGTGGTGGAAAGGTCTTTCCAGAGAGGCTGTTGCTGCACTGTTTGCTGTGGGTGCTCAAAGTTTGCATTCAGAAACATCAGAAAGCCTTTTCACTGGCGACCCAGACTGAGGCACAGCTAATTCAAAAGCTGTCAAATATGCATTTTCTTATGGGGCAAAATCACAGTCCACATTATCTTACTCATTTTATCAACAGGGCAGTTTGTTTGAAGCATCTTCTTGGGTCAGTGGATATATATTTTAATTCTTTCCTCAGGTGGAGCAGGTTAGAGAAGGCAATTTATAACTGTATTCTTAAATAGACTTCTAAATGGAAACTTTTGTGAATTCAAAACTGATTTTCTGACACTAAAATTGTGCTTTGGCCTCATTCTAAGGCAAGAGCGTTAATCTCTTCTGGACAGACAGGCCCTTTGGAAATCATTCACTTAAAAGGAGAAGGGAAAAAGCACCCTGAAAGCCATTTTCTTTATTCACTGAAAACAGAATGTCATGGAGAAATGATGAGCAAGTGTGTGTGTAATCATGTATTTATTTATCTGAATCCCACACTGCAAATTTTGTAGGTACAGAAGATGATGAGAAGGATAAGGTACTGAAGTGATTGTTTAAACTGAAATTGAGTCTCACCCACTGCAGAGTTTGAATTAAACAAAAATAACCCAAAGCAGCAATGTAATAACCTTAAGTGAGCCACTTTTTAAGCAGCTTATACATAATGGAATTCTCCCAGCTTTTTACAAATGTTCCACATATGTTCAGATAATCATCGAACTGATGGGCTTTCCTCGCAGACGCCTGAAAATAAACGCTGATCTCAAAACCTGAGTGTGGCTTCTTTCCTTCCCCTGTACATCCAGCTTCCACACGTTGTTCTTTATCCAAGGATCTAAGTGCTTTCAGTAGACCAGAGCATCCTGGTTTTATAGATATATAAATATGTTTTATAGCCACTGTGGGGATTTCTATGCTACAATACACTAATGGTTCACCCAACAAGGTACTGTGGCCATAACAGTGATCAGTGCTGGATGTTTCAGCGCATAGAAAGGCTCCAGTGTCTCTCTGAACTAGGTAACCTATAAATTGTGAAACATTACCAGTGCTGACTCTTTATTATTTTCTTCTGGTGAGTGCCACTGTAGAGATGATATGCCAAAAAAATAATAATTCTTAATTGTTAACTACCATTTTCAGTTTCAAAGACATGGCGTAAAAGCAAATAGCAATCTAGGAAAAAAATTGGGAGATAAGGAGAAAGGTTGTAATGAGGAAATAGTTATGAGGCAGAAGAATAAATCCTGTTACAGATGGGTCTGAAAACAGTGCTCCAGGCAAATCTGGTCTGTGCAGACACCAAGGACATTTAGATTTGGATTTAGCAAGGTGGACTCTACCTATTGTCTCATTAGCCTATGAATACCATTACAGCAGAGCTATCTTGATTAGCCTAGTCCAGAAAAAAAAGCAGGAACAACCCATTTACTTTAGATCCTCTGTTCTTCTGAGAGGCAAAGCAAACACCTGGATCTAGATGGCAGCACCGGGGACGTTGCTGAGAAGAGATTTAGGGCAGGTGGGCGGCAACAGCAGCAGCAGAGCTCAGAAATGTGCTCCTCCATGATGTGTTATTAAACATTTTCCAAGCAGCGCTGAGCTGCTCCTTCAGCTGAACTCGCTGCATCCTCGGCTCCGAGTCTCACGAGCAGCACAGCAGCCAGCAAGTGACAGAAGGCAAACGTGCTGCCTGTGCTGATGCAGGCTCTTTCTATCAAAGGTAAAAGTGCCTGGACTTGAAAGAGACTCCCCGTGAGTGAGGAACACAGTGTCGGTTCCTCTAATGAGTGCCGATCTGGAGCGCATGATGGGTAATTAGTGACTTTGATACCTGTGGGGAGCAGGTCATGATTTTCCTGTCAGGAGCTTCAGTGCAGGAGACACATCATTACTCCACTCAATGCTGATTATTACCATACCTGCTCAGTGCAATTTCATATTGCTTTTGGGGAGAAAAACAAAAATGCTGTGAAGAGGTGGAAGGGTTTCTCTCCCCAATCCCCCTCCCCTTTCTTTATTTTGATTTTGTTGAGAAAAAGGAGAGCACCTCTGTGTTTTCACACAAAATTGTCCCTCTTATAAGAAGATGAAATCGAGGGATGGAAGGAACCTGACAAGTATCCACTGGAAACAATTCTTTAAAGCAGCAAAACACATCCACAATGCTCCTGTATCAGTAGAGATCAGTAGAAGACGATGTTGCTGTGATGTCTGTGTACGCATTTGCCCATCTTACGTGTCCAAGATAGGAACAACATGTTCCTGTTAAATACATCCCAGGAGACAGAGGAATTCAACACACCTCCCTGGTTCTCTTAATAAAATCCTGAAGGAGTCAGAAAGATAGATGAAAAGAAAAAGAAAAAATGTTAGAAGGGAGCTAGGTTACATCCTTAGGAAAGATAAGGTACTGCCAGTGGCCCCAGTTCAGGAAAACCCTTTAACATGCAGGCTACAGCTCTCTGCTGAGCTGTGATGGACCACCGAGTGTCCTTTTGTCTCCTGGTGTCTGGGAAACACTGGCCAAGCTCCAGAGCAGATGTGCAGTGCACCTAGAGCTGGGGATGCAGGACACATGCCAGCCTGCGCTGGGATCTGTGGCACTCGTCAAGGTGGGGTGGCTGATTAAGGCACTGAGGCCGAGGGCTGAGTTAGTTACACACATCTCAGTACAATGCCCAATTCAGTAACTGGCTCTCAATCACTTTCTTCATTTTAAATACAGTAGACATGGTATGAGCCCAATCTTTTGCAAAAATGGGATGAGAGGGTGCAGGAAGAGATTAACGCAGAACTATTTGTGCATTTGCCATGGCTCACGCATGCTCGCTTGGTTAAATAGCTTTTCCTGGTGTGGAAATGCACAGAGTGATTTATTTCCCTTTCATAAATAAAAGATTTGGGATGGAAGATTGGCTATTTTCTTTCATACAAACTATGACATGCTAATGATTGAAGCGGAGATCTGAGTTCAGCTTCCTGTGGACTGCTTTGCCTTGCTCTGATACCTGCTCTGTGGGGATCTGCTGTTGACAGCAGTGTTTCTGCAGCCCCTGACTTGGACATTTTGGATACCTCAGCATCACTGGTGATTATTTTACTCTCACAAGTCCCAGAAAATGGCAAGATAAGATGGATTAAGTTACCTGTCCAAACTTGAGGGTAAGTATGAGGAGTAACTGGGAGTGACTTCACAGTCTCCACAGTCCCAGCAGAGTGCTGCTCCCACCAGGCTCTACTGCCCTTCTCCAGGCAGAAGCACACTGTGGACTTGTCATCATTGCACTTCATCCTTCTCAGCTACACAAAAAAGCAGCAGAAATTATTCCCCCAGGAGCAATACAGAGCAAGCAAAGTGAGCATCATCCCAGAGCACCAGCTCCTGGAGTGTCCCAGTGTGTCCTTACCTGGGGAGGACACACCAGGCAAGGACTCAGCCTTTCTCATAGATTCCTTTGCCTTTAGAGCGCTCTGGTAGAAAAGTTTGATAAGGGAGGTTTCACCTTCTGCTGTGCAAACTAATTACAATTTTCAGGTTTGAAAGCTGGTCTCTTATGAGAGGTACATTTCTTGTCTGGAGGAAGACTCTCTATCCTAAGTTAGAATCACTGTGCAGAGTGTAGTTACACTTTCAGTTGGCTTTTCCTCCAGTGCATTCTTCAGTTATTGCTTATTTATAACATCAGAGACATTACACTTTTCCAATAATGATCCTGGTAATTATAGCCATCTCATTCGGTCTTAACCGACTGGCGATTGTATCCTAATTTGGGATCAATGGGAAGTTAAAAGAATATACTTATTAAACTTAATAAGGATAAGTTACTAGTTAATGATGTGAAAATTATGTCACCAATAACTGTGTAATTACATTCTTATTAATGCATTCAAACATCTTGCCATTTAATTGGCATTTAACAAGCTCATTATAGCAAGATAATTAGATAGCCATTAATTGGTAAAACACTGATTGACATGTAGTATGCTAATAGATGTCTAGTGTGGTATAGTAGTCTTGCTATACGGTAATTTAATGCTTTCATGCTCCTTTCAATTAGGTCGTTTAAAATATACAAATGTAATGTATTATAAAGTGATTGTATATTTATTGGCAAAGTCATCATGACTGAATCAGAGTCAATGTATGATTTGCATACGTGTTTATCTTACATTTCAATATAACCTCTGCTGGCATTTGTAGGAACTACAATAAACAAATGAGTTCCTGGGATGTCCTGTAATCCCTGTCTTGCAAAACGAAGCAGAAATGTCCAAGGAGTGGCTCGTGACCAACCTGTGGCTCTTGAAGCACATCTGAGGTGAGCCCTCTGACCAAAAGAAAGGCCTTGCTGGATAAACCTGGGCCTGACAGAAATAAAGCAGCACCAGTCACGGAAGTGGCATCCTCAGCATGGCCAGGGGTGTAGCTGTGTGTTCAGCCCAGCCCAGGAGGGAGCTGGTACCCCATGGGGAACCCGTGTCACCTCCCACTGTGGGTCACCACCAGAGCATGGCTCTGTCAGTGCTGTTGGCTGCACAGAGATTCCAGTTTGCTGCCTGTAGGATCAGAAAAGTTGATGCTTCTGTTCTAAGAGTTATGGTGCCTGAAAATCTTGTCAAATGTACGAAGGCAAAGCCTGGACTCTCCTATTCTGAAGTTCCCACTGCTTGTTTCTACCAAGGAGGCTTGACAAGTGCTCTGAGTTCTGCCTGGAGCTGTAGTTCTGTCGACGGCTGCTAAGCAATGTACAAACATAAAGACCAACCCATTATCTTAATTATCCTTCCCTATGTAATCGCTGTGACAGTTTTGGTGTTTTGTGACACTCAGAAGATGATCTGGAATTATGTGCTGTCCACTTGATGTTAGAGCTTGTTCACATCTGTATAATGCATACCTCTTTTTTTTTTTTAAGAAGATTGTCAGATGCGTTGAAACAGGACAGAGAGTTCAAGGATGTAATATTATTATTACGTGCATTACACTAGCAGCTAAAGGTCCAGCAAAAATCAGTTTCCCTTCAAGCTGGGCACTGAATAAACACAGAGACAGAGATCCTGCCCTGCTGTTGAAATGAACTGGACAGCCAAAGGGCTCATGGTGGAAAGTCCATGTCAGGAGGGAGGAGAGGACAGAAATTAATATTGCAATCTATGCTAACACATAGAGACAAAACAACTTCTGCAATAGTGCTCTGAGAATTCCAAAAAGCAGAAAATGAATGTCCTACTGCTGTCTCAGTGCTCTGCATCTCTCTAAAACCCTGCCCTGTTTCCATGGCATGTCTCACATCCCCAGGCCTTGCAGCACCTGCAGCCCTTGGATCTCTGTCTGCACAGCCTGCATTGCCAGCTGAGGGTGGAGGCGTTCAGGCTCAGAGAGAGGAACTTCCTGCGACTGGCTCTGTTCTCAGGGCAACAAGTGGATTCATTGTGCAGAACAGGAGATCTCGATTAAGCTCAGAATCATATCAGAAATAATGAATTAACTTATATTACATTTCCCCAGCTACCACAGGATTGGTCCCAGTGGTGCATTAAGTGGAAATGATAATGTGAGTGTGACTGCAAAGATGACGTGAATATTGTTAATGTTCATATCCCCATTAGCTCGGGGGGGAGGGTGGAGTTTCACTCCAAATTTTGCAAACAGCATGTGACTACTGTAACATTTAGAAGCATCCTTTTAATTCTCTTTCCATTATTTTTAATTTCAAAGACTAGGAGAATAACAGGAATGACTGGTTCACTAAAAATAGCCATGATGTGACCATGGAGATACAAGCTCTCCTTGAGAAGACAGGCAGCACTGCAGGGTATACTGCAGGGTGTTTTCTTAGCTGTGGCATCATTCATCCAAATATAGGTAGCAAAAAACGCTTGGAAAATGCGGTGTGTTCCGATTAGCAGAAAATTTTAGAAGAGAGAATGTTTTGTTTCTTCCAGCCATTATGGTAAGAAAAGAGATTTAATGCATTGGGAAGTAAAGAGGACAGATTGCTCTGAAAAACTTGGCAGTGAGAAGGTTGTGGGTCAGCTGAGGTGCAGGGTGTGAAGCAGTGAGGGTGGAAGAGCAGTGGCAGTGCCCAGGGATGGGTCAGGGGAGCTGAGGATCTGTGGTTATTGAGAGAACTTTGCTTGGGTGTATGAATGGGATGGGTTGGAAGCGTGGATTGGAACAGAGGCCCATGAACAGATTTTTGGACTGTGGCCAGGGGAGGATGATGGGATTGGGAAGGGATGTGGCACAATGAAACTGAGTTACCAGAGCTTGGCCCACATGGTGTGAGTGGCACAGAACGGGCTTTGGCTGCAGTGGGGCAAGGCAGGGGGTGATGGGCTTGGCCATGCAGTTGCGGCATGATGGGATAAGCCCTTTCTTGCTCCCATCTCCAGCAAACGTAAATGCCAGTGCCATCACCCATGACAAGTCAGCAGGAGAACATTTACCAAAATGCAAACCTGATCTGTAGCAAAAAAAAGTCTCTGTAAGTACAGGTCAAATAAACCCAAGGGCCAAACTTTCCTACAGTTCAGGTAACTTGGAGAAGTGCCCTTGAATGCAATGGGAGCACGCAGAGATGAGCAGAACAGGTTGCTCACCCCCTGGGCACAGTAATTCCTGTTTTCTCCAGCACTCCTTTTTATTTTGAATTAGCAGCCAAGAACAGGTAGGCAGCTCTTGAAATCATTTGCTTACAAGCCCTGATACCCATCTGGGATCAGAACAGAAATCAGATTAAGCTTGTTTGTGTGTTAAATGTTAGGGAAAAAATTACTTGTTGTAATAAGGGACAAGGGCTGGAATGGGCTCCCCAAAGTGGACAGCCCTTATCTGCCTGAGTCAACTCCGATCACACCGGACCCTTCCCTCTTCACTGCACTGCCTTCCCACCCTTCCTACTTGCCCTTTACCTCCCACCACACAAAAAAGATGGGATTAAAGAAAAAAAGAATACTCCTAGCAAAATGCCAGGGTTTTAAATTAAATTTAAAACAGTTTAATTGCCTAATTGCTCAGCTATTTTGTGCAGTTTATTAACAGAAGCAATTCTTCGGCAGTCATGCCAACATAGCAGAAAATTGGCATTTGAGCCAGGGGGAATTAAAGAGGCAGAGTGCGGAACTAAAACAAAAAGAATGCCTCGAACCTAGTGGAACAGACATTTGAGGCTTTCATCTCATTTTTATCTCTTTCCCTAATCTGCTGTAGAAAGATCAAGGCTTGGTTTTGCTTTTTAATGTGGGAATGACAGTTGCTCATCACCACTGCCTTTGCGTTTGGAAAAGTACTGGATTTCCAAAGAAATGAATGTTTAAGGAAGCAGCACATTTACAAAGAAAATAAAATGCAATTCTTGCCAATAATATTGGCATCTTTTAGAAGAGTTAATTCGAGGGCATTTTTCATAATAAACCTCACTGTTAAATATGCGTGTGTGTATTCAAACAAAACTAGCAAATCATCCATATAAATGAATGCATGCACTGACTGAATAGAAGAGATTAATATTCAGTTATCATATACTACAGTCATCATATGCTCTTCCCTTACCATACAGAGGGAAAAATAGGAGAGGAGAGGAGAGGAGAGGA
>VZRN01005367.1:2558914-2885501 GCA_013397935.1 Dasyornis broadbenti
AGGAGAGGAGAGGAGAGGAGAGGAGAGGAGAGGAGAGGAGAGGAGAGGAGGGCAGTTACGATGCAAAATAAATAATCCAATATTTATTGCCTGTAAAAGAGAAATTCTGATTGCCTATGGATGATGCTATTGCTCTAATCTTCAGGGCTGCATCCAAGTACCCATCTGTGGAGCTACTGGTATGTCCTTGCTGATGTCTCCTCTCTTTTTAGGGTAGGCAGCCACTTGGGAAACTCTTGTCAGGTGTTCTATAGCAGAGATATTAAGAAGGGAACCCCAGACAAACTACTGGGACTTCAGTGTGAGTTTATTTCCTGTGTGTATAAAGGATGCAAACAATTCACTGTTTTGGGGAGGATTTCTATAGCTGTGATGATCCTGCTGTGTCATAGCTCACCCTGCCTCAAACGGAGAGTCCTGGGCACAGCAATCACGGAGATGGTATCCAGGACAGCTTTTGTTACTGGTGTTAGTCAGGGTCAGAATCACACCCCCGTGTATTTAAAGCAGACCTGCTGGCTGTGGTGTGGGTAACTGGAATATGCAACTGCAGGAGTGGCGCTCACAAACTGAATTCCCTGCTGGTGTCTGGTAAATTGAGGCCACTTGAGAGATGACACATTGCAGGTGAAAATGAGCCAGAGCAGAGCCCCTCATTTCTGTGTTGGAAATGCATTTCAAGATGCCCCTTTACATTTACAGGGAGGTCTGCTGGAAATAGCAGCTAAATCCTTCCAGCTGCATGAGCACATCACAGTAAACAGATTTTTCCAGCTTGTGTTCATCCTGTGCAGTTTGGAGGTTTCCTGGGGAGACCCAGGGCAGCTCTGCTGTGTGTCCCCATCTCGGAGGGGCCGAGGTTGGGGTGGTGGTGGGCACAACCCTGCCCTGCAGGGAGGGAGAGAAGTGTCTGGCGCAGCACCACACAGGAGCTCCTGCTTCAAGCTCTGCCTGCCCCCACACCAACACACAGCACCAGCAGCTGGTGAATGATCAGTGCGTGACAGTACCTGGGAATTAAAAAAGGGCAACACGTGCTAGATTTACACTGAGCAGCATGCCCAATAAAAGTGTCTCTTCCGTGAGATAATCCTGATGCCTCCAGTGCTGATTGTAGAGAGAGAAAGAAATGCCAGCTGACCTCACTGGGGCTGAAGGCTCTCAGAGAGCTGATGCAATGATAAGAGCTTTATCCAGAATGCTCAATGCCCTGCTTCTCACTTAATTTCATCACTCAGATGTCTCCGGTTCTTCCCTGTACGTAGAAAGGACACTCTTACTCTGCACTGTGGATGAAGCCAGCTGTAGTAACTATTCAGTCAGAGAAGTCTAACTTCTCCCTGCTTGAATTTTTGCAAACAACCCCACCTCAGCTTTAGTTCAGACAAAATATCTTTGATATATTTTGACATATGACATTTTAATGCATTTCTCTATCTGAAAAACTGACATTTTCCATGAGACGGGTATTTCCTGTGAATAGACTTATTTAGGTGCTAACTGTTTGTTTCTGAAAGCCAATTTCAATGGAAAATGTTCACACTGGCTCCATTCTTTCATCATGAGGAGAACAGGTAAATTTGCCTTCTCTCCTGGTGAGCTTTCATGATGCCTCCTCTCATTCATGGTCTGCTTGTTTCAGCCCTTGGCTGTAATTGTAGAGCAAAGCAATGTAGGTGACGGTCAAATCTCCATATCCTTGGGGTAGAAAATTGGGAACCATGCACAGGAGTAGCTCTGGTAATATTCAAAATAATATCCCACCCACCAGTGGGTGGGATTTTAACCTAGAGATGAAGGGGATGGTCTCAATCTTATCATCCCCTCCCTACAGGTGTGAAGGTGTGAGATGAAGCACCCTGTTCTTCCAGTAACACACAACTGCAATTTCTTCTGGCTTTTTTGCCTCTTGTCTAGAAAAATGGTGAATGGGGCATTCACCTCCCTATCTCTTCGAAACTTCTGACACTGGGTGATGACCACACATTTATTTTCTCTCAACCTCTGTTAATCTCGCTGTACTGAGATTGCTTATCTCAAGCTTTGCCTTTGTCACGAAGAAAAAGTGCATTTTCCCATGGGAAAACACATGTGCTTGAGCCAGGAAGCACCTGATGAGGACAGAGAGATAAAAGTGCAGCCAGGACATGGAAAGTAAAGCAGCACAGGGTTGCTCTGTGAGCTGCAGGACATCACAGCAGCCCCAGGTGCTGATAAGAAGCATGGAAAGGCATCCTAAGACCAGAAAACTGGGTTATCTGGTGCCACGGGCCATCACCCAAGCTCTGTGTGCTGTGACATGTGGCACCTGCTGCTGTCCTCCCGCTCCTGCCAGACCCTGTGGGTGCAGCGAAAGGAGCAGCCTCCATCTCTCCAGAGTGCCTGGAGCAGACACTGCGGGAGATGGATCACCGAGGCTCGGCATGCTCAGGGATTGCCTCGGGAGCGCATGAAAGAACGCCTTGATGCACCTGAGAAGAAAGAGTTCGCATCACAGTGAGCTGTGACCTACTTTTAAAGCTCCTGGTGGCGTGATGTGGTGCAGACACCGAGTGTGGTGCTCAGAGCCGCTCTCCTGCAGCTCCTGCCCAAGGGAGAGCCCTCCTAAGCATGGCTCTGCAGCCGCTCTGCAGCTCTCTCAGTGCTCCGGGGACTTCCCAGCTTTTCCATCTAGACCTCATAGGGCCTGCAAGCAGCCCCCGAGGAGACAATGAATTTCCCCTGATTTTGACCCCTTTGATTCTCTTGAAGATCCTGGCTCCCAGCCCCTGGAGGCAGCGGATGCTGGAGGATTCACCCGGCAGCCTGAGGCTCCTCACGGCCCCAGAGATTTCCAGCTGAACCGGTGCCATTTGCTTTCTGTGTTGCAGTGCTTCTGCCAAGTGCGTGTCCTGATTTTGTGTCCTCTAGGTCTGGCACCATTCATCTTGCAAATGCCCCAGAGCACAAAGTCCACCTCTTTTCTGTGCTCCTTCTGTGATTTCTCGCTTTGGATTCAAATGTGTGTTTGACAGAAGTCAAACTGCTCTGTGCCTCATGCCCCAGATGAGTGACCCAGAAAAGGGACTACAGGTAACCCCTCAGACCCATCTTTTTTATGTGCCATGGCAAAGCTCAGGGCATGGATCACTGAGGTGCTTTTTAAGGATCACTGAAAAATAATATTTCAGCTCACTGGCAATACTAAAGAATATGCATAGAACAGGTGTGGGAGATACAGCCCAATCCTCCTCTTTCTCATAGCAGCTTTGGTGAATAGAAAAGTTGACAGGCAAAATAATATTCCACTTTGGTTTTCCAGCTTTATTTAATACTTTAAAGCCAGTAAAAAGAGTATATAAAACATACAAACCCCAGAAATTCTCTTTTTTTAGTCAGTGTTTTGAGGAAGAAGGGATTAATTTTACTTATTAGTTAATTCTCCCCACCTATCTGCAAAGTGTTTCACTTGACCTGATGGGCTGAAAACCACTGTGTTGGTCCGAAAAATATTGCTGGGCTTCCTCAGCTGTGTGCAGGGGTAACTACAGTAACAAGTGAGAAACGGCGTTAGAATCCTCCAGAGCCTGGGAGCTGTTGGGTAGAGAATGAAGCTGGAGGTCTTCTCTCTGCTCACTTTCTTTGTGTTCCTGTCTCTGAGTTTGTCTGAAGGGTGCTATCTCACGTGGCTGGGATGGAACACCCTGCCAGGATGGTCTGGGAGCACCCTCCCACCCCACCACCCAGCGAGAGGGAACAGAGTGGAGATGGTGGGGTTTGATGTTTGTGCAAGCAGAGGTACAAAGAGGTGAGCTGTAATCTCCACTACAAATCTGGCTGAATCTCCTTTAAGGATAAAAGAGCAGAGTCCATGAAGCAGGGAAGATCAAAGTGCTCGTATTTAGATGTGGATTGTAACTGTGAAAAAGGTTTGGCCCTCAGGCAAATCCAGAATTAAGCTCTCATTTCAGGTTTGATGGTAACAAATTCCCACCAGTGGATATGTGAGGTGCCCACCAGCCTGGAAAACACATGATCTGGTCCTGGAAA
Organism: Dasyornis broadbenti; assembly: GCA_013397935.1. NCBI lineage: Eukaryota > Metazoa > Chordata > Aves > Passeriformes > Dasyornithidae > Dasyornis > Dasyornis broadbenti. The sequence continues at coordinate 2,562,944 of VZRN01005367.1, forward strand.
GCCAAGTCTTTTATATGTGGGTTCCAAGTAAAGGATTAACACTTTAGAGGAAAAAAAAAAATATTGGATTCAAGTATACAAATCCCCACCACCCACAGTCATAATAATATAGCTTATAGATCAGCGGGAGGTTATGCTCAGGTCACGTCTCTATTTTCCAATGTATCCTTTGGATGCAGACCTGGGAAAATAACAGCTCCTGTAAACTTCTCTGGTCACTGAAATTAACTAGAAAAATCAGATATGAATGCATGGCTGAACCTCCACCTTCCAAAGTTACTGAAACTTCAAAGCCTACCTGTATCCCAAAAGAAAATGTCAATATTGAGACAATTTCCTAAATTTTAATGTTCATTTCATGTTTTTAAATAAAAATAATGGATTGTTAATATGACAGCCCAGTAATTAAACATGCTTAGTTCCTATTGAAAAGGAAATGGGTTATGACTCTACACACAGGCAATGTATCATTTCTTCTCAANGTAATTTATTTTAACAGAAATGGTTTCTTTGGCTAATCTGCTTCTCCACTCTTCTGTGGCCGAATTGTTTTCCTGGGTGGACTAACATATGATACAGATCTGGTAGGATGTTTTATTTTGGACCAAGTAATTGCATTAATTGGTGCGGCCAATGATCAATGTTAATAAAAAAAAAAAAAAAAAACAAAAAAACCCCAACAAACTACAAAGGCATATAATTTCAAAGCTTTCCAAGAAAACATGTGAGCAGTGAAGCCATTTTAGGCCTATAGTTAACCCTTCCATCTGCAGCTCTGTCAAATAAATCCTCTGCTAGGCTTATGCATGCACAGTGGCTCCATTAATTTTAACTGGTGCTGTCATGAGACCAGAGAGAGTAAAGAGGTGCAGTTGACTGCAGTCATTCTCTGCCTCCCTTCCTCATCTGAAATGATGGAGAATGGATGCTGACAGAGACACAAGGAACAACCCAATGGATATTTTCCCATTTTACCACAGAGACACAGTGAGCTGGAAGATCCTTCCAGGAGGAGATGTGGGATGAGTCCCTCCTCTTGCTAGACCCACCGGCCAACTTCCCCTTGTGCCCTGTGGGTGTCACACCATTAGGGCTCATTATGGGTTCTGTGAGGGTCTGTGATGAAAGGCCTGACTTATGGCCACTGTATATGGAATGTGAAATACTGAGGGCCAGACTGGGAAAGATTCCCTTCCTTGCTTTGAAGTTGGTGGATTGGCAGATTAGTAATGATCTGTGCTAAGTTCTGATGGCCTCAAAAAAGATGTGGTGCCTGTCCTGAGCCACTGAGAAACTGGAAACGTTATGGTTTGAGCAGCTCTTTGATGCAGACCCTTTTGAATCAGTCATTTCCTCCTGCCCCAATAATCTTTCTTGCTAGGAAAACCTGTCAACTAACATTGTGAGAAGAGAGTGTGTGCAGTGGGAAGCCAGGGATGCATCCATCTTCTGACAGTAGGAGCTGCTGTAGCATTGTACATGTCCCTGCAGACACCAGATTAATGGTTTGACCTGGTTCCAAGAGCTAAAAAGTGTTTGTGGCAGAGGCTTTGTCACAAAAGGCTGCCAAAATATTCTGCCAGACAGCAATAAACTCAATTTACATTATAACTTAACACTTCTTTACCCCTTGCCCTCCTGCCAAGTATGACAACATAACGTGCAGGAGCCCGCAGCACAAAGTAGGAAAAACCTTCTAACATTTTCAAGCAGAAAATTCCTGTGAAAGGCCAATTCACTCTCTCGAAGAAACTGCTGGAAACTTCTGGAAAGCATTTTTAGTACTGCCCTTTCCCCAGAAACAACCTCCTGCCTAGCTCCATGTATGTGCAGAAGACACTGAGCAAAATCCCCATGCTGTGTTCCTGCCCTGTTTCCATTCGATCAAGAGACACAAAGGTCCTGGCTCGTCTCATGTGATGTGGCTCACGCTGTTTAAGAAGTGCGAAAGGAATTTCAGTCGATGATCAGTGAAGTTTCCTCTCCAATGCTTCAGGTACACACTCACGTTAAGCTCTGCAAAGCATTACAAACTGTTTTGTTGCTTGTTTATCTCTCTGTATTTAGATCTGAATTAACCAGCACTTCAGAGTATTTTTGAACTTGATAATATTTTACTTAATTCCTGAAGAGCAAAGCCAACAGTCCCCATTAAGGAAGCATGACAGATGTCCAGAGGACACAACGAAGAGCTGCTCATGGAAGCAGTTCAATTGCTGCTGGAATTCTGCTGTCTTCACCAGTTGCTCTGCTATGGTGACCTCCAAACTCTGCTAAGGGCATTAGAAACACCAGAGCCAACTCTGCTCAAAATGTATTTAACATGAAGGGAAACAGGTTCAAATGGAATGAAAAGCAGAGCATCAGCAAATTGCAGCAAAGCACAAAATCTGCCTGTGTTTCCAGAATAATGAATGTATTGACGACATCATCTGTGTGTATCTGTGCAGCAGCCAGCCATTTTCAATACTTATAATGCATACAGCCATATTTTGTCTCCAGCAGCAGACTAATGCTGTAATTGCTGCATTAAACCCCTCGTATTTTCTAATGAAAGAGATCCCCTCTGTACAGTTCTGATGGAGCTCCATTTTTTTTTTTTCTTTTATTTTTTTTAACAGGTAAATTCACCTACATGCACATGGATTCATATATGACCTCTTACTCCAACGCTCAGCCTCCTCTGTCCCAGTTTGGACAGCTAATGACAAAGACCTATCTATTTCCCTCCCCCTCCAGACCTAGCTGTACCTCTGAGAAAGGCCTGGTGACTGTTGTGCTCCAGTGTCTTTGAAAGAAGAATTCCTTGTTAATATGGTTTTCTGAACAAAAAGCTTGTGTGTTTATGGCCAGCTCAGAGGACAAGCAGAAAGGACACCCAGATTTCTGGGTGTTGTCATTGACATAGCACAGAGTTTTGCCATTGCCACTCCTAAATTTATGAGCAGTTTGGAATGAAAGCTATGCTGGGCAATCAGGCTCTTGTTTTATGATAAGCAGGTACAGAAAACAGTGTGATTTCCCAATGAGAAAATGGTGGGTGCAAGCTCTCTGAGCTGGAAATGAAAATAAAAAGCATTCCCATGTGTGTAGTCTGGAACAATACTCATCAGTTTAACCCCAACAGGAAAATACAGTGGTGTCCTGGATGTCTAAAACTGTCTCAAACAATCCGCCCTTCCATTAGTGCTAGTGATTTTCTTTCTTTTTTCAACACACAGACACAGTTTTATCAAGCACCAAGGCTCAGTAACAGAACAAAGTTATTCTTTCCTCAACTCCTGCCTCCAAATCAGCCACTGTGGCTGTCACCATGAGCTAACTTCATCAAAAGCATCTCTGGTGATCAAGGCTTAGCAGCCCAGCTCAGATCCTGCCAGGGAATAGTTTATAACAACAAATAACCCCTGCCTGAGGCCAAGCTTGCATTGCCCTTCCTGTTGGAAACCCTGTCAAATAGACTGGTCCAGAAGACTGCACCTCTTTCCTGCCTGTGAAGGTTTGTGGCTGTCCCTGGGTGTGTGCTCCAGGCTGAACCGGTGTGGATTTGTGGTTTCACTCTCAGCAGCCTGTCAGGCAGGCTGCTCTCACCAGCACAAAGAACTGCTTCTTAAAGGAATCTACAAGGCAAATATCTTTTGTCTGCCTTGTTCTGGTAACAAAGGCAACACAAATTACTAGGAAGGCTGAAATGAAAATGGAGAATGAAAATAATTAAACCCCTCTCGCAGCAGCCATGCTGGGCCTGGCTTTCCGCTCTGGCATTATGCAGTTAGTGCCAGCAGGAGCAGAGCTGGCTGCAAGAAGGACTCTCTGGGTTATCTTATATAGTAGTTATATCTTCTAATGTAGTCAATGTTTTCCAGTTTTTCTTCTGTGTGCCAGGAAATGGCCCTGTGTATCTGTCCTGTCAGTTCAGCACAGTCTACACAGCAAGCTACACTCTGCAGCCCCATGCATCTTGTCAGCCCAAAATTAGCCATGGAAATAAACCTTACCAAGCAGGGGGCATGTGCTGGTCCCAGAATGACAAATATATGCATTTAGTGGGCCCAGACACTCATTTCTTGCTGCTGGAAAGCTGTTTGGATGTGAAAACACAAAGCTTAACAGTGCTGGGATACACCTCAAAGTGGAAAATTCCTGCATGTATTTTCTTTGTACCTTCTTTTTAAGGAGTGGGTGTAACAACCTTGAAAGAGCCAAATATCAGTGCAGATTGGAGACAGGAATCCTGAAGGCAGATACCTTACTGGATTCCCCACACAGCTCTGCCAAGGCTGTTTGTTCCTGACCTGAGGAGAGAGGCCTGACTGTCCATATCCCTGTGCTTGCTTCCAACAAGCTCTGACATCAGCTCTGGAGCACCCTGCCAAAGACCTCACTGCTGAGCAGCAGGATGCTGGAGTCCACCGCCTGTGAGGATGAAGCCGCCTCTCTTCATCTTCCAACAGATAAGGGGTGAGGTACTTGTTTTGCAACCTCCTTTGCTATCCCAGGTCTGCTTGGGGATGTGCAGATTCTCCCAGTCCAGAACAGCTGAAGATATGCAAGTGACAGAGCAAGGTGGGTGAAATCTCTCAGCTGGGTATGGCTAAAGCCAGGCAGGCATGCTGGTCTCCAAAGATGAATGTTGCTTATATGTGACCACCCTGGAAAACGCCACTGTGGGAGGATTTGCAAGCACTTGGCACTGATTCCACTCTGCTCCCCTTGAGTCTGTGGGATTGCAGCCCTTGCAGGAGCAGAGCTTTACCCTCATGCAATGTTTCAATGGTTTTGACTGATGAATTTGCACATTATATATGTGAAGCCATATGTGGCTCTGTCGGAACCGCTCCAGTTTCCCGTCCCTTGCAATGTGTTGTGCTGCTTTTAGCACACAGAAACATACGCCTCCTATCACTCACACTGACATCCATCAGTTTGCTTGGACCATTTCTCGACCGCTGGAGGCTGGAGTAGCACTGCTCGAGACAATGGCTTACTCACATTTATATCAAGTCCAGCTTTTCCCCAGAATGATGAATATGTTCAGAACAGTGGCACACTGGAGGGAAAACAAGAGTGAATTTTTGGTCAGAAAATCAGGGCTATCTTTTCATTCTGATACAGACATCTTTTAGACCTGCCTGCTGTGTTCAGCTTGAACACTGCAGGGACCTTTTCCTGTGGACATGAAGCCTAGAGACTGAGAGCAATGGTCTCTCCAGACTGTAAGTCTGTCTTTGGTGCTGTACTAGGAGCTCTAGTCAACCGTAGGAACCCTAATCCCTCACAAAACCCTGGCAGATATTCAGCAGAAAGAAAATCCTTGTCCAGAGCTGTTACAGTCAACGTGCTCAGCATCCTACTCACAAAGGTAAATTTGGCTCTGCACCCAGCTGTCAAAACAGGCCAGAAGTTCAGATACCAGAGGGAAGGTGCAGGAACAGAAGACAGAGCAGAACAGAAACCTAGAAAGCTACTTATGTTCATTAATAGCTTTCTTTTTTCTCCCCTGTGAATAAAGGCATGGGGAATAATAATGGGCTCTGTGCTTGTTAGCTGCAAAACACTACCATCATGTTTGCTCCAAAACTCCTATCCTCTGTCATGCAGTATACAAAAGAAAAAGGCAAAGAAATTCAAAGGCAGGAGGGAGTCTAAAAGTTCAACTTGTTGAGCAGAGTTTGATACCTCTGAGTGTCATTAATATTTATGTAGGTTGGGAGAACAGAAACTCTGTGCAACAAGTATGGAATATATGTACTCAAAACTCCACTCTGTGTAAAGACACACACACATCTTCCTCTGTACAAGTTTGTAGCCCTTGATGCTTTACAGTTCTTAGCAAATCATTGTGCCTCAGTCAGAGTTACACCTCATTTCCCCCTCCCCATAAATATATTACGATCACATAATGTTTTAATAACTTCACACGAAAATTGAAAATAAGGCAAAGATGACAACTTCTTATGGATATAAATTTCAACAGCCTCGGTTTTTCCTTTTTTATGAAGTCATTAAATGCTTCAAATTGAACAAAAGGTAGTCTCATAGCTTTGTTTAGCAGAGAATTGGAAATGCGATCAAGTCTATAACTCTGGAAAAATAAACCTATCTTTGTCAACTAATTTTGCTTCCATTAGGCTCCACAATTCAACAGGCAATGATACCTTTTTAAGAGGATCAGTAGACATGTTGATGAATTCCCAGCCTGACCATTGACAGTGATTTCATCACATCTCTTTCATTCACAATTACTTTAAGAAAATATGCTCTTTACTGTGATTGATGGGGAAGGAATGAATTACAGTACATATATGAGAATGCTCTGAAGAAATGAACTGCTATTTCAACTCAGCTTCTTAATGTGATTCTGGTTTTGTTTTAAAATTAGGGACTAAATTTTCACATGGGCTGAGTTTGACCCTGTTGTGCTGGAATTCAGTTCTTTTCCAAATCACTCTTCAGCCTGCTGACAGCAACTCTGAACTTGGGGAAATATTGGCTGAACACAGCACCAGGTCTGAAAACCCAGGGCTGGCCTTCATGGTTGGAATAGCCCAAATCAATCCCACCTCATCAGGAGACTCCTCATTCCACTGGCACCCTTAACTCACGTCTTCTTTGTTGGTTCATCTCCCACAATAACCGCTCGTCCTATAGGATGGGCTCAAAGCATTTTTGGAGCAGTTCACAAGGAAGCAGGTGGCGTCTTTGGGCTGTGAAGCTTTCCCAGAGTGGTGTGAAAGTCCGTAGCACAGGAGACGCAGTCAGAAGCAGCAGCTGACAGCCTGGTGAAGATGCTCAGTGTGTGTGGAATTACAGAAGATGCTCTGCTGGTGGCTAGAAAATTCACATGCTGACTCTTCATGGAAAGAATTACCACTCGCCTCAATTAAAAAAAAAAAAAAAATCCTCTCTGAGGCAGAAAGGCATCATCAAAGTGCTAATTCTTTCTAAGACTGATTTATTATCTGCTGAGCTAATAGATTAACAAAACAAAACACAAACAGTGGGTGTGATATGCTGGAAAGTCACCAACCCAGTGAAGATCTACATGTAGTGATAAGAGGGGAAAAAGCCATCGCTTTCCAATTCAACTCATTTGAACTTGTGCCAGGTGCCACAAGGGAATTGTGAAGATCTGTTGCGTGCTTAATCCGTATGGGAACGTGTGTACCTCGGTTACTGTGGGAAGCACAACACACGCAGGGATGCTTCATTCAATGCAGGTCAAAGTGCAAACAGAGAGAAAAAACAATGCTGGAATTGGATAGTACAAAGATGGGAACAATGAAAAAAGCTTTGTGTTTGTGTGTGTGTCTGCATGTGGTGGACATGCCCTTGCACGGGGTGTTGTGAAGATGAGGTTTGCCTGTCAAGCTTTTTATCACTCCCACTGAAATATGAAAACAGGCCTGGAACCAGGAAATTATTCACTTTCCATTGAACAGCCCTAGGAGGCAATACCAGAAACACAGAATGGAGAGCTGGTTTGAGCTAGCATGAGCAAAATATCAGTCTCTCTGCTTTCACTGTAGCTGAGACCCTCAAAACCTTCCAGCCCCTCCTGAAGTCCTTTCCCAGTCCTCTTCCTTACCCTTCACTTTGGTAGCATCCCACAAGGGGTTGTCAGCAGCTTATTTCAATCAGATGGTCCCTGAAGTTTTATGTCAGGGGCTAAAGACCCAAGTCTGAGTAGCTTGAACAGTTTCCCAAGAAACTCTTGTCAGCCCACCCACATCTAACCCTCTGACATTTGTCAGTGAGGTGGATACTGAGTCTTTGAGGCCAGAGGTGTATTGTGGTCTGTAAGGCCACATGAATCCTTCCAGAGTCAAAAGCAATGTCGTGTTGTTTTCTCCTCAGCTGCAATCAATAGGGCTTTGACATGGAAAAGAGGTAGGCACCTGCACATGGACACATTGAAAATGCCAACACAGCCCCAGGCTTGCGAATTACAGGCTTGCCAGGGCGGAATTATCCCTCACGTAGAGAAGCAGATGAAGTCTCAGAAAAAAATCCCTTATTAATCAATAGCTGATCTCTTTAAGCAAATAGTTTCTGAATTTAGGATCTCAGCTAGCAGCAGGACACCCAGTAGAGATTACAGCAGCAGTTTTACAGCACAGAGTGTTACCAACATCAACTTAATTTACTGAGCCTTTAGAAGGAGAAGGGTGAAATTGGACTGTGGTGCAAATCATGTTACTACTGTAAGTTCAGCTTGCCAGGCACAAATATCCTTCCAGCCAGGTAGCTTAGTGCTATAAGTTAATGTATGTCAGACTGCCATAGACCCCCAATTTAAAGTTTCCATTTGGCTCAGCGGGAATTAATTGTTAGGTTCTGGCTTCTTCTGTTTTCTTTTTAATGTCAAACACCCATCCAGCAAGAGCTGCAAATAATACCCTCCTAAGGGTAAATTGTGAGCTCATTGCTCGTTTAAGTCACATTGAGTGAGAATAGTCCCTGGCTGTGCTCTGTGAATCAAAGAGAGCATATGCAATCATCTGAAGCAGCAGCAGCAGCAGCTGCATTTCCCAGAAAGCTTTGGGAAACCTGACACAATTACTGATCAATAACCTCTCCAGTTAATTGATGAGCTATGGAGCCAAAAGGGAAAAAAAGGAAGAAGAAAAGAAAGAGGCTATCAATAAATAATCTTAGTTAGGAAGCTGAAGTCTGAGGAGAAGTGCTTGAAGTTCAATGGATGATGACCATGCCTGGGAAGAAAAATGAGAGTTGAGGAGAAGAGGGGCAGTCACAGATATACGTGTCTTTTGAAGAAAATGGGCATGGTAGAAACTGAATAAGATACGGTGATGAACCCTGGAGAGAATGAAACCATTGCATCCTAAGAAAACACATGCTCATTGCTATGGAATTGCTTCCTGAGATTCTCATCCTGTGCAGACTGACACACAAAGTTCTTTTCTACATTTAACCAGTTCCAGACCCACTTCACCATGTCCAGTTAACAAGCCAAGTGTAAAACTTTGAAGAGGCCATAGAACAGAGCAAGCAGCAACTAGAGGCCACGGCACAAAGCCAAAGAAGATCCCGGCCACTGTGTTCCAGCCTCACTGGCTGCTGCTTTTCATCCTTGCTCTGTCTAGACAGCTACAGACACACCAGTCATCACCCATGAAACAGCAGGACCAGATCACCCTGCAGAAGGGTTGAACCCAGAGTTCACCCCATCCCAGCTATGAGGAGACTTTGAGCCCATAAATTAGGCCAGACATCTGTCTCTCTGAGTCTGAAGCTCAGGCTGGGGCTCTGCTCCTCACTCTGCAGGTGTTTCTTCTGTCACTGTGGCTTCAAGTCACTTCACTGCATATGCCACTATTTCAGCCCTCAGCAAACAGGGCAATCTTTGTCCTGACTTGTCTCTTACTAGTATCAGGAGGCTTCATAACTGACAGCCAGGATAAAGGTGTGGAGAGGGCCTCTGAGCCTGTTGTTTTTATTGAACACATGGGAAAGGCTGTTTTATCAGCTGTCACCTGTACTAAACACAACACCCTCTTGTCTTTTGGCAAAGGAGCTGATGTGCTTTTGTGGGTAATCCTGACCTTTTAAGGAGCCATTTCTGAGCCACTGTTTCAGCTGCATTAGTCTGTGGGTTGAGGGCAGGAACGGATGCGGTGCTTTAGCTGGTTAATCCCTGAATGCTGTGTCTGTGATGAGGGATTGTGAATCCCCCGTCAGCACTGAGTTTAGGGAGCAGCCCCAGCAGAAGCTCCGTGGTTTTTAAAGGAACGGAAACACTCGTGGGCCTGTGTGCGCACTGGTGTGTGTGCGTAGAAATAGGGAAGGGGGAACAAGGGCAGCCCTTTGAAACTCCGTCTTGTTCTTCCCTTTGATGTGATGGCAGGGCTGGTGCTCACACACACAACTTCTTTGCTTTGATAAATCCGTGCCTCACAGGCAAGATTTCAAAGGGAATTTTCAAGCACCTTCCCTCCCCTCTCCTGACGAGTTTGAGCTGGGAAGGGGGGAAGCAGTGTGGATGTGGAGGAGTCGAGCATCCTCTGCGAAGGCACAGATGTGATAACCATCAGCAGCACCAAAATCACTTTTGGCACAGGCACAGCAGCAGGACAGGCTCTCACCTTGCTTCTGTCTCCCAGGCTGGTGGAAGGTGCTGCGCCTTTGTGGCAGGATTGCCATATGAAGGGTCTTACATGGGAGTGGGAGGGCCATCAAACATTATTCCCACCCCTCTGTGAGTTTGTTGCAGAGGTCTGTTTGCTGGGTTCTGGTTTTTTGGTTCAGAAAACAAAAATCCACTGTGATTTCTACTGACTGACCTTATCACTTGGAGCCTGCAAATGATGCTGTTGTCTCCTGTCTTGGGAGCAGTGCAGTTGTAGCAGAAATTATGAAAGGATCCCTGTATCCCTGCATATGGGGAGAAGGAGGCTTCCCTCAATCCTCAGCCAAAAAATGAGATGCTGTCTGGAGTCAGAATAGGATTTGGAGATTATGATTCAGAAAGAGTCTAATATAGGAGCCGGTGGCCTCCCAGGAGAAATCTGGCTTAAGAGTTTTAGTGGGGGAAAAAAATGACACATGCAGGAAGAGATTGAAATCCCTAAAACTTCTGCAGGGTTAAAATTCAGTGCTATTTTAAAGTCACCATGAATTTTACCATCACCTCCAGCAAAAAGAGGCTTGTTTGCCCCTTTTGGTCTAAAAGACTCACTGAAGTGAGAGCATGTCTGGCAGGGATCAGCCGGGTGCGGTTCCGTGCTCCCAGCCCCAGCAGCTGCACAGAAAATCCTTGCAATCCTTCCCCAAGAAACACAGGAGTCTGCACCCGTGCAGGAGTGCTGAAACAGCCTTCACATGCCTGGCATGCTCATCGTGGCTCCTAGAGAAGAGTCAAGGGAAAGAGGATTCTTGGGAACCTACCTTTAGTGCACGTGCAGGTAACGGTCCGTGTCTGGGCAAGATAAAATCATCAAATCTCATGAAATATCCTAAGAACAGATTTGCTTTTGCTCTGGGAATTTCACCAGCTCTGCCCAACCCTTCTCAAGAGCGATGCAGGTGGTACATACAAAATTCAGCACAACTCTCCCACAAAGAACACCTTTCGTGCCAGAATATGCAGCACAGGTTAACTTAATAAACAGGGCAGCTCCCAAACCTGCGGCTTTGCTACAGGAAACTCAGAACGGATGTATGAGGAAATGGTTTCAGTGACACTGTATGAAAAATTTCATAAAGTTCCTTTTACTCAAAACTTCCAGTTCTTTGATTTCTTATCTCACATTTTCCCTGAAATTATGCATTTTGATGACTATCCATACAAAAATCATTTTTTCCCCGAGAAAGTCCTAACAAAGTGATTTTGTTAGATATGTTTTTGTTTGTTTTTTTTTTGTTTCAATGGAATTGTAAATTACCTTCAAAAAATTGTTTGAATTTTTATTGGGGAGGGGGGGAATTGAGTAATTTTATCATGACAAAGTTAAGAGTAATTTGTAAGTCACTGTCAAATGTAGAACAAAACCCCATTTTTTCCCATGTGAAACATTGCTTTCCTGATCTTCCCACAAATCTCTTTTATTTTTCTTTGCACATTTTTTTTTAACCACACTTTACCCAACCTACTTGCATACAGATGAGCAAAATAGTTCCTGCAATACTATTCACATACATCTATCTAACCTCAGACTTCTGTCAGGGATACAAAAAAAAAAAAAACCAAAAACAAACCAATTATTTTCTTTCTAATGGATTAACAACCTATCAATTTTATATTGAGGAATTTGGATTTATTTACAGAGACAGTGGAATATTTGGCTGAATTAACAGTTTTTGCCTGCTTTATGGTGAAAAGCAGAAAACCCCTCCTATTTCACCTTTTATGTGTATTATAAATCAGCTTAAGTTCATAAGGAATTCTATGATTTTCTGCTCTAATATAATCATAGAGCAGCATAAAGGGCTTTAGCCTGAATTAGAAAATGGAAGTAGTCACTATATACCATGTATAGCCAATGAGCAAAAAGATATCAATGTGTTCTTGCAGCAGCAACATATGGTTTCCAAAAAAATTCCATCCTTAAATATACATTGATTTTTCTGAGATGGGAAACTCAGAGCGAAAAACCTGTAGGAGATAGGGTGGTGGACATCAACTCAAATATTATGATCTACTGAATCAAATCTGAATTTTAGACTGATCTCACAAGCAGCAGATTCTTGCCTGAACTTCTGTAGTGATTTGAAAAAGATGGTGTTAGGGAGATTTGCATATTATTACAGAGGTAGGCAGCCAAATTACCTCTGCCAGGATGAGACAGAATTTCTCCTCTGACTACAGTGCCACAAGGCATCCTGAGAGCCCTGGTACAATAGATTGTGCTGGGAAAAGGAGTTCAAAAGCCAGAAAGTACCTGAAATAAGCCAAAATGAAATATACTGGTATTTCCTAATAGAAATTAGTGACCTTATTATTTTCCCTAAGTCATCTATTTTGCATCAACCTGCTCATAACCAAATGTTGTAATGTCAGAAATTCACATGGGGTTGCAGCTTGCATTTCCCATTAACTCTAGCAACAAGCTATTTATGTAGGACTTGTCATTGTTCTGTTCGAGTGTCTCCTAAACTTTAATTAATCTGTCCTTTCAACACCCCTGCAGCCCTGTAAAGTGAGGATACAGCTGGTATTCCTTTTTGCATGATTAAACGACTTGCCCAGGGTCACCCCAGGAGTATGAGACAGAGCCAGAAACACAGCCTAGCTCTTCTTAATCTCAAAGGGCTATCCTTCTTCAAATCTCTGCCTTTGACGGATCTTGGCAGAGGTTCAGTCAAGTCTCATCCTAAATTCCTTCAACACTCGGTTCACATTCACTAAGAGCTGAGCTCCAGGGGCGTAGGATATTGAGCCAGCCTGGCTGCTGCCTGTGTTCTTGGCCAATTCGGCTGAGGGTGCCATATCTGAGTCAAGCCAAGGCTTTGAATTTTTTGAAATTCATCCACTGCTCATCCTTACTGCTCACACCTCCAGACAAAGGGAAGCAATTGCTTTTCTAGTACAACTAGAAGGATAAGGAACTTCTCTTTCTGCATGTGTTCAATCTTATTTAGCTCCCTTTCTCTCTCTTCTTACAAAATTTATCGTGTATATGTAAGATATAAAAAGCAATGAGATGCAATTTATGCAAGTAGCATGCTAGTGCACCATAAGTTCCTGTCCTTTCCATGAATTAGGCTGGGATAAATTTTTATGCCTGGGTTTCACGCTGACATGTCTTTAGGTGGCTAATACAGCAAGTGCCAACTGGAGGACACCAAAAGTATCAGCCTTGCAAATCAAGGTCAACTACCCATATAAAGACCTGGCCGAAATGTTGCCAAATGGCAGAGTCACTGTTCTGCTTTGCCCAAGGGAAAATGCTGCCATGGCCATTTGTTCCCTTCCTGGCACTCTTTGGTGCAACACATCTGTTGCTTCAGCTGCTGTCAGAGCCTTTGGCAACTCCCTGCCCCTATCTGGTCCTTGCCAGCCTGCTTTGCATGGTGATTTGCATCCCACATCCTTTCTCTTTGAAGCTGTGGCTAATGGAGCGGGTGGCTGTCATTATTAGCAGCACTTACTGTTCACTCCACTCCAGCACCGCCGCTTCTTGCAAGGTGCCAGTGCTATTTCTTCCTTCCACTGTGTCGTGGTGGGCACAACTGCTGATGCCACCCCTTTTCCAACAGTCCTGCCATTCCTTCAAAGGGAATGAATAGGCTGCTTGTCAATCCATCCAGAATCCTCTTCCCACAAGCAGAATACCCTCCTTGCCCAGCAATTCTTAATCCAAACTCTGCCATCCATGGGGAAAGGAAAGAACAGGTGGACAGATGGAGAGGGCTGGAAAGACTGGACGGTGACAGTGCCACAGCCGCAGGAGATCTGTTACAGCAAGACCTCCTCCATGGCAGAACTGCTGGAGCAGAGCTGGAAATGCTGGAAGGAAGAGCTGACCCATGGGGTTGATATCCTGGCCAAGCTGGCCCCATCCCTTGCTGCTTTTCCAGTCCCGATATCACTTCTCACCTCGAGTGACCAGCAAATGGGGTTGGTCTTGGGAGCTTCAGTCTGAGCAGGGCTTTAGGAGAGAGCATGAAGAACAGCGACGAACCACTCACGAGCATCCTCGTTCCTACAGAGCACGGCACAGAGTGAGCTCCCCTGGAACAATCCACTGGCCAGGAGATGAAGTCAAAGGGAAGGACCATGTGGTGCTGTGCCACCAGGCAGCTCTCAAAGCCATCATTATCTTTCTCCCTATTCTTCAGCATCAAACCCTGCCCACTGGTCCATCAGCCTCACTGAAAGGCTTCTTGCAACCAGCTCCTCAAAAAGTCAAACCTCCTTTTCTGCTTTAGCAAGCTGTATTTTGGTCCACTCAAGTACAAACCTTTGAGAGCACATTTCAGGGTCCTCTGACTACTGAGATCAATCAACCATTGGGATCAAGGCTGGTTTTGAAAAAGCAAGAAGAAATTAATGGTGTATATTTTAGCATAGCACATGACATAGATATATCCTCTTATCCTGCCTTACAATAGAATTTCCACTGTCCTCAGTGAAAACATCTCTATATTAATGATAAATATTAAATATTGCTATAATAAACAAAAATCATTATGTTTCTTGGGGCTCCCCCAGTCACTGCTCACTGTACATCATTAGTAGAACAGTAAAATAAGATTACAGCTTTATAATAAAAGAACACATTCTGCGTGGTAATTTACCCCTTTAGGAGACATCTTCTCAAATTCATAAGATTACAACACTGATTTTCTACAGTTCTTTGAGGAACATTCAACACGATGTCTAACATGATATGCAGCTCTGGAGTCCTCTTGAGAGAAGACATCATTCTCAGATCCTTCAGTGGGGCTTACACAAAGACGGGTATGAAATTCAACAAGATTCATCTTCCCCGAAGGTCTCTCCTGGGTAAAAGAGCAGAGTCAGAGATACCTCGAGCTCTTCTGTCCTTGCACCAAAACATCTTACTGGTGAAGACAACCGGGATAAGTTTTTCAGAATCTGCTGTAAGCAATGGTCATTGGCTATGGAAACATCTTGCATTATCTCTTGTTCAACAGTGTTGTAAATTTGTACTTTTAGTGACCTCAGAAATTTACTTGCTTAACTTTTTCCCATAGTCTGAATTCATATTTGACCTTTCCTGTGATAGCTGGCGTGGAAGTGTTACATTAACGAGAGCTTTCACTTGAAGGAAATCTCCAAGAAAGGCTCTTCTCAGGTCGTGTGGCACTGCAAAACACAAACTGTGTTTTCGTGACCATGATTTTCTTTGCTCAAACTCTTATGTGGCCTCAGATCCTTGAAAATTCTCTCTTTTCTTTGTATGCAAGGGAAATTTTGCAAGGGAAATGCAAACCATTCGAAAATATATAAAACAACCCTGGAGGAACTTCAGAAGTCCAAATATTTTGCTTTTCTCTTTTATTTACATTCCATTTGCTTATTTCCTTTTTTTTTTTTTTTTTAAAGTTCTTTGCATTCTTATGTTGGAATAATATTATTTGAGAAACCACATAGTCACGTCTTTTCACAAACACAATGTGGCTAAGAAATAAGTAGTAATTTCAGAGTGCTCTTAAAAAAATCTTGCATGAAAAATTCCTTTGTTTATAAGGATTAAAGAACACATGATAATTTTTTAAGCTCATTGTCTTGGTGATATTAAAGACATATTCATGGACTCACTGTAAGTCATTCTTAGCGTTGAATACACCCAGGGAAAAAAGATTCTTTGTATAAATTTGTATAAATCCCGTGCCACCTGGGCATCACTTGTTTCCCTACCGGCAA
This sequence comes from Dasyornis broadbenti, assembly GCA_013397935.1. Lineage (NCBI taxonomy): Eukaryota > Metazoa > Chordata > Aves > Passeriformes > Dasyornithidae > Dasyornis > Dasyornis broadbenti. Next base: position 2,578,797 of record VZRN01005367.1, read on the forward strand.
GTCAAAGTCATGGCGAGGTGAAGAATCTACGTGTAGATAAGAAATGGTGGTTTCCAACACACGTCCTGTCAGATTCTGTAGGGTTCCCACAAGGAAACCCAGTAGCTCTGGACCATCAGTTAAGTTTCCTTACCTCATATGAGATGAAAGTGTTCGAGGCCAGGTTGGAGGGGGCTTTGAGCAAACTGCTCTAACGGACGGTGTCCCTGGCCACGGCAGGGGAAGGAACTAAAAGGTCTTTGAGGTCTCTTCCCACCCAAACCATTCCAGGATCCTGTGGAAGCCCTGCACTAAGGTTGATGGTTGTCTCTCATTCTAAACTGAGAAGATCAAGAGCAGGTAACCCAGAAGAAACGATTTTGGAAGAAAAGGAAGAGGAGGAGGCACTTGACAAAGCCAAACAAATTACCTGGTACTCATCACGCCACTGAGGCTGGAGAGAGAGATTCATATCTGTGTTGATTTTATTTCTTCATGTTCCCTACATAAAATGCATCCTGTTGTCCACTCCTGCTCCATTCATGAAAAAGATTAAGAAACAGCTTTAGCACGAAGCACCACAGCACTGTCAGTCTCTGTGGCTTGCCTGTTGCTGTTTGCAAAGACCAGGGAAGTCAGGAAGCTTTAAGCCACTGACAAATGATTTCACCCAAAAAACGGTGTTGATATTAAGCTTTTAAAGGCTGGGAAATCTTCTGCTCTATTAAACCCAAACCCACAGAACTCATTAATTGGTGTCTTTCTTACAGTGAAGCGCTGGTTCTAATTTGACATATATTTTATGCATCACTCTACCCCTTTGTTCATAAAAATGATCCAAATTCGCCTCGCCTCACTGGTTGAGGCCTCTTTCCAAATGCCTGTCCATAATCTTAGATGAAAAATTATAGCCCTGGAAAGGTGAAGTGTCAGAGGAGTGTGAGATACACCAACACACATGCAGATGCAAGGCAACAATCTGCTGAATTAAAATTACCAAAAGAGGAAATGATGAACAATCTCGTTAATTCAACTTGTCACTCTGATGGCCTCACTCCATGTGAATAAATAGGGAATGGGAGAAAAAAAAAAAGAGCGTTATTACAGCACAGTTAAAACAAGAAAGTACTCGAGTCATCACCCACTCTAAGTGACATCAGTAATGATATAGCTTTAACCTCATGATGGTTTGATCACCCCAGCCTGGCCATGGCATTTCTAATGCGGAATCAGATCCTGTGAGAGCCTGGGCACTGCTAGGGAAGGTCTCAGCACGCTCAGGTCCTCTGGCTGTATTGATAGTTCAAGGAATTCATGTAGACAATGCTCAGTGCTTAACAGAAAAGACCCCACACGAATCTCTGAGCATTTCCCTTTCCTAAAGCTTGAAGCCATGAATGGTCTGTATTGGACTTTGTTTTTCCTCTTTCAGATTCTTGCCAAAGATTGAATGACTTTGCAACACAGAAGCTTTTCTACCTATTTTTAATCAACTGGTTAAATACACAAACAAACTGAAATTCCAGGGTGCTCCAAAAGCGAAGGCAGCTGTTCAATATCAGCAGCTCAAAATGATGAATACCACACTTACCCCTATCTGAAACACAGAAAGCAGCTTCACACTTTAATAAAGCCCTTAGGAAAACTAGAATGAAAAATCTAGCCACATTGCTAAGCCAAAAACAATTTAATGGGTTTGAAAATGATGTCTGATCTGATGTGAAACAGGGCCCTCAGTAAATCACCAGGAAAGAGTCCTCTGGTGAAAGGGCCAGCGTTCTGTGGAAGGCACACCAAGGCTACCAGCTTGTGGGGTTCAACATGGAGCTTCTTACAGGAGAAGCTCTACAAACCCAAAGCCCCTTGCTTAGCTCCAGACTTGCTGATTCTACTTTCTGTCCCTAATTACACCTTAACATACTTTTGGTTACAGGATAGGGGTTTTTTTTTCTTATCCCACCTTTCTTGTACACTCTGAAGCAATGATAATGCCTTCTATCACCCATCCAACAGCTTTATACACAGGTGTATATGGATATGCCCAGGTCTACCTCTACCTATCAATACAGTTATAGTTGCAGCCAGAAGTGCTCCAGGACCTCTCTTGTGATTCACCATGTTATGCAGAGGGGTTGTGCCATTTCCCAGTGGATACAGGGCTTTGTCCCAGACTCTTTGCTCTCAGGCTGGGAAGGCTGTCAGCTGAAGTTAATGCAAAGTCTTGGGGAAAGGGTTTACATCTGAATATTTCAGAGAGCTATATTCCACACAAGACTGACGGCAGCTTGGGAAAATTATAATGAAATAATGGCAACAGCAATAACAGTAGCAAAAATAATAAAGGTTTTCCCCTTTATCCTTTCTTTCCTGAAAATGTGATTGGAAAGGGAGGCATTGCAAGAGCTCTGAATGACCTACTTTGAATTTTCCCATCAATTTCTATTTCTGCAGATTTTCTTCTGCACGTCAGCTGCCCAGAGATGGCTGGAGCACTGTGTGAAACGCTGGTCTCATGGGCTACCCTGGCAGAGTGAATGCTAATGCCTCTCCAACAAAGTTGTTCTCAAGTGGTTTCCTCATTTTCTGGACTTCAGAGGTCCCAGTTCTTTCAATCACAGATAACATGATCCACTTACCCAGATGCCTGTATAAGCATTCAGAAACTGCAGGCTTCTTTGTCTTTTGTTTCTCTACTCTTTTATATAGATTGCATTTCCCTCAGCGTGCTCTAGTATCAGGCCCTTCACTATGACACTGGAGAGATCAGTTTGTCCCCAGAGACTGCCCTCAATTTGAAAGACAACAGCCAAATTTGAAAGCCATATACTGCAAGTTCTCAGCCAGCAAAGTAGTTTCAAAAGAAATGTGGTGATTTGTTATAGTTTGGTTCTAGTTTGTGTTCTTGCTTTTCTATCAGATGCTTGGGGTGCACTGATGGAGATGGGAAGCACTTGCTAGCAAAGGAAGATTCCCCTCAAAATCTCAGATCAGGGGTCAGAAAAGGCTGGTCCCTGAGATGTGTCTGAGCATCCACGCTTTTCAGGTCTAAGCATCCATGCTTTTCAGGTCTAAGCATCCATGCTGCTGATAAGGTTTGAATCGAAATCCAGTTCCAGCCAGCAGCTGCAAGACTCCAACAGGATCCAGATCAATATGATCAAAGGCAAGCTCTGGATGTTACCTCAGAGCATAGCCCAGACCTAAGCACAGCATTCATTTACAACACATTCTCACTGGGATGCTGCTGATTTGGTAAGCCTCACTTTTCCTTAATCCTAACTTCTGAAAACTCATTCCTCATGCCTGCAGCTGCTCTGGATTGCTCATGGACTTTTTCCTTTCCACAGCCAGATGGAAGCAGGCTGGAGGAGCCAGGTGGCACACAGAGAAATGAATTTTTGTCCTCTTCACCAGGAGGAGTTGTCCTTTTGTCAACACCCAGTTTCATCCAGCTCTTCCGTTTGCCTCTTCTTCTCCAGCCCTCCCTCACCCAATCCCCAGCAGGAGCAGCGCTCCTGCCCTGCAAGCACAGGCTCTGTTCTCTGTGCTGAAGGAGGATCCCAGATAAAGACCTCTGAGGTCTTTATCACCTTGTGATGCAGCTCCACACCAGTGGATATGCTCTCCTGATCTCTTCTTGATGTCTCTTATTGATCATGGTGCAGGATCCGAGGGACATGAAGGGTAGGAAGGAGAAGAGTTGCGAAAGTGACATTTCCTACCCATATTCTTTCTGTATCATGAAAACACACTTCCATCCCCTGGAGCATTTAATCATACGGCTTTAACTTTCCTCCCAGTGCACAGGGGGAGAGGGAAAGTCCCTGGCTAAACTCAGAATGCCATTTTGTGGCAATTTATGAACAAACAAGCTTCCCATCAAACCAATCCTTAGAAATGTCACTCCAGGCTGGCACTAAGCAGAGATTAAACGATGGATTGTCAACCTTCCTTTTTTATTTGATGTTTTGAATTTCACTGCTCCTCTCTTTCATTAAAAATGAACTAGAGGGGGGAAAAAAGCAGAATAAAATAGAATCCTTTTATATCTAAAAGTCAAGATAATTATCTCTTATATCCAACCCACTCCTCCAAGACTCTGAATGAAGCCATCATTAAAATCTGTGTCCATCTGGTGACTTTTCCACAGCTAATTAGGTGAAGAAGCCAGTTAACAGATATGTTCTGCTGAAATATTTCTCTCTCTCTCTGTCTTTTTAAAAACTTCCAGACATGGCCCATGTACAACCTGGATGCTGCTTGTTCATCCCTCAGGGTCTAGGGAGAACATGAGAAGACACAGAGTGGGAGACGGGTGCTTGGTGAGATGCTCACCAAGGCCCTTTCATGGCATCAGGGCTGGGAAAAAAGAAGGAAGGGGAGGCGGGAGGCAGCAGGTTTGACTTCTGCTGTGCAGGAAGCCCTTTGGGGAGCTGGTCGGATGTTTTGCTGGCAGTGTTTCAGTGCATTTCTGCGTGGGGCTTCTTTTAATACTGTGATTTTCTCCCTGTGGTTTGTCAGGCACTCAGCCAGCCTACTAAAGACTCTCTACCAGATCCCCATCTGCTGCATTTATTAGAGCTTGTAACCCCAACACCTAGGGGCTGCAAGGTATTGATTCCTCCTGTGTCCAGATGGACAGTTCACAGGATACCCCCTCCTCGCCCTGACCCTGCAGCAGACCCTACTGTTGGCACTTTGAGGACTGCCAGTTTTCAGATAGCCCCAGACTCACAAGGCTCCTGTGAGAACCCTCCAAAATGGAGTATGGTCCATACTGACTGGTATAAATGTGAGTGAAGGAGTGTGTGAGGTGCACTGACCTCATTCCAGGTTCAGTGCTGGAGGCAGCATCAATCCTTGAGTGCTGAAATCTTCTCTAGGGTCACGGGAGAAATATTCAGCCACCCTCACACCTCATGAGAGCTTGGATCTCATGTCAAGTACAGTGGACAAGGGTCTGAGTGTGGCAGCTGAGGACATGAATGCATTAATGATTCTGCCATCGAGCACCCAGAAGGTTTGGCCAGCAGCACAAATCGCCCAAGATCAAGGACAGCTGGCTGATGGACTTTCAGAGCTCTCTGTCCAGTCTCTAGCTCACTCATCCAGCCTATTTTTCCCTTTGCAGGTGTAGCTGGCAGAAGCCTGTGCCCTTCTCCTCAAAGATGCCAGGGCTCACAGCCCCATAGCTCACAGCAGGATCCACACCATTCCGGTTTGGGGATCAGGCATGCAAGGAATTGCTGGCAATGCCATCCCCTGTGTGTGTGCAACACAATTCCGTGACTGCATGCACATCCATCACAGGAGTAGGAAAGGCCTTTGGAATTTTTGATGGCTTTTCTAGTGTGTTACAGGGTCCCTCCTGATTGAACAGATGGACCCCACGGCTTTGGGGCTCAGCAGTCTCTGTTCAGCTGTGCTGTTTGGGAATATAAACCCCTCAGAGTACAAACCCTGCCTTGCTCATCCCCTCCCTCTCTGGAAAATGTCTGGCTCAGTTTGGCACAATTACATTAATATGGTTATAACTCTAGAGGGATTGTAACAAGTGAGTAATACAATAACTTCCCAATCTTCTCTCAAAGACAAGTAACAGACCGCAAGGACTCTGGCTCGAGGGAATCAGGACACACTGACCCACAAGGTCTTGGCTGATCTTAATTTCTTTGATTGAGTTCATGAAAAGAAAAAATTGCTAGAAGGATTTTCATTTTCCTTTACTTCTAAATTTTTGGGTTAAATGTTAAGAGAGCCCAGAAGGGTTAATGTTCACCAGACTTCATCTCCAGCCAATGCTTCCCTGCTGCTCCTACATTTACATCATGCAATTGTCATTATAGCTAGAGATGAGAAAACTTGATAAAAGGAGTTCTCTATGGACAATGGATAGAAATAGAGCTGGGGGAAGAACTGTAGCAGGGAGTGATGGCAGGCCATAAATATATCACACTTTTTAAATACAACCACAGCTCGCTACAGCGTCATCCAAACTACTAAATACATCCTGTTTTGTGCTCCACTGTTCATGAGCAGTATAGGAAAAGCTGTACAATTCAAACACACAAAGAGAATGAACAAAGACTGTTTTATTTAATGCTACTGCAGTTTTCAGGAACACTGGGTTTCTTCAAGGCCATGCAAGGAAGGTGCTGAGCCAATTAAGATATTTTTCATATCTCGTGATAAGTTCACTGTATTAGAGTTAACTCTGCCTTGTACATCTTCATCAACAATGCAATATCCCTTATACCAATTTAATTTTACATTGCCAGCAAGATAAAGGCAATTTATAAGTTTCAATGAGGGCAGACTGGCTGGGCTCCAATCCAATCCAGGGAGTGTAACGTTTGCTGGGGAATTGCTCAAGACCTTAATGTCTGGCATATGGTGAGCTGCTTTCATTTCTGACCTGTGCAATTAAGGTCAGCAGCAAAAATTACATTAAAACAGTTCTTTATTAATCATGTTCTATCTAGGGCAGATGATGACAACCTCTAAGCACAGAGACCGAGCAACCACAAAGCAAAATACTGTGAATCTCAAAAACCCCTCATTAACAAAGCTTTGCAGGACGTTTTCTTCAGTGCCCATGCTTTTGTAACAATTAAGGGTAGTGGTCACACCTTGGGGGGAAAAACACGCAACCAGTGCTACATGGTCATATTTATTTAAAGTGTGGTGGATTTCAGAGGCACCTGGCAAGAGAAACTCATGGAGATTTTTTATGCCTCACTGCTCTGTTGAAGAACAGGTTCTCCAAGCAGGCACTAATTTCTGAACTGGCCCTGGGTATCTCTTCACACATATGCCTGCCCTAAAGACCAGCTATCTCCCTTTCAACATGCTGTGAAAATGGCAGCTTGTGGTTAGCAAAACTTTCATTTTCCTGAAACTCAGCTCTCCGCTTTTCCCAAGAGATGCAAATACAAGTAACTTCACAATGCACCATGGATTTGCATGATGTAGTGGGGAGAAGGCAGCCACCCCTTCTTGCTCCAAAGTAATACCCCCACATCACAGTCTTCTTCTGGACCTAATCCAAAGCCCACTTAGTGCCTCAGACATTGGCTTAATCCATTTTTGTTTGGATTTGCCTTACTCTGCCATGACACACCCCCTGACCTTGCAACGTGAACACTTGCAGCAGAGGCCTGTGGAGCTACTGACCCGTTATGAACTGACCAACAGGACACTCTGAGACTCTTTAAATCATCCCGTGCTTCATCCTCTCGTGGACGAGGCCGATGGTTTCAGATTTTTGCTACAGATGCAGCGATGGTTGTGACTCACAGTGTTATGAGTTCACACCCAGTGTCTGGAAGAGAAGGAGTGACCACAGGAGGAATAGCCTGAAGGAGTCATTGAGCAGTGCCCCAGCGATCATCCTGACCCACAAAAGGGAGGCAGTGTCAGAGTCAGAAGAAACAGGAGGTGCTGGGTCTGAAACATGAAGTAACACAAAAAATCTCAACACATTGAACATTAAACGAAAACCAGAGGAATCCAGGCAAAGGCAAAGATGAATTTATAATTTCTTTCAAGAGAAATGTGTAAATGAGGGAAAGACTATCTGAGTCCACATCTTTATTCCAGCATTCACAAGCATCTGCATTAGGCTCTAAGAATAGCAATGCTATCTCATCTCCCTTCACTTTGTTGTACATTACTAATGCTAAAAGAAAGGAAAAATAACGAAAACAAGGTGTTCCTGTCCCTATTGTTCATTAAAACATAAAAAAGATTCAATTCTAAAAGAAAACAATAGTCTAAAAGTTCTATTTTACAGTGAAATATCTTCACAATCTCAGTTAGTAAGATGAAGAGTAAAGCAGGATTTCACCAAAGCTGGCCAGCCATCAGGAAGCCATTCTGGTAAGAGTCGCCCTGAAAATACCAACAACCTGGTTTGATTTTGTGGTTTAGTTTTTGGCTTTTTTCTTTTTTTCCCCTGCATTCCTCCCATCCTTGCTCACTGTAATTAGCCCCATAACTTTTGCTTCAAATAAATGTCTTTGCTTCTCCTCTCTCCACCTCACCACCTCTTGGGACTATTTTCACTCTGTTTATTTTCTGTTTTGTTTTGTTTTCTTTAACTAATTCCTTTTTAAACACTACCTGTATGCTACCCTGCCCTTTCACCTCGCTGCTGAGACCTCTTTCTCCTTCCATCTACCTGATACGTGTAGCCCAGGACTTCTGTTATCCCCTTGATAGGTTTATTTATCACACTCTAATGATTCTTCTATCCACGCTCCACATCTCAAAGGCTGGTTCTCAGGGAAGAGGGCAAGAGGTTGCTGTGCAGCAATTTTTGTTTATTTTAAATCTCAGTAAACCACTTGAGCCGGAGAGGTGAGAAGAAGAAACCTGTGTCATCTTCTTTTTTTTCTTATTTTTTTTTTATATTTTAATGGAAAAAACACACCTGTAGCGGAGGATTTTTGGCACACTAGCCCTCCTAACCAGAAACATCTTACAGGTTAAGAGAAAAAGAAATGTGCAGCTACAAGATGTATTTTTACCCCAAATTTATGACTTTAACATGCAGTAATATGTGGCAGAGATAGGATAAGTAGCTCTACAGGCTCGAATTGCAGTGCACATGCTGCTGCAATGTGCTCCAGGCACAGATAAGTTCACAAGGCAATGCTCTAAGCCCTTGGTCCTATGACTAAACTCAGTCTCAGGCACTGAATTTGGTTTGGAAACAGAGCTGCATTTCTCTGTTACCAGCTGGCGAGGACAATGCAAAGTTCCTCCAGGTTTTAGGCTGACTTCAGGATCAGTGGTAGCACCAGGTCCTGCAGAAAGCCACCTGACGCCCACTCACATCAGTAGGTTTTGAGCAAGTCTGAGCCATCACAGCAAGCACCCACCAAATTGGTGTTTTGCATTCTGCAGCCACAACATGCCTGGTCCTGCGCTAGAAGCTTTAATGGATTTGTTGTATCATCAAAGCAGAGCAGGAAGAGTTGATTGTGGAGTGGTGGGAAGTGGCTGCAAGTCTTCAGTTCCATGTCAAAGTGAGCTGTATCTAACAAGGGAATATTTTATAGATATCATCAGCAGTGGTGCAGTCTGTGCTGGGGACAAACAAATCTGCCTGACACAAATCTTAACAGAGGACAGCTCCTGTTGCTCAGTGCACAAATAAAACTCGTAACAGGAGTAAAGACTGAGGACATGAAAGACAATTAGTAAAACCTCTATAGCACTCAAGGTCCTGGGAACTTTTCATCCGTAGAATTTGAAGAGCCCTTCATTTCACCTTCTGATAACTTACAAGCCCATTAGAAATATATATCTATGTATTACCTCACCCCTAACCTTCCCCAAAACCAAATCTTTAATCAGCTACACCTCTAATGCAGAATCAGCAGCAGCAGCAATGAAGAATGACCCTGTAGCAGCATCCCCGTGAGACAGGGATTTATTTTTCTTTTTCTCTCATTTTTTTTTTTCTCTATCCCCTTTGCAGCTCAAATTGTGCCTTTGAAACGTCTTTAAGCATTGGAGCTTTGTCCTTTTCATTTCCTCCTCCTGTTTGTGTATTTTCCAGATAGAGTCCCTGGAAAAATTGTTTCCATTGTTATTAGCAAGTCAGACATTTCTGCTCTTTCCTAAGGTATACATTATCCTCCTGGGCTGTGCAGCTTTGAGTCTGGACAGTACTTGGCACATGTACTCCCTCTTTGAAAATTAAATCTCAAGGCACCATTGCAATGCGAGGAACAGTCAGAGTAGAAATTACTATTTTTTTTTTTTTTTTAAGAGCTCTTCTTATTCCAAAACATACCCCATACAAAATGTCTTAAACTCAGCTCTTAAATTCAGGGTGACCCAAAGACTTTTAACACAAAGGCTGAAGGCAGAACTTAAGTCTGCTGCTGGTAAGTTTTATTTCCTTTCATGGAAAAAAAATATTCATTAGGCAACTGATTTTTAGATGTATTTTGAATCAGTGTTTTGCCATAGTGTGAAAAGTCTTGGCTCTTAGAGATGTCAGCTCTGTTGTGGCCCAGGTGAGGATGTGGACAGGGGCTGCAGCACACCTCCACCAACCCACCTCAAACCTGACAGGAAGCATCTTCTACCGGTCCAGCCTTGCTTACCCACAAAACTTGGCCAATGAGCCCCATACCTGACATTTCCTGCCACCCCAGGAGATCACAAGGGGCTGGAGATAAAAGACAAACTTCTTTCACCAGGAAAAAGAAAATAAAAACTGAGCCTCAAAGGCGGCTTCCAGGGGAGAAAGCTGGGAAACTAATGTCTTCTATCCTGGAAGAGATCTCAGTAAAAACCAACAAGCCTTACAGTACAAATTTTGGTATTTTCTGTACAATCCTGCTCAGCATTAGCTGTAAATCTTATCAGGGGATAGGCTGTTTGTTCTCACACAAATAAAATAACAAATGGAGTGAAGATCGCAGAGAGCTGACAATCACCAGAGGCAATGCAACACTCGGGGCCCTTGGAATCACAAGAACTATTCAGCTCAAGAAGCTTAACAGCTCTTCATTTCTCTCTCCAGAAACTTATGAGCCCATTAAAAATATATATCTCTGTATTCCCTCCATCCAGAAGCTTTCCTCTTCCAACCAGCTGCGCCATTTAATGCAAACTCAGCTGCAATGAAGAATGATCCCGTAGAAGAACCCCAGGGAAAAAGCTTTTTCTTCCTTTCTTTCCTTTCTTCCTTTTTGCAGAACCAGTTGTGCGTCTGAAATCTCTCCAAGCAGCTGGCACCTTGTCTTTTCCTTTTTTAATTTCCTCCTTTTTTGTGTGTGTTTCTAGGCAAGGTGGCTGCAAGAGAGGCTTTCATCTTCATTAGGGCCATACGTTTCTGTAGGTTCATTAGGCTCTTTTTTTGTTGTTGCTATTGGTGTGCAGTTGTCTGCAACAAGAAAAATATCCTCAAACATCATTAGTCTGCTAAAGAAAATTTCAGTGCTCCTTCCTGGGGCTTTGGGAATTTGTGCTGTGTTGAAACTTCAGCAAAATCAAGAATCTGACATCAGGCATCTTCCTTTGTTCTTTCTCACGCACCTCGTGACAGACATGGTTCCTCAGGGCCCAATCTTGCCTTTACATAAACTGTGCTGCAGCCTTAAATATAAGCCAGGGCAAAGTAAGACCCTGATGTTTTTCCAAGGCAGCAACACACCTGCAGTGATCGCTCCCTGAGGTGAGAGCTGACCCATTCATCATGAGGGGTGTTGACTCTACACATAAAAATGACAGCTTAAATGGTATTTAATGATATTAGCTATTTCCCAGCTGATCATTTGAGCAGATTCATTCAGCCATGTGCAAGTTGGCAAAGCTTGGGGCGAAAGGCCACACCTGGCCACTCAGAAACAGCCCCCTTGGTAGCTCAGTGCAGGTGAAACCAGGGCCTGTTTGTTGAAGAGCTTTTCATCTCACATCAGCGATCAGGAGGCTCCAGGCCCCTGCTCTGCTGACCCCAGGGCTAACACACACACACAGAGTGTGCAAGCTCCTTCTAATGGTTTTTGGCTTGTGATCCTCTCCTCAGCGTCTGTCTTGCTTACGTTTGAGGCCAGTATTTTTTACTAATTTACGGACCAAATAAATTGATCCATGACCTCCCGGCAGACAGCCTGCCGTGCCCTGATGAACACCAGGATTATTTCTAGCTGAGAGGATTAAACTGCCTGGAAAACCCAAAAGAGCATTTAGATTCTAGAGCCCGAATGTTGGTCCTCCAGAAATATTGGCCAGTGCTTGAGGTAAAGGACATGACGTTCCATACCAGGGGACTAAGGGCTCTGCTCTCAAGGATGACTCCCAATCAACTGATCATGCATCAGTCAATCCCCACAGTCAGATTGATGTAAAAACACCTCTTTTATCTACACACTTTATCCACCCATCTTACAGCTGATCCCAGTGCCCATTGGACTCTTCTGGCTCTTCCCAGTACTTCTGGCTGTATGTGCACAAATACTGACAACTGTTTTAAGCTCATCTGCCTGTTTTCAGCAGGACCGATGAGCCCCAAGGTCATCCTGCTTCTGACACCTCTCTCCATGGAAGGACCCATCAAATTTCCTGCAATAAACAACGCTTCATCCTCTGCTCACCCAGCTATGTTTCATGTATCTTTTGCAAATGACCAGTCAAATGACAAGTTGCTGCCCTCATAAACTTCTAAAAGTGCCTTCCAGACACATGGTGGGCTCTGCGGTGTGCTTAGCTTGCCATTGATCTCCTCATATGCAGTATAAAGAAATAATCTTATCCATGCAATGAGAAATTGGAAGGGAGGATGTCTTGTAAGCATATTTCATTAAAAAAAAAAAAAAAAAGTCATCAGATGTAATTGCTCAACCTAGACAGGAAAACTAATTGAACATAATAACTGTGGTAAGGCTCTGTGCTTCATGGCAGAGGCAGCACTGTTGGCTGAGCTTTATCTGGCATTATGGAGTGTGGATTCCACAGAGAATTTTTTTGCAGCCCTAGGAAACAGCCTCAGTTTGGACAGGCTTCACATAAACTGTGTGGCCACCAATTCCACCTCCTTGAAAGTAATAAGTGATTTTGAGAGACATAGATTATATAAGGTTGCTGTAGCCAGCTATTTTCTAAATAAGTGTCTACGTTTTTACCTTCCTCCTTAACAGTTTTTACTCTACTGATTGGTGTTGTGAATACAAAATTTACTGCATCTTGAGTGAGACCAGGGGATTCAGGGAGAGTAAAGTAAAATGTAATTAGACATCAAAATAACTCACAGAGAAGCTGCTTCACTGACTGTAAGATTAATTGTCATATTTAATGCATTATAAACCTCTACTTGTTAATTTATGTCAAGTCACCCCAAGATTTCCAGGCTATTGCATCAGGCAGTTACTGGTTTCAGGGTAGCTTGCTCTAACATTTAGGTCCAGCTTGGCTATAGTCCATTAGGATCTTACTGCTCAATTACAAAAGGAACATTTAAAAATTATTTCATCTCATGGCATCGATAATAAATCAGTTCTTCAGGACCAAAGTTTCTGCAATGGCTGACTGACTGCAATTTAGCATATCTTTTTCAAAGCCTTCCAATTTTGTTTTGAAAACCTTGAAGCTTTTTGAAACCTTGTTTTTGTGTACCTGGATTCCTGTGACCCATCCCCAACTCAATCACCTGTGCAGATTAGGACATCACCTTCCCCCAAATCTGTGGGTCTCCTTTTGCCACAAACTATTGGCCAAGCAATTGAGAGGTTTGTGCCTATTTACCCATTCAGTTTTTAAGAATGACCCCTAAACATTTATTATTGTCCAGTGCTTAAAATATGAAATGACATGAGCAGAATCTTTGGTCTGATTTGGCATGGTCCTCCTTGGAGCACAGTTTGCTCCTCCATCTGCATGTCTGTAAGGGCGATGAGGGGTGAGTTTGGTAACAGTTGTGTAAGTCAACATCCATGACAAAGGGGTGAGGCCCAGAAATCTGTTTTTCACACAAAAGGACTCAGATACCTCCTTCACAATCGTCTGGATGGACGTTCCATGCTGTTTGCTGTGCTGCACGGTAAGCACGTTTCCCTTCAGACAAGGGCAGATCACAACAGGCAAAAGAAGCCTCTGCTTCAAGCAAATTTAAAGACTATCCATGCATGCTTTAGAGGCACAAATTAATCCCCCCCTCTCCCCACAAACCAATCAAACAGCAGCGCTGTAAACGTGGAGACACTACAGTGCAATCCCCCTCCCCGACTCTCTCTGTGCACCATACACACACACACAGAGTGTTTGTCTCCGGGTCAGTGGGAAAGTTAATTAGAAGAATGGAGTTTCTTGTGATGGAAGATGCCACCCTGTTATGATTCTGAGTCCTCTCTCTGCTTCTGATGAATTACAAATGACAGCGAGGGAAGTGAAGGACACCAGCAGTGACAGTTTGTCAGCCACGCTCACTCTGCACACGGTTTTTTTTGGGTGGGTAACTTTTTCCTTCTCTGTTCATTTACACCACTCACTACGACTTCCTTCCTCCCCTCTGCCTCCTCTCCCTGTCCTTCCCTTTGCCAGAAGTGACTGGAAGGTGAGAGGGCAGCCTCTTTGACCAGACCTCGTGAGCCCCAAGGGATGGAATTGGGACGGGGCAGTGCAGGAGACCCCTGGATGGGGCTTTCAGATGTGACAGCGGTGATGCTGAGCAAACAGCATCTGACAGAGCAGGTGCAGAGCTCTGCGCTCAGCCGTCACTTGCCTCCAGACAGACAAGCAGGAAAGGAACCCAGCAGTGAAATGTTTCTTATCAAGAGATGCTGCTTCTTTCTTCCAGCCTATCAATCAAGAAACCAGCAAGTAGACTGGAACAGGGCCTGCTCATTGCTGGTTCTTCATTCTTCTTTGTATTTTCACGAGTTGTTCATCTACTGCTACAAAGTTCTTGCCTTTCTTAAGTGTGTGTTAAACAAGAGGTGGCTGCTGTCGTCCTGGTATGTCATGGGCTGGGCAAAAACGTACTCTGCACAGTGTGATTTCTTCCATCACACTGTTATTTTCCCTACCAAAATGTATGGCCACTAAATACCTGTTTCTTCCCCTTAAAAGAAAAGAAAAAAAAAAAAAAGAGAGAGAGAGAGAAAAAAAAAATTTAGTGGATTTTGCAACTTGAAACTGTTTTGCTTTTTTTTTTGAAAACCATTATTTGAAGTTGGAAACACATTTCAATGAATTTCACAGGAAGAAAATTCTGGTTTTATATTCTTGAAAATGACTGCAAGATAGATCAGTTTGGGAAGAAATGACTTGTAGGCTGTGGAAGTTTTCTCAGGGCAGCAAAAGCTCTCTGAGTGATTGGAGTGTGCTTCTATTCTCCCAAGTGCTTCTCCTTCACAGAAGCAGATAAAACACGCAGGGCCCCTAAGTCTTGATCTAGGAGCCAGAATAGGGATTTGAGCACTTATTTCAAAGGATGGAAAATTAAACAAATAGCAATAGAGAAGAGTATGTGTTCATGAATCAGATTATGACCATGCCTGAGTGAAGACAATTGGTTGTTAACTCTACTCCTATTAAAGTTCATATTCTGAAAGGCTACACAGCTGCTAAATAAAAGCTGAAATAGATTTCTGTGCTAACTTCAAGGTCATGTTTCTGCAGCATTATGGAATACATTAAAATGCTCAATTTATCCTCTGTAACTCACAAAAAAAAAAAAATATAAATGTAGCCTATATTAAATAAACCTTTGCCAGGATCTCTTCCTCTCTCACTTTTTCTCCTTTGACCTCTATATTTAATATCAAAATGTATTCCAATATGAGGAGATTTCCTTTATTATATTTGCTCTTTCTTCAGTGGAAGCCACAGTTGCCCAGAGGGAAAAATATATATAGAATGTCCTCTTGTCCGCAAAATCCACTGACCTCAATCCAGCTATTTATTGTCCTACCATAAGAGAGCAATGGTAAGAGCCCTGATTTTTTCTGCCTGTGAGCAGGCATGTGCCATGTTGTGCACAAATAAGGTGGCTCCTTTACCTCCAGACTAATCCAGCTTGGTGAGGGCAACCCTCACCATCCAGGGGCTGTAGTTTTGGACAGAAAAATTCCCAGTCCATGTATTCAAGGGCAATCCAAAAAATCACAATCAGGCACTGGAGTGTAAATTAAGACAACAGATGCAGTTTTTTGTTATTACTGCCCGCTGCTGCAGAAATCAAAGGGAAATGTCCCATTATTCATTAAGATGTACTAGAATCCTTCAGGGAATGTTTCCACTAAGGAGAGTGCAGCATCCTGCTAAAATGACCATATGGTTCTTAGGCTGGATTGGGATTACATATGATCAGCTGGGAGCACACACAGAGATTAGCCATCTTGGCTCCTGCCAGGGAAGATACAGCTTCAGAAGTATATTGAGTGGGATGTCTGCTGAGTCTGTGCTTCTTCCATAGTGCATCCATCAAAATCCTGGTATCTGAGTGCTTCCCTGCACCCCTTCCATGGGAACAAAGAACAGGATTTGCCCTTTGAGGTAGACTCAGACTGGAGTCACAGGCACCCTTGAGTCTGGGGAAGCTGAGGATCAGTTTCAGATCTCTCTGGATTCAACCAGAAATAGCTCTTGCCTGTGACATACCTGGCATTTAAATCTGTCGTTTATTAAATCTGTCAACATTTTAGTCCTCTGCCATGGAAGGTGCTGTGGTGCAGATCTAGAAAGACAGGCCTCTTGCCGGAGCACTGAGCCCTGCAGGACAAGCCAGAACCATGGGGTCTGCCTGGGAAGAGTTTCTGTGAGCTGAAATATCTATTATTTTTATCACCCTTCTGCCAAATCCTCTACTGCAAAGAGATCAGGTCCCAGCCATTTACGTTACTGCTTCCACCTAGACGGAATGTCACAGGACATGTAGTTTTCCTGCTAACAAACCAGCTCTTGCTCCTTCTACCACAGTGTCATGCAGGTGACTCTTTTGGCTCTTGCAGACCTGGCAGTGCAGCAGGGAGGCCTTTGTTCACCTCCTTGCTGCATCCCTTGCAGCACCATGTCCCACAGGTTTTGCCCCGAGCTGCTCTGCCAAATGGTTTCACATTTTGAAGAGGAAGCTGTTTCCTGCAAACAGATTATGAATTTAAATAGTTCCCTGAGCTTCTGATTACAGGATTTCTAATGCACTGGGCATCAGCTTAGCCCTCTGATGAATCAAAGTCATTTTGCAAAAATGGTACCTTAGTGTTGCATATATATTGCCCCTCTACAGCTTCCCTGGTATATTTATTCAGTTTACTAGTCAAAACTAGTTTCATGCTACACTAAGCCCAGCAGGGTCAACACCTAGCCTATGAAAATCAAGCTGTCTCTTTTCTCACTGCTTCATACATCATCATCAACCAAAGCTGGATATTAGAAAGTAGATTTTGATCCTGGAATGATCACTGCTGCTGCTGCTGCCTGGGATATGGCAGGAAAAACGACAAAGTGAGGAATGAGTGAGTTTGCAATGGTTTGATCCTGCAGATCTCGGAAAAAAAGCAAATGCAGTGTGGCTTTGTCATATCCAGTGAGAGCACCATGTGGACGAGGTCTGAGGGTACCTGTGCTGAAGTTGCAGATGCTGCTGTGGCAGGGTAGGGACGTATGAAAAGGACCAGCACAGAGGAGCTGGAAGAGCTGCAGTAGGCAAAGGCCTGCCTGCATGTGACACTGATAGAGGAAAAAAGGAGTAATTTAGGCTTCAAACTGAAAGGGAATAGGTTTAGATCGGGTATTAGGCAGAAATTATTTACTGTGGGGGTGGTGAAGCACTGGAACAGGTTGTCCAGAAGAGTTGTGGATGCCCCATGCCTGGAAGTGTTCAAGGCCAGGTTGGACGGACTATGAGCAAGCTGGTCTAGCAGAAGATGCTCCTACCCACAGCCACGCAGTTGGAACTGGATGATCTTTTAAGATCCCTTCCAACCCAAACCATTCTGGGATTCTGTGATAGGCTGCTCCTGCCCAGAGCTGTCAGACTGCTCTGTGACCAGTGGAGAAAATCAGGAATTGTGTCTGGCTATGCAACTAAAAGTACACAATCCCTGTGTTAATTCAAACAAGTTCTGCCTTTTAAATTGAAAAATGCTTTCTGCACTGATTTTCCTCTCACTCTCCTTTATTGCCTCCACTGACAGCTCTAGGATGGTAGTGTGACCACTGCCTTAGATACAGCAGTGAGCATTGGGACTGTGCTTTGAAAACGGCCAAAATTCCACAGCTTTCTGGAGGACCACGATGTCCAAGGGCCCAGGGCATCTGGTTCTGGCAGTACCTGCAGAAGTGAGCACAGGAACAGGGATGTGTGAGGAAGCTGGAACCAGGGACACATCCAGATCCCCAGGCAGATTCATGCAGCAGTAACTGTCTGCAGGTGTAACTGATACAATCCCTCTGAGTGACAAACCCAGCAACACCGAGCTTTCCAGCTTGAGATAAAAACCCCTGAATGATCCCACGCTGTGGCAAGCAGGAGCTGAAACATCTCTCATCATCTGTGGAGCAGGCACAAGGGGAGGCTTGTAACACACACACACACACACACACACACACACACACACACACACACACACACACACACTTACTATNCACACACACACACACACACACACACACACACACACACTTATTAAAGTTTTGAAGCCATAATTAAAAGCAGGCGTTTCCATCACACAGCACATGCCGTGCTGCAGCCCTGGAGCTGTGCGGCTCCCCCCGCTCCCTGCCCCGCTGCTCAGCTCCACAACACATCTCCAGTTGTCACTTTTACATATCTCTGTGTTTAACATGCAGCCAGCGCTCCTCACCTGCCTTTCACTGGAACTCAGCGTGGCCCCCCTGCTATTGATTAATTTGCACTAATTAAAACCAGCAGTGTTTCTGCAGAAAAGAAAGATGTGTAAGTGTCAATAAATTATGGGAAGTTTCACAGATTAAAGATTGCCAACTTCTGCTTGAAAATAACTAAACAAATGTTAATGGCTCATTCCAAAGAGCCTAAATTCACTAACAGGGCTGCATGAATGGGTTCCAGTGCTCTTCTTGGATTTCAGCGACTTACAGCAATGCTCTGCCTGGGTTACAAACTGAAAGTCTTCATTTTTTCCAGCACAGGTATTTCTGTTTTCCAAGACAATTTATGCATCATTGCTTGTTCTTTCTTGCCAGCAACTCCTCAAACCAATTGGTTGAACCAAGATTTTTCTGTGCCAACAACATGGCAACCCTACTAAAACCCCAAGCAAATAAACAGAGGAATTGTGGTAAGCTACCAAGCCAGCAGTGCTTGTTAGCAGCTGCTGGTAATAAACCTGCTGGAAAGCAGGTGCAGTGAAGGAAACTTTGTAAATCTGGAACAAACAGCTGGGGACAAGCCTACCTTTTATGGCATGAAACTGGATTCAGGAACCTGAGGCAGGGATAATTCAGAGCAAGGTTAGATTTCCATTGTCCCAAAGCTGGGGCACAGATGGAGGGAGCAGGGAGCTCCACCTGTGACAATTTTCTGTCATTTTCCTTTCCCAGCTGTGGTCCCTGTCCTGACTCCATTGCTCACAGTTTAAGATACAGCACCTTTTCTTGGTGCCAGCAAAGGTGGTGGTTTACAAGGTGAGCTTCAGGAGATGTTGGTTAACAAGAGCAGCCTCCCAGACTCTGCAGCTCACCAGGGACTGATTATCCTCAGGGCTTTCAGATGCACAGTGGCTAAAATCCAAATGCACCAAAGTTTTGCTGCTTGCTGGCAGTTGAGGATGCAGACAGCATCAGCAACAGGCTTTTCAGCAGGGACACTGCACTTACTGATTTTCAAGTGGGAGGAGTGGATTCCTTGGGAATGAGAAGTGTTATGAAGCCTGACACAGTGCCAGCGAGACTGAGGATGTGGGGGCTCAGCAGTGAGAGGTGTGTGGGGTTTGTTACAGGGTGAGGTCTAATGATGCCCTCTTTCCCTTTATCCTTGGAGCTGTGTGAGGGAGTGGAGAGGAGGAAGAGCTTAAATGTCAGCTCTGCATTGAGGTGGGTGAATTCCCCAGCACTGGCGTCAGCTGGCCAGGATGAGGTCCTGTCCTGGTGAGAACATCTCCTCAGACATGCTGAGAGCAGCAATGAGAAATCTGGAAGCTCCTGCCATTAGCTTGGTGGGATTAATTAACTCCAGCATTGTCGCTGCCTCCAATTAATTCCATGGCTGCAGGCTGGGCCCTGCTGGGTTTTGGTGGGGAAGGACTGACAGGGTGGTGAAGGCTGGTGAGTGGGAGCTGTGTGGCAGCACAGGGGCAGGAGTGGATCAGGGGCTCAGCTGCACATAGAGGAGGGGAAATGCCATTGGGAGCAGACGGAAATGTGAAAGAAACATAATATTGAAAAGTCATGCACTTGGGTGCTATATAAGTAGGAATTTTGTCAGCACAGCTAGGGAGGGAAAGGTGGACCCCTGTCCGTTGTAAATCCTTCTGCTGAAAGGCTCATATTTATTAGTCATGCATAATAGAAGAAATGTCATCAGAACAGTATTTTCATGAGAAAAAGGAAGAACTGATGCCATTGGGCAAGGCAGTAGTAAGACTGTGTTTGGGATATTTGTACAGCTTATGGTTACTTACAGTCAAGACAAAATAGTTTAAACCGAGAAAGGCACTGAGATGTCTATTAGTCTGGTGTGATGGAATTCAGCCTCTGATCTGCAGACTCCTGGGGTCAGAAAGTCCACAGAACTTAAAAATGTGCCCAAAAGCCATATTTGATTCCAAAACTGGCTTGCCACATGGACCAAGGACAGAGGTAGGGGCTCTGTGGCTCACACTTCATTTCACTCCTGCTAAGGCACATATATTTGGTCATATACATACCTTAGGCTGTAATAAATTAATCTCCAATAGTCCATCTCAATTACTGTAACCCACAATGACCAGCATCTCAAGATGTAAAGGAGTTTATAAAACTGAGGTATGATTTAGCATTACCTGTCATAGGAAAGTTAGCTGGTTGTTGCAGGAAAGAAGGCAAGAAGACAAGATTGGCAGTTCTGGAAATGTTCAAACAGCCAGGTATCCACAGGTAATCCACAGGTATTTTGTACCACCTGCTGCATGGTCTGGTTAAAAACTCCAGAAGCTGCACTCAAGAATCCAGTTTGTGGAAACTGTGGAATCTTTTTGTGACCAATCCAGTATTAAACTGTAGGAGGGTGGAGAGTTTTGCACAGATATACCCAGAAATCAGGAATGGGATTAATTTCATATTCTTATTCGGAGAACTAATCCACTCATCATAGGTTTATTTTACAGGCTAGAAAGAATAATAGGCTTTTTAAAGTGCAGTTCATCTCATGTTATTACAGACATTAGGCTGACTGCCTGTGTCTGTCCTTGGCTATAATTGGAGCCTGGGGTTCCCAGCTCAAATGGAAATGTCTGCCTCGAAGAAACGAGATGAATCCGACCCCCTGCTTAAAGAAACCAAGGGTTATATTTTTTGCTTTCCTCTCCAAGATAGACAATCCTTTTAGGATGCTCCTATTCTGAGTTGCTCAGCGTTTTTCTAGACAGGTGTCTATGTTTTTTCTCCATGGTGTTTCAGGACTCTCTTTCCAAGTACGTGCTCATTGTGTCGGATAAGAGCAAATTGCGTGGTGAGCAATTCAGGTGGATGAAGAGACACTGAAGTGGATCCCTCAGGTGGAACACCAAGAACTGGAACTGTAGAGGCTGACACTGGTCAGATGGGAAAGGCACGGGGATGTACATTTCCCATCTGACCATCCCTGAACCTTGCACAGAACCTGCCATCCCACACAATTATTCCCCTGCGAGTTCTGTATCCACTCACAAAGACTTCACACAAAGGAGAGAGCTGTGTCGGCATAAAACCCAGCTCCATTATGCATGGGCTGTTGGTTTCCCTTTATTGCCAGCTCCTCTGGATTCATATCAGGAAGCCTGGAAGCTGCACATCCCTAATGAAAAGCAGAAGATATTCATTATTAAATCTGAAATGTTCAAATGCAATTGGTTGCTAGCAGATTTCAAGGTCTGTTTCAGTGATCCCCGTGCAGCAAAACCAGTGCAATACAAACAGTGATGAAACACTGAGGCTGCGGCTGGTGATACAAAACTGCAATTGGATTGGCTTTTTGCTTTCTCCAAGGCTGCTGATTTACCTAAAGAGGCAACTTCTGCCCGCAGGGACTGAGAGTGGCTTCTTAATCTCTTCTCTCCTCCTGAGTTTAGGTGGAAACTCAGTACAGTCAGACATTCTCTCCATGACAGGAAAAACCTTCCCTTTCATGAAGGGGTCACTTGGAGACACATCTTCTCTGAACCTCTTCAACACCAGATACACAACTATGCCATGAAACTCATGTTTCCTGTAAGGCTGTGGGTGATCTGCAGTAATTCACAAGAAAGTTGGGTATTTAATGATATTCCACTACCATGCCTTTTAAGAACAACTGTATTACTGCAGTAAAACGTGCCTGAACATCAAACCACCCATGCTGAAAACAGACTGAGCTCCATCTCAGGGAAGATAAAATGCAAATAAAAATTATTATTTACAATGTCTAACTGTAAAACACAGTGGCAGGTGAAGAAAGCAAGAAAAAGCTACTTTATCAAGTAGGATAAAGGATCAGATCTACAAAGTCTCTTTCCTTCCCTATGTACACAAGTTTCTCTCAGCTGGCACTACTGACTCTCTGGATCCATGGCAAGGATGTGGTGGTGCAGCTTCTCCAAAAGTGGGACTTCTGGGGAAAATTTAATGACAATACAATCCATACAGGCAAATCTAGAGAGCACCAACAGACAGTTTCAATATTCCCCTGTCTCTGCACACTGGGATCTTTGTTCATGAAATGCCTCTTATTTTAAACTAAAACACTGCCTATTATCTCGTCTCCAGACACTTCAGAACAATGCTTTTCAACAGAGCTGTAATCAAGAGTGTGATACTTCTCCAGGCCTCATAGCTCTCTCTATTGCTGGAAAATTGGGGGTTGCTTTTTAAGTTGCAGACTGAAAGAAGCAGGGGATGTATTTCCACTTATCCCAACAGGAACATTTTAGGCCTGAGCTGCATTAGGAGAAATACTTGGAGGC
The DNA here is from genome assembly GCA_013397935.1 of Dasyornis broadbenti. Taxonomy (NCBI): domain Eukaryota; kingdom Metazoa; phylum Chordata; class Aves; order Passeriformes; family Dasyornithidae; genus Dasyornis; species Dasyornis broadbenti. The sequence continues at coordinate 2,601,389 of VZRN01005367.1, forward strand.
TTCTTAAATTTTCAAGACACCTTCCCTTTATTCATCATAAAATTTATTTTGATGGTAAATCAGGTTTGTCTTGTAAATATGCAGATGAAACCCTGGTGGGTTGAGAGAAGAGGAGAGAGGCATGAAAGACGACTGCCTTGGGTCCACTAAGGAGACGCGAGCAAGCGCTGACGAGGTGCTGAGCTGACCAGAAATTGGATGACCACATCGGGATGGCGCTGGGCCAGAGCTAATACACCATGCTGACAGGCTGGTTTGTTCAGCAGCTTGGGCTCCGTGCCATGGTGCTGCAGTGAGTGCTGGTCAGCCTCGAGAATGGGCAGAACAAACCTGGCTTAGTGCGGCTGAGTTGGACCTGCAGCCCTTCTCCCCTTCCCTCCACTCACTCAGTCTGGAGGGAGTGAAGAATTGTGTCTCATTTTCCTCTCCATATTCTTGACAGGAGACTTGAAACCTGTCCATCTTTCCATTTATGCTTTGCACAACAGTTTGATCTTAATGCATAGGCAAATATGAGCACTTTCTTATGAGCAGGAAAATGTCTCATCCTTCCCATCTCCTCAGCATCCACCCTAATGCTCCAGGAGTCAATACTCAATACCAGAGCAGTATGTCAGGGTTAGAGGTCAGGCATCGCTCACCACTCATGGAAAAAAGGAAACACATCCTGGTTGTTGTGTGAGAATCCCCAGGCTTGCATTGGAAAGAGTACCTGAGGAGGATGGCTCAATAAAGATCTAATCACAACTCATGGTGACTAAAGCCAGTCAAGCAACGTGCTACTCCCTGCAAAAATCATTAACAAAAGTACAGAAAGCGTGGCTTTTTTCTAAATTCAGTATTTTAAAGGAAATATGAACCCTGAAGTATCATATCCATGAGCAGAGATATTTCATATTAATAATGTCCCTGTAGTATCTCATACTCAGAGATGTATGATTTCAACCACTTCAGGCTCTCCCTGTCTTTGTAGGTGAGACCTCCTGCTCACGTTCCTTCTCAGAAGGTTTCCTCCCTGAAGAGGGGAGGCAATGCCCCCAGGACCTCTGCCATGCCGACCACCAAGGAGGCAGCAGATTCAGGGCATTCAGTCCATGACGGGGAATGAGAACGAGAATTGCTCTGACGAAATCCCCTGTGTGGCAGCATTTCCAAATCAAAGTATTTGAATAGAGACAAAACCACACACACTGGGGATCAGATTTTTTTTTTTTTTNTGTTTTTCTGAGGAATAATTGAAGTTTTTGCTGCGAAGCAGATACTTCATACAATAAACATGTCTCTTTTTTAAAAAAAACAGATTAGAGGGAAAATTTTCAACCATCTGTCTGGCTGAAGGACTATTGAAGAGGGAATACTAAGGGTTTATGTAGATTTTTTTGCAACTCTTTGAGACTCATTAAAAACCAGAAGCTCTGACTCATGTGAGAAAAGGTGAAGGACAAAGAAGGGAGAGCAAAACAACAGGGTCAAGTGAAAAACCCCAGTCAAAGTAGTTTTGAATATAACGATGAAAACTTTCAGTAGCCTTTTTCTACCTTTCCGTTGTGTTTTTCCACATGCACCAATGTGGTATTGCTGACTCTCCTTGGAAGGAGAAAGGTCTGCATTGCCACACTGCTGTGGAAAGGTACTTCACTAAGATCACCTGGACTCTTTGTGCAGCGTGGTGCTTTCCAGGAGCAAACATCAGCATCTGCACCGGGCCCAAGCAGCTCCATAGAAACCCCTGGTGCTGCAGAGCTGTGCGCCGGTCCAGGTGTGCGTGGCCCAGAGAGGAACAGCAGCAACTGGTGCTTCCCCCATGGCTGACAGCCGAGGCGTTGATTATCAGCGGCAAGAGAAGGATCAGCTCGTCAGGGGCCTGTTTCTCTGCACAGCTAAGGAGCTTAGTGCAGCAGAGGTGAGCTGCATTCCAGGCAGAATAGCCAACCCTGCTGGCATCAAGGGCTGCTCCTCACCTCCCCTCCTGGGAATCACCCCCTCTTTTCGCATAAATCCTTAGCTCTAGACCCAGCGGCAGTGGGTGAAATATTGGTGGACCTTCCTCCACCCTCTCCATCAGGCGGCTTTATGTGGTTTAGCCCTTCCAAAAAAAAAATAAAAAGAGGAGGGGGAATCACTAAACATTTTCTATTTCAAAACAGATTTCATCTTCCTTAGAAAGTAATACTGCCTCCAGCCATGTGTAACTTATTTTTTATCCAACAGAGTATATGGGCTTATAACTAGATCCTGATAGGAACCCAGGTTTAAAACATTATTCACAGCAGGTTATTTGATCTTTATTTGCTGAATGCACTCAGCTGAATCCCTATCTCCAAACAATATGAGAAATAAAATGCCAGGCATGCTTCATTGGCCAGCCAGCTCATCTTGATTTGCAGAGATGGCTACATCCCTCTCAGCAGTTTCAGAGATGTGCCGTATCCCAGGCCCTAAGAGGCAGTTTTCCCTTCCTCTTCCCCCACCCAAACACTTATCCTTTCTTGTTTTCCTCCTTTCCCCATTAGAAGCTTTAGAAAAAACACTTCAGACCAGCCCTTCCCTCTCCCTTCACCACAATTTCAGGGAAATTGTTCTTCATACTGCATATTTGTGGATACTCATACAAAATCACTTGCCATCTGCTATTGTGCAGAAGGTCAGATGCTGATAACTTGCCCGGGAAGCCAAGGGGTTTGGTGATGAGACTGGTCACCTGACGAAACGCGGGTTGGAGGAGCCTGCAAGACCCTGGCAAAATTACTGATACTTCATTTTATTGATAGAACTGCTGTGACACATCTCAGTGCTGACCTTGGCTCTGCCACAACAACTTTGCTGCAGCTTCAAGCTGTGTCACAGGTAAAGGTGGACTTGGACAATGCAGATGACCACTGGGATTGCTTCTTTCAGAAAACCCCTGATGGCTACAAACTGGATTAATTGTCAAGCAGGATGGATAAGGCTTTGCTGTCCTGAAAAGGAAGCCAGAGCAGTTTGGGGAGAGAGGCCAAGCTGCACACAAGGAGGTCAGGTTCTTCATTCCCTTTGACTTTTGATGAGACATGCCTTTGAAAATACTCTCTCAGATGTCCTAAAATAGAAGTCTCCAGGCCAGAGCCCAAGCACAAAATATACTTCAGAAACTTCAGCATGGAGGGCTTTGCTATAGCAGGGCTTTGGGGACAGCGATCAAGTCCTTGGTGGACATCCCTGAAGCAGGCTGGTGTCATTAAACTGGCCAGCATTCTGCAGAGCTATTGCAGTACAGCGGGACAGGGCCACTTCTCACATGAATATCTATAGCTCTTATATTCTCTTCCCTGGGATGTGTTTCAAAGCCTATCTGCCCATCACAGCTACCTCCTCCTGCTTCCCTTTCAAGACATGTCAGGAGGCCATCCCGCTGCCAGGCAGTGTGTAGGTTATGCTCATTTTCCCTGGGTAAGGGCAGAGCAGTGTCACTGACCCAGCTGAATGTTTCTCCACAAAAACACGAATTAAAACCACCCCCTGTTGTCAGTAACCGACTCACTGTGCAATGTGGAGGATTTGTCCCTGTCCCCATCCCCATCCAGCCTGGGAGTATCACCAAGCCCAGATGGATGTGGTAGCGACTGGGACAGCTCAGCTTGGGCTCTGTGGTTGGAGGGCAAGCACTCAGGTGCACTGGGGAGGCAGGGGGAGATCTGAGGAGGAGAGAATTAAATGTCTCACTTTTTTTCCCCCAGCAATTAACCCTGGAAAAGAGAAAAGAAGAAATGCAAACCAGTCAGGGATGTAGCTTTGCATGGCTGGATTAGAGTCACAGTTGGCCTACCCCCTTGGGAACACTACTCTGCTATTAATAAAAAGATAAACAAGCCCTTTTATTTATTTATTTTTCCCTCCTGTCCCCAAGCCCTTTGATTTCTCTTCTTCTGCTTCAGGGGGCCCTGCTCCCTTCTGTCAGCTCTGCAGAAGGGAGTGTTTGCAGAGAGAGCATTTGCGAGAGGCTGCCTGGGAAAGACAAAAATTGAGGGTGAAGGGAGTGTGGGGAAGAAGAAAGTGGGTGAAAATTATTTTAACCATTTCTAGCAATCACGTCACCTCTCAGGACTGGCAGAAATTATGCCTTTTATTTATTCCTCTCATGCTGATGCAGCTGCAGGTGTCATTCCCACAGGCTTCCTCCAGCTCCCTGAGGCCACCCCATCCTTGCAGGTAGCTGTCTGTCCCTCTCCACCCCTGGGGGCAGCTGTCTGGAGCCCCTTGCTGAGACAGAGACAGCCTGCTGGCTTCACTGGGTCCGTGTGGGAATAGGGGCTGTCAGGCAGAGCGGGTGGGGGGAGAGTTACCCGCGGAGAAAAAGCTAATTGCTGCTCTCAGGCAAGGGGCTGTTTGTATCCAAACCATCAGCAGAGTGCAAGCGATGACAGCAGCTCAGGAAAACACCAAGAGGAAAAGCACATCAGGTTATCTGCCTTAGAAGGGATATTTGCCAATTTTGTGGGCAGAAATGGGTATGGATTAAACTGTGGTAGTTCTGGGGAATTCTTCATACAGGTGAGGTGTCCAACTGAGTCTGAATTTTAAACACTCGTCTTAAAAAAAAAAAAAAAAAAAAAAACTAAAAAATATTTCAGAAAGGTTTCTGAATAAATGATGAAAGCTATTTTCCAGGCTTCTTCATTTGAGCTTTAGAACAGGAAAAAAGCAGGTTAAATGGGATAGACACCCACCTGGGCTTTACTTGTTTGCATTTTGGGGGGATCACCTCATCAATACCTCCAGCCATGAGCTGAGAACAATTTGCTTGCTAAAGGCACAGGAATGATTTGAAGAACTTCAGAGCTTGGTGTGTTACTGTTTATTGCTCCAGAGACACCCAAACTTTGAGCAACAAGCATCAGTCATCAGCATGGAGGTACCCATGGCATGAGTTGTTCCTGTGCTCTGTGTGTTCCCTTGGGGAGCTTGCCGGAAAGGAGGAGAAGGAGATGCATCAGTGCTGCCATGGAATCACTTACTTGCGCTGGCCATGCAATCCCCCTTGCCCAGCCTGAGTACCAGCCTGACGTGTTTTTTGCTGGTAAAAGCAGAGTTGCAGGGTATTGCAGAATGGGGAAATGGGAAACTGAACTGCCAAGCCACTAGAGGAATATCCTGGGATCTCAACCCAGACACAAGGACCTTTTTCTCCTGAACCATCCCTCTAGTCTTTCATCAATGTGTAGAATTTTCTTTAAAAGTTTTGTAAATAACAGCCGGTTTTGCCCTTTTTTTTTTTTTTTTTCCCTCCTCGGCAAGCATGGGGCAGGGAAGTGAGAGGAGAGGCCAGCACTGCAGTCAGGGTGTTAATGGCCACATTAGCTGGAAAGGGGCAGCCAAAGCAGGATGTGTAGAACCCCACCCAGGCTGCCCTTTAATTTGCTGTTACATGGAGTGGAAGATTTGAAAGCGTATTTCTGGGTAATTAATTCAAAGAGTGATTCTAATGGCTAATGCTGTCAGTTTTGACTGCAAGGGAGGTCTGGGGCTGAAGCAGGCAGTGAAGGGAAAGGAAAATGCTTGGAGGTCACAGGCAGAAGTTAAAATATTTTGACAGCCCACATCCAAGAGGCTAACTTAATGAAAGCCTTTGGCCAGCACCTTCCAAGAGGTCTGAAACTGAATCCATTTATTTTTCTCCAGAATAGCATGCATGGCTTGGACCGTGGCTTGTCCATAAATCACCATTCTCCATTTGGTCAGTAAGACCATCAATCATCCTCAGAGCCCACCAGCCTGCTCTCCATGCCACTGCAGAAACACCAGTAAGAGGGATTTGGTGTCTCTTGAATTTAACTCCTTAGTTTCCAGTGACACATAGGGTAAGCTCTGCCTTTATCTCTACTGATTATTAACACCAGTGAACAAAGGTCTTGCACCTGTGTATGGAACTATACCTGCTCCATGGTGCTGGGAAATGAAATTAGGAAGCTCTGTTCATGATGTTATTATCTTGCTTGGAAAGATTTAAACAAAGCACTTCAGTGCTCATGAGGATGTCCACAGCCTGAGAGTCTGGCTCCTGCCTAACTACATATCCCTGTGGTATTTACCAAACTCCTCCAGCCTCCTCCAGCAACTTGGAGTCGAATAGCATTTGCAAAGGATTTGCTGGGAACCATTCTGCTGAGGTTTTACAGAAGATTTCATCAGGAAGCTGGAAAGGCACAGCTCCTGGCAGTTGTGTTCACCGACTTTCACTGCTTTTCTCTTGCTGCTTCACAGAGCACTCAGAGTAAAGACACGGGCAATGAAAACTTGTGAATGTGGAAAATAACTGGGAGAATATTTGATTCAAGTTTATATTTTGAAATAAGGTTTGGGTGAAGTCTGCTCTTTTGACCTCCTTTGGCTGTTTCCAGAAATCAATTCAGTTCCTTCTATGTATCAGCTCTTCACTTCAGCATCTGCCATTGCTATACTTCTTGTAGCAGAATGTGTTGATAAATTGGTACATCCTTCATTTCACATCATTTTCTGCAGGATTGTAATGCATGGAAAAACCTTTTTCCAGCCCAGACCTGGGGTGACTGCACTTCAGGATGGGTGAACGAATGCCCTGTGCCTGTACCATTTGCAGATGCAGTCACAGACGTTGATTAGACCAAAGCTGGCAGATTTCCACCCTAATTCACTGCACTCATTTTGTTCAGCTCTCTAAAAAGCACATCCATATGCAGACATGGACATCTACAGAATTACAGGTGCCAATAGGGGTGGTACAGGCCAACAGAGAATTTAGAGCAGAGCCTCACCATCCTGGGGCTCCTAGAGTTTATTTTGAGTACCAGGCTTGTGAGTGATGGCACAAGACAACACCTTCCTTTGCATGTGTGCTCAGGAACTGAAACACAAGTATGGTACTGGAGATGTGCAAATCCATCCACCAAGCAGATGCACAATTGCTCCCTTGGTTTATAAGCAGACACTGTCACTCCAGAGAATAATTAGGCAAGTGCTGGCCCCACTCGCTGATCAGCTGTATTTAGACACGCATCTGGACTTACTGCAGGGCTAAATTAAGGAAAAGTCTTTTGAGTCCAAAAATATCTGGGATTTCTTGTCACGTCAATATCGTTTATCTATTCCAGTTCTGCAAAGCCTTTTATCCCTCAATGAAGAAGGCTGCATACCTGCAGTCAGTCCGTCTGAACACAGTTTTCATTAGCAGTGCTCCAGGATGGCCAGTGAATCTACATACACATACAATTAAACCATTGCTTGCACAACATCCTCCTCCAGGCACCCCAGAAAAATTAGTAAGTAACATTCCTGTATCAGCAGCAGTCATCAGCCTCTCTCTGCCAGCAGCAAAGTGCTCTCATCCCCTGCTCCAGCCGAGGGATGCAGGAGACAGAAGGCAGATGCAGCCTTCACATTCCCCTCTGAGCACCTGCCAAAATTCCCTTGGCTCCCGGTGCGGTGAGAGCGGCACTGAGGGCACTGTCGGGGTGTCCAGGGAGGACACTGCCGGGGTGTTTGGCACAGTCTGCCTCGCTGGCTGGCACAAGCTGCCCTTCCTTCAAGCTCTGCTGCCACTGAGCTCCATGCAGAGGCTGCCTCCAGTAGCCCTTGCCAGCCCCCTTGATGTTTTGGACATCGAGTGCTGTATGAGCGATAGGACAGCAGTGCTTGGGAGGCAGTGGGAGCAGCTCTGCTCTCTCGGGACATGCCTTGCTCTCATTGGTAATAAGAAGAGATTTCTTTTTAGCGCTTTTATTGTAAAGGAGCACAGGGCAGCTGGGAAGGATTTTTCCCTCCATGTTCTTTCTTACCAACTTCTGTGAAGCCAGAGAAAACTTCCCTTGCTGAAGGAGGGTGTGAAAGCACATGGCAGGTTTTGCAAGTGTCCATTAAGCTCATCAAGTACACCCAGTACTTCTGTGTTAACTCACATCCAAGCTTTCCACGGCAATGGTGTGAATGCAGATACTGTCAAGCAGAAGCACCCCAGGATCACAGCCAGGCTAGCAGAGCTGGGTTTTACTGAGAGGGGGAGCAGGACAAGGAGGGCGGCTTTGATTCATTGCAGCCCCCAAATATTTCTGGAGCTTTGCTTTGAGCTGCAAAAGTCTCTCAGATTTGCTCATTCCTGTGAGATTTCTTTCATCTTGGGTAGCAATCTCACCGCACCAGCTCCTGAATGATGTGAGCTGTGTTACTGCTGAGGGCTGGGGAGCATGGCCTCTCATGGTGAGAGGCTTTGACTCCTGTCAAAGACCAGATTGAAGAAACTAGATCAGAGGGGCTGACAGTTGCTCTCAGAGCACCAAAATCACCCAAGTGGCCACTGGGGATAGGGGTGGGGTGTACAGGGTCTGGTATTTCATTCTCACAACACACTCAGTAATTAGCAAAAGGACAAGAACACTTTATTAATAGAGTTTCAGATTAATTGTAATGTTTCCTTACTAATTTTTCATTGGGCTACTTCTACAGCTTTTTAAACATTTCATCAGCATGTACTGGTGTCTTTAAGGTCTTTTTTTCTCCTTGGAGAAACTGCGGCACAGAGCAATGACATGACCTGGCTGGGGTGATCTGACAAAAGGTTGGAATCTGTATTTTCCCAATCCTGAAAACCCAAAAGTTGAGAGTTTCTAGGTGCTTTTGGGCAGGCAGGTGAAGGAAGGCAGGTAACAGCAAAAAACTGCAGCATGGCTATTAACTCCAATGCCTTCAGAAATAACCCTTTATCCCAGAGCCTGGCAGAGCAGTCCTCCTCACTCATTAATGTGCTTGCTTAAAACCATTGCCCTTAAACTTCCACCAGTGCTGAAGTTAATGTACTGCCCTTTGTCACCTCGAGTGAGACTGTGCTCTGGAAAGCTGTGCTGGGCTGATTCCTGTCAAGACTGTATAATCAGAGATGGGAAAATCCTGAGAAGTGGCTCTTAGGAGGTACCTCCTATGCTGAGAGCAACTTCTTTGTATGTTGGAAAAAATACAGTGGTTTTCTACTAAGAAAGGAGGAAGTTATGTCTGCAAAACTTCTCCAACTTTAAAATGACTTCAGGCTCTCTGTGAAATTCCCAGACTTTCACTGACGAGAGGATAAAATACCAGGTGTCTGCCCAGAATGAACTGGGGGAAGAGGGAGAAAAAGCCACCTCCACTGCTACAGCACAGAAATGCTTCAGAAGTGGACAGTTTTACTTCTGCCTGAGGATGGATAAAATGCTGGTGTTGTTCCAGACCCTAAGAGCAGCTCCTAACCTCTGATTAGAATGACTAATCTCGCTTTGTCATCCATACCCTTCATCCTGCTAAGGATGAGTTTGGCAGCCAGTGTTTGTAAAGCCAGCTCTGAGCCACACCTAAGCAGATGCTGCTGAGCTGCCTCTTGCCCACTCCTGAGACGTGCCCAGGTCTGGCAGACACTGGGACAGTGATGGTGGTTTTGGCTGGGGTGGAGAGGTGCAGCGTGGTGCCTTTGGAGCAGAGGAAGGGCAGTGCTCCAGTGGCACGATGAGTCCAACAACTGGGATAAAGCCCAGAGGTCACACTTAAAGCTCAAATTCAGAGGGATCTTGTCTTCATAAGGGTTTGATCTTAACCCCACGCCACAAAACCACCAAATCCCAAACAAGTCACAGTTCAGCTGTGCTAACAGTGAGGTTGCTTGAGCAACATTCACTTTTTGCTATGGTGAGAAGGGCGTGGGACTGAGCTTGGAGAAGCACATCTGCACAGGGGAATCATGCTGCAGGTGATGTGCTAGGACTGGTCATGGAGAATGGGGAAATGGACTGTAGGTCAGGAAGGAGGTTCCTGGAACAACTCCCCCAGGGACTGGGAAATGGGAAAACAGTGGAGCACAGGCTGGCATTATGCCATGCTGGAGTGCTGGGGAATGGAGAAGCAGAGAATGATTTTGGCCAGGCTTCAGCATCTGCTAGAAGTGGTGTACATGTGTGAGGGCTGGATAACCGAGGCTTTGGCAGGTGGAGGGATAGAAAGTAGCTTTTCCATTGTGTTGCAAAACTTAAAATTTCATGGCGGAAAATTTGCATCAGTCAAATTAAACTAGAGAATTTGCAGGAGGAAGGATTCAAACACCTGGAAAAAAAAAATTGGGGGGCTAACCTGAAATGCCACATTTGCTCTGAAACAAATAATTCAGAGTATTTGACCCTTAGTTCTTTAAAAATCTCTTTGAAGATTCATTTCTAAATGAAAAATGCCATTTTGAAACAATAAAGTTTCCCTCAAAAATAAGTTCAAAATGAAACACTGCAACATTTCCAAATATTTTTTTCCCTTTAAAGGGGTTGAAATGCAGTATGTCACACTTGCTTACAGCTTTGCCCTGACTTTTTTATTCAACCTAAATCATTTTCTCAATGTAACCTGAGCAGCTTTAGCTCCCTTTATGTTTTGCTTTTTGGGATGAATTTGCAATTTGCTGAAAGAATATCTTTTCAGTTTTGCTTTAGTCTGAAGTGCATTAGCAGAGCTGCTTTGGAGAAGGAAATACTCACTTTTGTTCCTGCTGTTAAAACTGCTGATGGTCCCCATTAACAAAACATCACTTTCATAAGACATGGGCTCATCTGAAAGTGCACAGAAGACCTGAAAACAGAGCTGAGGAATAATAAAAGAAAAAAAATTAACTGCACAAAAAAAGCTACTTACATGTATAGGCTCTTTTAAAACAGCATTTAGATAGAAAGCTGATTCCTCATTTTTGTCCATGCTGGTATTTTTCTCAGGCTATCTCAAATTTCAGGAGTTAAGAGAAGAAAAAAAGTCTTGCATTGCACCATATATGCCAAAGAAATGCAATACAATCTGATTTCACTTCTCTCTCTCATGCCTGAATGTGCTCATTTTTGCTTACAATAGGAAAGGCACAAAAGGATTGTAAGAAAAGGAATCAGATGGTGCCGCCCGATACTGTTTCACAGCTAAAACGTGAAAACAAGACCAGCTTCTTCTGCTGACACTCAGGTCTCAAAAAAAGAGTTATTATTCTTTTTAAAGGGAATTCTCTTAAAGGGAAATTGCTCAGAGTTTAATCAAAAGCAGCATTTATCATAGCTTAGCAGCGCGGTTGCCACCCGCTGCCGAGAGCGCTGCTGACAGGGGGAGGCTGCAGAGGCTCCGTGCCTTCTGCCCAGCTCCTGAACATCTCCGGCTCCCTGATCCCCTCTTTGGGTCTCCTACTGTGCTTCATTCTTCGCAGATGGACTCTGAGGAGGGACCTACTTATTGGGGACTCAATGTTTAGCTTTCTCCTCCTTCAATGGTGCGTGACCTTCATTTTTCAAGATTTCTCTTGATTCCTCAAGAAAAGTCAAGGTCGCTGTGTGCTCTGTGCTGAATGGTGTGGAGGCAGCATAATGGAAGGAATACGTAGGCACCTGAAGGCAGCAGTCGCTCAGCTGCTGGCATCGTCCCTCCTGCCAGGAGATCAAAACTCATCCTACCTCCAGCTCCCCACTCAAAATCCAGACCCAGCTTGAGAGAGACAGAGCGAGACAGCACATGGTGTGCTACAAAACCTGTCCCAGGACCTCTGATCTCTCTGAGGTCTCAGTAATGAGGAAAACAAAAGGTGTTTTGAGGCTTGCAGTTGTTACGTACATATAAACAATTTCACCTCCTCCTGTGTCCAAGTTTCAGGATATTTGGCACAGTGTATAAGCACAAACAGATTCACTCCCTCCCTCCCAGCTATAGCTCCCTCCCAGTAGATGATTTTTAAAGGTCCAAATCTCTTACAGGGTATTTTAGGGAAAGTTTCTTTCCTCTTTCTCCCTTGCTATTGTCTCCTTTGCTATCCAGAATTTTGCAGCTTTCTGCATTGTTCAGGTCAGGATAAAGGCCAAGAGAAACTGTGGTCCTGAAATCATCTAGTCTGAATGCTTTGTGCCTTTCTCATATGTTGGCAAAATAACGCCTTAGCACAAGTAGAAATGGAAGTGGAAGGAGAAACACTTGGAAATGATTGGGTTTTTTTAAGTTCTGCCTCAGCAAACAGCCACTTGCAGTACTTACTACCTGTCACATCAGAAAAACCTACATCAGTTCCCCATAACCAAACACCGGCCTTGCTAACAAGTTCAGCTAACAGGGCCTGCCATTGCGGGCTCTCCTCTGCTTTGTGTCATGGGTAAGTCTCATCCTGCTGCCTTTCTTCCTCAAATCTCAAGCGGAAGTTGAAAGAAAGGAAAACTTGCTGCAGAATTCTCCCAGCCACAGCTGGCAGGTCCCACACCCAGGCCAAAGGGGCAGTTACTCCTTCACCTCACAGAGCCAACTGCAGAGCATGGAACACCCTGGTATGTCCCTGCTGCCACATCCCCCCCGAAGCCAGACACCAAATTGTAGCATTATGCCAGTGTCATGGAGAGGAGACTGGTCTAGGCTGCTGCTTCACACTGACTTCCCAGCTTGCAGCTTTCAGCAGGACTCAGGAAAATCAGGGTCTGACTTGCCCCATAAGCCTTGCACTTTCTCAGCTGAAAGGGAGCCCACCGCTCACATTCGTGCATCAAGCAAAGGCACAATATCCTCATGGATCCAGAAAACTTGAAGTCTAGACTTTGCTCATCGCTACTGATGCAGTTTATAAACCTGGGTGAGTTACAGGGCTTATCTGAGAAACAGGAAGCATTTGAATGGTTACTTCCAGCCACTTCCATAAGCTCCCAGATGAAAACATGTCGATGAAAACATCTCGATGAATGGGGCTTTATGCAGCTTGTGGTTATCTGAATAATCCTTAATACCAGCTCCCTCTTCCTGCCTGATTTCTGCTGTGGTTAAGAAGCCTAAAGTAGTAAGATTAAGAAGCCTAAAGTAGCAAGAAATATGCCCTAAAGCAGTCAGCTAAGGATCCTAACTTAATGGGAACATCTGCAAAGGAGTGAGAGCTGGAAAATTAGCTTTGCAATATTGGCTGCTGTGTCTCAAGGCACAAAGGGATTGCTGCCAGACAGGAGGCAGCAAGAGGGAGCAAAACCATCATATCCTACTGCCCCAGCATGTAGGGCAAAACCCTATGGCAGTTTCAGCCAGGGAGATTAGCACTACCCTGAAGCTGCTGTAACACATGCTGTGGAACAGGCCTTGCTTTCCCCATCCCAACAGACCTGAGAAAGACAACAAAGTACCCCAGAGCCAGCTGTCTCCACTGTAAGCCCAGAGGAAAGGATCTGACTCTGAAGTATGAGCCCCAATAAACCCATCCTTCTTTTCCACAAGGAGTAATGGCAAAACACAGCCTCAACCCAGAGCAGAACCTGCCTTCCTGCCCTTCCCTTTTAGCACCTGCAGCAGGGCCTGAAACTCTTTGAACACACTTGGGGGCATGCCACCAGCCCTTAGCCCTTCCTCCTCCTCTCTTCTGCCACAAACCCAGACAAAAAACAGGATAAAGCAAAAGACACCCAAGCAAAATTCCTTGGACTTTTTGGTACAAACCTGCAGGAAGAGTAGCTTGTCATGGTGAAGTGGGAACTTTGAAAATGCAGATCAGAGGAAAAGCCTGTCCTGAAGTTCAGGAGGGTAAGAGTTACACGAGCAAATCGAAAAAACATTTCTTTGCCCAGATGGTGCCTTGAACATAAGCAGTCAAAGTCATTACTCAGACTTTATTGTCAGGGTTATGTTTTCTTTATTCCTTTTAATATTCCATATGCTGGTCATATAATACATTTCTTTGTATTCTTCTTCCCTTTTATTCTCTTTGTTTGTTCCATTCATGACTTATCACCTTCTGGTGGCAATTTAATTATCGGATCTATATTATTGGTATCTTTTTTTTTTAATATAATAAAAGATTTCAGTACAAAACACTGCAAGTAATTCAATTTCCATCAGCGAGGAAGGAAGCTGGATGTATTCAATGAAAGGGAGGAGAGTAGCTGGCTATAACATTTTTAATAAAAATATAATAGCACTTTGTACTTTTTTGCATCTTCTAGTTGGAGAACCTTGTGGCTTCATAATCATTAACGTTGCTTAACTTTTCCATTGCACTTTTCATCTATAGCTTTCATAGCACTTTCTGAAGGTGAATCAGTATCAGCCTCCCTTTTTGTGCATGCAGGGAAACAATATGAAAGCCAATACAATCCAGCTGGACAGGGTTAGTGCAGGGATGAGACCCCAGGCATCCTGGAGCCCCAGTCTGAAGCCCTTCCCATTGGGCCATGCTGTCCCTCAATATGAAGAGCTGTTCATCACTTTCCATGACTGATAAACAGCTCCATCTCCTTCTCAGGTAGGTTCTTGCTTTTCCTATTCGTAAAGACAGATCTGCTCCTAAGGCTCCAAACACAGCAGTCAGAATGACAGAAGATGTTATTTTCTGATCAGTAAAGTGTTTAGAAAAAGAGCTATCCTTATTTTGCTGCTTCTTTAAATATCAGTCAGTTTTCTTTTTCCATAGATCAAAGCTTTCATGTGGTATTTTTTTGTTTCTGCATTGTTTCTTAGGTCAGGAATTATTTAGAACACAATGGCGAAAAAGAAATCACCTTTTCTTTCCCTTTTGCTGTTTAAATGAAACCACTAAAAATATTTTCAGTTCCAAAATTATCACCCAAACTCAAAACACCCCTAAAAATGATACGGGAAGGAAAAAATGGAAAAAAAACCCCCAGAACCATAGAAACATATTCATGGAACGAGCATGTGTGTAGCAGATTTATTTATTTATTTACTTACTTACGTGTTTTAATACTAGGGAATTATTGTATCTGCAAGCCAAAACAATAGCACACCCCAATGCCAACTCCAGCTGTTCATCCCTTGTAAAATCATGAGCTGTTTTCAAGAGCTTGATTAGATTTTGTGATGGAACTTCCGTGTAGCCATGCAGATGCTGCTGATTGCTGCAGTGCTGTGTACAGACTCCATGTGACAAAAAGGTGCAGTTATTGGCCTGATTAGAAAGGATCCTCCTCAAGTGCACCCTGACTGCATCACCGTGGTGAGCTCAGACAGGTGTGGGAGCAGCAATGTTGGGGCCTTGCTGGAATGGCCTTGGCAGGTCCTTTCCAGTGTCAGTGTCCCCTCAGCTGGAGGCTCCACAGCTCTCTGAAGCCCAAGGCACAGGGCAACTCGTGGCTGGGGCCGAGGTGCCCACCCCTGTAAGGGGTCCAGATCAGAAAGGTGTGGGAGCAGCAATGTTGGGGCCCTGCTGCGATCATCTTGGCAGGCCCTTTTCAGCTGCAGTGTTCCTGGAGCTGGAGGCCCTTTAGATCCCCAAACTCTAACCCTAGGTGTAACCCTAACCCTACCCCTAGTTAATTACCCAAACCCCGTACCATGGTTTGCCCCATCAGAAAGACGTAGGAGCAGCAATGTTGGGGCCCTGCTGCGATGGCCTCGGCAGGCCCTTTTCAGCCCCAGTGTTCCTGGAGCTCGAGGCTCTTTGACTGTCCAGAGCCTAACCTTAGGCCTAAACCCAACCCTAACCCCAACCAATACCTCTAAGCACTATTGTAACCCCTCCCCTAACCACTGCCCTATCCCTTCCCCTTACCAGGCGTCATTGAGCTGAAATGTCCATCCTGACTTAAGATCCTCGCCAAGTCCTTTTGGGGAACACTGATAAACGGACTTACAAAGACAGGATGAAATAGTTTTACACAAGGCAATGCATTAGTGGAAGAATTCAGTATCTTCCCAACAAGTTCTCCACAGAGATCCAAAAGGCATCTGGCACTGAAGACAACTGCAATGCTCACGTCCTGCAAGGGATTCTGCGGAGCTTGAGGCAGGTACCTCAGGCTGGCAGTGGTCCAAAACATCTGGCCTCACTCACTTTAGGCTGTGATGCAGAAGTTACACCCTGAGCGTATTTTCCTCTTAGAAGTCTCCTAGCAGCTATCGTGAAAGGAACAATTTTATGTCACCTAATCAGAAGTCAAATTTCATAATTATAATTTTATGTGTTCTTGTCCCCGAAGGAAAGACTTGGTTATTTATAGGGTTCTAGAAGAGTCCAGGGCTTTTCCATGAACAGAACATGCAGCAACATCATTAGTCCTGGATAGGTTGTCTGAAGCAACCGAAGTTAAGATATATATGGCCAGGTTCAGCTAGCTGGAGGCATTAGCTCAAGTACTCCACCCTCCACACATGCTTGAAATAGAGAAAGAAGTGCAGGCATGTGTCATTTCAGAGTTCGTGGTTTTAAATATTTTCACGCCACAGAGATCTCAAACCACTAAGCATCTCAAGATTTGTAAGACAAAAGCCTTAAAATGTCTGCCAAGAACTCACAATAAAGGACATTAAAACTTAGATAGAAAATTGGAAAAGGAGTGGGATTATTAATTGCTACCTTTTAAGCAAAGCTGTCTCTAGTATTAGGACCTTTTGTGGCTTGACATTTGTAGACTTGGTAAATTAGAGCCATAAAAGAAATTGGCCTCTCTAGACACAGGTAAAATCAGGTGTAATACCAAGGGTTACTAGCTAGTTCATGGTCCTTCAGCATATTGCAGATAAAAAACCCTCAGGCCTGTGCTTCCATTACATTTTGGCTAATCAGGAGACATCCCCATGTGAGGCACAAGCTGCCCCAGCTGTCCCAGGGAGCAGACGATGCTGTGAGTTACCAGGTCAAAGGACTCGTGCAGCAAGTAGGAAAATCATGACTTTCTCCTCTCTTTTCCTTTCAGATGATTTTACATCTGTAGGAGTGCAAGGAGCAATCAGCCCCTCTCTCTCTTGCCTGTCAAACCGTAAAGAGTTTAATCCAAGTCACTGTTAATATTTCATTTGAGTTCAGTAGACTTTGGAGCCAGCCCCAGGCTCAGACTTAGCATGTCTTTTGGAAGCTCAGTATCTGATTTTTATTAAGATGTGAGAGGCTCCTGTGAAGCAGAGGCCTTAGGATTCCTGTCGAAATGAGACTTGAAGCAGTGAAAGGAAGAAAAACTGGATTGTTTGGGCTGCATCTTGCCCTATGCTCAGGAAACTCAGCACTGCTCCAAGAACAGAGGGAAGATATGGAAATGATGTACTCCAGTGCCTAAGGATGTTTAAACATGATATCATGTAGCCTGCAGTTCCCAGTGCAAGCAGCACATGGGAACTTGCTGTTTTCTGGGATCCTGGTTAGGGATAAACTCTGATGTTGTGCATATCCTTCAGAGACTTTGCGTTTGTTCTGAACTGTGGTGGTGGAGTATCCTCTGCTCTGCCTCATTATTTAGACTGCACAAGGCATAAGGGACTCAATGGCATCAGGTGGTGGAAAGTTGTTTTTACATCCCTTTCTTACACTGTGTGTAACAGAGTTACCTGAAGGAGTAGGAAGCAGATAAGGCTTCTCAGCAACCTCCTTTCTTAGTGTCCAACCCCTTCCACCAAGGGAAGGGACTGGCAAGTGGAATGTTGTGTCTGACATCACAATGCCTCACACTGTTTAGGGGTACATGGTGTTTCCTGTGCCTTTACTAATGATTGGAGCTCTCCCAATACTCATTGGTGCTTGTAGTTGCTCTTCATTGCCACTCAGTTTGTCACCTCTGGGGTTTCCCACTGATGCTTATAGGATGTAAAGCCCAATAGATCTCGGCCAAATGGAAGCACACTTCATTTAAATATAGTACTTTTGAGAATGAATAAGAACAGCAGATTACAGAGTTCATGTGCATTTCCAAGGGGTTCTTTTGATAGTTTTTATTGCTATGGCTTGATATATCTGACTAAAGAAATGTAGCATCCTAGAAAATTCAGTCTGGACTGCTGGTTATAACTTTGGCCACTGCACTGTAGGGTCTATCCACAGCTGTTTGGTCTTTTACTATCAGTCTTGAGTTTGCTCAAAGGTGGTGTGAGCTGTTTTGGAGTCTGTAAGGAGGGGTGGCGTATGAACTCAAGGTAACAAGGATCCTTCCTAAGCCAGATAATTACTGTATCATGGTGATCAGAAACGACCCTTGTCCTTACATAAACACATAGAAAAATCCATTAGTATCCTCAGAATAGGCTGGAGAGACACATGGAGAGCTTGTTTAAGCGTAGTGAAGTCACATTAGTGGGATACCAAGATGGATCCCTCATGCCATGATCATTTGAATGCCGTGAGGCTCACGAATTCTGGGTGTGCTCAGCCAGAGAGGCTGCGCTCTCCCACAGGCACTCTGGGCTACACAGGTGGATGGCAAAGCAAGGAGCAGAGACAAGTGCTGTGTTTCCTCTGAAAGAGGGATTACAAAGAGTCTGTCAGTAGGAGCCTGGGAGTGAGAGATCCCCATAATGGCAGAGAGAGTGAATAGCATGTGTTTAAAGAGCCCATAATCCTGTATTTACACAACAGTCCTTAATGGCTCATTCAGAGCCATTGCAAAGAACCAAGTAAATAGTGTGGTTAGAAAGTCTGTTACTTTATATTTACTCACTAGACCGTCTGCTGTGGGAGCTGTGAATGTCATGGAGAGCTAAAAGGAGCATTCTTTAGATTTTCTTTTTTTTCTTTTTCTTTTTTTTTTCTTTTTTTCTTTTCTTTTTTTTTTTTTCGCTATGAAAAGCTTACTAATAATGATACTGAAAACTGCTTTCAATAGGAACTATACCTTCACTTTGCACCAGTGGAGAGCAACCATTAGCACACTTTGTCAAGGAAAGGGATGCATTTATCATCACCTGGAGTCTTTTCATAGAGGCTGGATGTGCTCTAAAGGATACGCTCTTACTCAACAAGACGTTATTGAACTCAATAGCACTCACCTGTGTGGCGGGAAAAATTCATTCCTGTCATTGCAAGAACTACTGGGAAGGCATAAAATGGTCTGTTTTACACATATTTTATACAAATAGTCTCTTCTGGCTTTAAAATATGCTACATGTGAGACTGGACACTAAATTTATTCTCTCAAATGTTTATTCATGTAAACAATCAAATCTTCATTAGAGTTAAAATTATACACACAAATCAGAGTGAAGCAGACAGCTGATTAGCATGTGAAATGAAGGTGACATTAAATATTTGGAGATTTGCATAGCAAATAATTATAAATCCAAAGTTAGTGGTGAGTTATGAAATGGACTGTTAAGATCTAATGAAGTCCACTTAAACAAGAAAAATTCACAGAAGCAGCTTAGTATCTTAGATCCCTGAAACATTATTCAAGATCCTATCTGAACCTTAATTAACTGATCCTCAAAATTCCCGTGAGGCAACAGCAAGCACTGGAATGGAGCGAATAATTAATAAGTAATCATTTATGCAATGAATTTTTCTTCTTGTTTGTGATTGTCTACAGAGATCATTAGATCTATTTATAATACACAATGACTCACACAAATTTGTCAATAATACTTTGCTTGCAAATAGTTTAAAGTTTGCAACTAGAAGGAGGAACAGAAGAATCCTGCATATTTACTGCTGTTTCCTGACTAACTACCAAAGCCATGAGACCAGCAAGGGACGACTGTGATTTCAGAATCAAATATTTAATAACCAAATGTATAATTTTAAATTTCTCTTCTGTAAAAAAATTAGGACCTGCTAGCTAAGGAAGAAGGTGCTTTTTCCCAGTGTGAGAGGAAATGACAAAATGTAGTTCAGGCAGTACTAATGTGCGGTCACACACCCCTCAGTGTGCCCAGGGTGGGTGACGTGTTGAGTGGCTGAATCCATATGGGAGAAGGGGCTAAGGCTGAAGCCTTCCTGAACCTTCACATGTCAAGGGACCTAAAATTTAAAGCCACTCTGCTACATCAATGCCGCCTTGTTCAAAGAGATCTGATGAATCTTCACTCTGATGTACGCTGCTCTTTCCTTCCTCCAAGCACTCATGCTACCGAAGTCTGAGAAATAAATTGCGCCAGGAGAATAAAGGGAAATAGATCAAGAACGTGTCAAATTGACATTCCCTATCAAAATGGAATGAGTTTTTGAGAGCCAAAAATATAATGTGGAAAATTCAGTTTAAGTAACAAAATTATTGATGACTGGGGAGATGGAGGCACAGGCCAGCAATGAGGAGCCAGGAACAGCAACCAGGACTTTCCTGTTGAGAGATCCAAAGTTTATAAGGCTTCATCCAGGGCAAGGAGGGCAAAGCTATGCCCCTCTCTGTACAACAAAACCTCAGCAGTATTGCTGGTGTTTTCCCAGGATACTCTTCACAAAGAGCAGGCCCTTGCCTACTGCAAAAGTGCATTTCTGCATTGACTTTTCTAGCACATTAGCACAGCAGAAGGGCTGTAAGTACACACAGAGTCTGTGATATTGGAGTTTGGACAGCATCCCTCTCCTCTTCTTTGCTGTAACATTCAGCCCTGTTTTTCTCACTCCACATCTGCAGCCCTGACTGTAAGGGGTAATTCCAGTCTCGATGAGTGGTCTTGTCTCAGAGACTACCAGGACTGTGAGCAGGGCTGTGTGTGTTTGTGTAAGGATAGCAACCCCTATCCCTAATTCATGCCTTGCCATTCTTGAAATATTTTTCTCATGGCAGCAGAGGGAATGAGACTTGAACAGCTGTTCTGAAGCATTTTCTTTCAGTATATCCTTTTTCTTCTGCTGCTTTGTCTTTTGTCCCTGAACTGACGTCAGAGGTGTCATCTGTAGGTGCAACCAAAATGTCTCCATCAGTCCTGACCTCAGGGGCAAGTGGACACCCACATGAGAGGATGTTCATGAGTAAAACCTGGAGTGAATCCTCCAAGCCCATGGGTTCTGGTGCCTTCATCTGATTTCCTTGGGTTTTTTAGTACTGCCAAGATACTGACTTGATCTCATCTGGGGTTTTTCATCTAGTGGCTTTAGCTAATTAAATGTTTTAAGATGCCACGATGAAAGTTATATAGACACAAGCAATTTTTTATGAACTGGTAACATTAATTTAAACTTGATTCCAGCAGAGCATGCTGTGATGTTTCAGGCTATTAGCCCATCACTAATACAGACTATAGAATATTTACTACCAGTCCATTCAAATCCAAGACATATTTTGATTTGCTGAATAACTTTAATTCTCCCAAAGCTGATCAAATAATAATAACAACAGTAACAATAACAATAAAGGCAATTCCAGTGTGATTGGCTAATCTGATGGTTTTGCTCCCAGTTTATTTTTAATTTCTGGCAGCAGTGATATTGGAAATTAAAAGGCTCTCTTGACACTCGAGTGACTTGAATCTCAGACCAGATGAAATGAGGTGACTGAAGCAGCTCTGGGCCTTTTATTCTCTCCCATCATTATCACAGCTAATAAGAAGAAACTGAGAGGCTGCCCAGCAGTGAAGGCTGAGGACTTCCTCCCCCACTCTTTCTTTCCTTTTTGTGCCATCCAAGATAAAGTACTAATTATCAGGACAGCTCAAGCTCATTTGTAGGAGGAAGGGAATTGAATGCTGCTTCAGTGAAAAGACTTAGATCCTGTGTGCCCTTGGGCAGGAATTGTTGTACTTTGGTGATTTAAGCAATCCAAATTAAAACACCTTGAAGTGAGAGGCAGATATCCCAACAGGCTTGCTCCTAGGACCTCTGTTCTAGCTCTTGTTGCAATGTACAACAGGGAAAAAAACCAATTTCACCCAGACCACCATGCAGGAACAGGCCTTCCAGATAAAAACTCCAGCCCTTCTCTGATTTGGACAGTCAAGATGGGAAGTATTGAAGCACAAGTTTACCCTAGGACACAGGGAGGTGTGGACTGTAAATTCACACGCTATTTGATAGCAAATGATTTGTGCGGAAGAGCAGTTGGATTGGAAGTCTGGGGATGAATAAGGCTTTGGCCTGGTTCTGTCCGGGAAGGACATGCTTTTGTTTGTGCAGTGTGATGGCACTGTCACTGCTGATACAACACAGGAAGCATAGAATGGTGCAGGCTGACTCAGTCTACATCACTCTTTATGGGGGTCTGCCCCACCTCTCTTAGAAGACCCCCAGTGGTGGGGTTTCTGCAGGCTGCCAGGCATTGTCTTCCCCATCTAAAGTCACCTACACTGTGATGGGGGGAGGAATGGCAGAAAGAGGACTGTGATTTTGCAATGGGCTCAGCAAGAAAAGATTACCCCCAGATCACTGATGCACTCACTCTGGAGCTGCTGAGGGAGGCCACAGTGGGAATGTAGGATGAGGGGTTGTGAGAGGGGCCCCAAAATCCTCCCTGATGCAAGGATGATCTAGCACCCCCTCTGCTTCATGGGCCCAGGTCCTGCTGTGTTCTGCATATCCAGGCAGCAGGCACTGATTGAACAAAAGGAGTGTTTGGGCACAGGTCTGTCAAATCCAGAAACTAATTATTTTGAAATAAAACAGTGTTTTCATTGCTGGTGTTAAAGTGCTTTATCAGCAGGAATCTGTGTCTGCCATGTTCCAGATAAATGCTGGAGAGGAGCAGAGCGCTGCGCTCACAGGCTGCCCCATCATCTGTTTTGTTAATGGCTCCATCGCTTGCCTGCCTGGAGAAGATGATTCTCACCATGCATCATGAGGATGGCTGAACGTGCCTTACAGGCTTCGGTGCCAGAGGAGAGCCATTCCTCCTTCCCACCCCTGCACCAGTGCCCCAGGAGAGAAAAAGCTCAGCTCTGCCATCTCTACCCATGAGTGGAAAAACAATGTGTGATTTTGCTGATTGCTCAACATAACCGCCACTGCTGAGGGCAGGAATGGGACAAGTGCAGAGTGACACTTTTGCAGAGCATCATCCTCATTGGGTTGCTTGGGGCTCTCCAGGACAGTGGCATACTTTTTCTTGTCTTCTAGGCATTTAATACTTCCTTTTCCTTCAGATATCCCTTAGGATGCCTCATCCTCACTAATCCCACAAGTGTTTTGGAGTGGTGGTTCACACTGGGAGGTATTTGCTGCCTTTTGTTCCAAGCAAAACTAAAGCAGGAGATGAGGAGTGTGTTTTCCTTGCCGGGGCTGTCTGGGAGCCCTCTCGTTTCTGAGGGGTTGGAAATCCCAGGGAAGGCTTGCTGCCTGTGGCAATGGCTCCCATGGCTGCCAGAGGACAAGGTGGTAAATAAATTTCAGGTTAATGGAGGTGGGTGTTAAATATTTGCTGTGCTTGAGCAGGAGGGCCTTTGTCACTAATTAGCGGGAGATGTTAAAGGAGATGGGATGTATTTAAACCTCATTGTTTGCTATTAAAGCACAGATTCTTTTCCTTCTCTTCTGGGCTAAGCAGCTAATACATTTCGAGCAGTAGCAGAAGGGCTTGGTGGATTAATCCTTGTCCTTGGAAATAAAAAATTATTTCATTTAATGCATGCAAATGTTAGGCAAGAGAGAGAAGCAAGCAGTCACTGGCTTGTGAGGCAGATCAGTGGTCTGGTCTCTGCATACAAACAGGCTCTTCAGACTCAGCTCTGACCTGAGGGAGAGCAGAGACTGGGGCACAGGCCGGGCAGAGGTGTCTTGGGCATCCTCACTGGTGTCTTCCTGGCCGCCACAAGTTCTCCCCGCAGCACCTGCCATCCACCCTTGGGGTGTCCAGCACTGGGGAAAGTATCAGGTCCTTCAGGCTTAAAGAAAAGCTTGGTGACTGCAGAGACTTCTCTACCCATTTCTCACCACCTCAATCCCTTCAACATGTGTGATTTGTGTGGCCCTTGGCAGCCGAGTCGATGGGTGAGCAGGCAATACTAACCATACTATTAACTACAGCTCAGTAACGATAAGGATTCCTTGGCCCTTTCCCTGCTGCTAAAAGTGCAGCACAGAAAGGCATAAAACACTGCAGAGGATTTCTTCCCAGCTCTAATGCCTGTGGTGCCACTCAGGCTGGCACCCGGAGCAGCACAGGGCACCCGAATGCATCAAACTCCATCTGTGAGTGCCTTGTGGCTGTGAGTCAAGGAGCCCCTTGCCCAGGGAACGGGGGAGGCTCAGGGAATGCACACAGGCTGGCAGCCTTCACTGCTGCACACTCCTCTCTTCAGGCTCCACAAGGAACCATTGTGCAGTGACACCCTTATTGGCCCTGGATGAATCAGATTAATTATTCCAATGAGAAATTTCCCCTAGCAAGTCATTTTCCTGTTCAGTGCACTTTGTAAATACGAACTGCCTCTTCCAAAATCTTCCTGTGAATGAACAGAAAATCTTGTTTTTCCAGAAAGGAAACTGAGGCATAGGAGAAGGTAGATGACATGCCCAGGGCACAGGAAGTGTGTATAAATGAAACAAGAACCATTTTAGCAACACGTTTATGGGAATTTGAAAATCATAATTACAGTAGGTGATGGGGCATATTTTTCCAATGCAGTGTGTGAAGGAGCAGTTTTAAAACATTCTCTACCTCAAATGTTTTCTGGCAGAGGAGGAAGCCCTGAACAGCACATCTACCTGTCTGCACAACAAACCTGTTTTTCTCAGTTGTATCTCGCAGATCCAATAGAAATAGCCCATGAACTCCCATAGATCCCTGCTGCAGAGATTAGGAAACACTGTAGATAGAACATTTACATCACAGTGAAAAAGAAGATGTTAGAAAAATTGGTTTTAATCCAATGCAGAACCGGAAAACATCTGATTTCCTAGCTGTCCACCAAGCAGAATGCCCAGCCAATTTTTTTTTTAATTTAAATTTTATATTATAATATAAAGAGGAAACATTGTGCCAAAAATATAAAGACATATTTCTATTTGTGCTAAGCAGCAGCTACTCCTGGGATTTTAATGAAGGGATGCAAAAAAGAATGGCAGAATATTTCCAGCAGCACATCTGTGGAAACAGGGTCTGTTGGCATAGGTTATTAGTCTGGTTTTTCTTTATGCATTTCTGTCTGGGAATATAGAAGGCATGCAGATATGAAATTTACAGAAAAAAAATAGAAATAAAATCTTCCACATATGTTACAAGGCCCAAAAACTTCAAAACTTCAAAATTTCCCAAACAGAAGTTTTACTTTCATCACAATTCAGAATTTGCCTGGAACAAGATGCTGACATTTCATGGAAACCAATAAATTTTGATTTTGACAGAATAGTATTTTCCCATAGAAAACAATATTGGTATAGAGGTTCTAAGCAGCTCCAATCCCAAATCAACATTTGCAGCCCATGATTAGAGACAAGCAGCCAATAATGGCTTGAATAAAGATATGAACTTTGAGAAAGTTTGACTATAGAAGGGTTGGAGAAGGCATCACAAAGCCTGGTGTGACCTTGTTTGCCTACGAGAAGCACAGATGGGTTAAGAGAAAGCACCAGGTCAGGGATTCAGGAGGGTCAGCTCAGCAGTGCCAGCATCCCACCAGGGTTTGATTTTCAACCAGACTCAAACTGTGGCAAACAGACGGTATGAAGGTCAAGGCAGTCAGGATCAGCAGGATCAGGATGAGCATGAGTAAACCACCTCCTTGCAGGCAACCTTACCCCAGGGTAAGCCTGCCCTGCCCCCAGGGCTAATTCCCAATGTCCCGGCAACAGCAGATACCGGGTCTGTGAGTGTTCACAGCCGGGAGGGAACGGGGCGGGGTGAAGAGGCAGTCCAGCACTCACTCGTGGCAGTGGAGAGGTAAAATCCTAGGCCGTAATCCCCAGCAGGTGGCAAAAGTGTCACTGGGGAGTAGACTGAGTTGCTAAAGATACCTTGGTTGTGTACTGCAACACCAAGTAAGGGTTGGGAGAAACGCATCTCCCAGTTATATGTTCTCATAGAATCATAGAATCATTTAAGTTGGAAAAGATCTTTAAGGTCATTGAGTCCAACCATTAACCCAGCACTGCCCAGTGCAACAGTAACCCATGTCCCTCGGTGCCACATCTACACAGCTTTTAAATCCCTTCAGAGATGGTGACTCCACTGCTTCCCTGGGCAGCCTTTTCCAATGTTTGACAATATTTTTGGTGAAGAATTTTTTCCTATTATCCAATGTAAACTTCCTCCCCCATCACTATTTATTTTTCCTTTCCAAGGATTTTGATCTTGCCTTATATTCCTAAGATAAACACGGGAAACTTTATATCACGCTTGTGCCTGCTATTTTCCCCAGATTTAGGAGACTTTGCTGTGGTCTTCACCCCTGGGAGCCCTCCATTTGCAGGAGAGCTGGGAGAACTTGTTTCCCAAGGCAGTGCTGAAATGAGGATCTTCTCCTGGATGAGCCACAAATCAGCTTACTCCAGATGAGCCAGGAGGAGCTGAGCGGAAGTGTCTCCCAGCTGGAAGTCTCTCTTAGCAACTACTACAACAGCAGGGTTATCTTTGCTGCTGAAAGGAGACGTTACTGTGAGCTATGACAAACTCATTGAGTTTTACAACAACATTGGCAAACTAACGGCAATGAATTTAGAAAGGATGCTTGGGGAATGCTAAGCCAGACCCTTCCTCTGCCTTTGGCTTTGCACCACTCATTAGGCCTTGCTCTAAGGCACGAAGCAGGAGCTGGGATTGAGTCCATGTGCACACACAAGCACATCTTTTCTCTTAGTAGGGTTGCTCACAATGGTATGGCCATGGGGAGGTGCTTTATTTTAGTGAAGAACACCAAATACTGAGTTGATTGGAATTGAAAGATGGGACAAGAGGCTCCACTAGCATTTTCCTGAATTCATCAGAGAACAATATCAACAGGCGTGTGAAATCCTCAGCATTTTGCAGCAAATCAGCCCACTAATGAGAAAACACACATGTGGCCAAAGGAGTGATTGCAGCTCGAGTTTCTTGGCTTTGAAACTGCCTCTCAAGCTGCGTGAAGAAAGAATTGTGGTTAGCAGAAATGCTACAGCTACTTCACCAACGTTGTCCCAAAACTCTGAGCCAGAGACAAGCTCTTTACTTGATAAAAAGTCACTAAAGTAGTGTTACCCTGATTTAGGGCAGTTAAAGTGTAAATTTATGCTCAGAGACTTTAGAGGAGACCTGGTGAGGGCACTGCCAGGCTCAGGAGCTGTTCAGGTGCCTGCACACAGACATCATGGACAGCACATGGGGTCAGAGATGCCTGGCAGCGATGGTGGAAGTGATATTGAGAGCCCATGGCAGCTGGAGGCAAGGTGGGGTGCCTGAAGGTCTTTGAAATGTCACTGTGTTTCGCGACCTACATTGCTCACCAGATAACTCAAAAACACTGTGGGGACCTCTACGCCCACAGCAGGCCATGCTCTGGGTTGCTGGAAAGCGCCACCAAGGACATGTTTTGCTCTTGACACATCCCCTTTAACAGGACTCCCAAGAGGGGAAGGCAGGCCAAGGTCTAGCCTGCAGCTGGTATGATCCAGAAAAAAACCAAAAAAATTTAAAATAAAAGCAGATCTACAATGGCAAGGTGAACAGTAGGAGCTGGAGAATCAACAGACCGTCTCCATTGCTGTAAATCTTGCAATAGCTGCAACTGCCCCAGATATTTATTTCATTCCTTTCACGATGATTTTTTCAGAGGAAAATTGAGGACCTTATTGTTATTTATTATGATCACAGCTAGGTCTTCAGAGATTTCCTTAATTAGCATCATTAGACACACAGCTTAATCTTAAAATCCTGCGCTTGTCAGCATGGCAAATTAAAACTTTGGGTTTTTTGCTCCCTTCTATATGACGGCTTGGAGAGTGTGTGAAGGAAAACTGGGGGTCTCCTGACAGTTTCAGAGAGTGTGGGAATCTGTCTTTATTCTTTGATGACTGCAGCAGCATATGCAGAGTGGATGAGTGAGAGGAGTCAATTCTGTGGCAGAGAGGGAAACCAAGGGTCATTGCATTTAAAATCAGACCTATCATTTTTCACACCAGATGAGCTGAGCATACAGCCTGCTGGCTCCCCCCCAGCAAGAGATTTCTCAAACCCTCGAGGAATAATGGGGGGAAAAACCTGCTGCAGCTAATGAACACCGAATCCTAGCAGAAAGAAACCCTACAGAAGTATCTGTGACATCCACATTAATAGCAAAGGAGTTAGTTGTGATTGATGCTATTCCAGCGAACACTAAAGGAATTAATAATGATTAGGGCCATTATTTTAAAGCATTACCCCCCAAAAAAACCCAAAGGGAAAACAATTAGATGTCTTCAGTGGTTATCTTTCACAGTGTACTTACTGCAGTGATCAGACACGATATTATGCCTATTAATCAGCAAAATGATGGAAAAGGATGTAACTCGTGTATATCCATGAGACAGTCCTTAGCAGCACATACCTTATTTGCTAGTCTGCTTATGAGTCTGCTGCTGGCACAGAGAAATACGTTTTTTGTTTTCATAGCAGTAGAAGGTGCCTCATGAGCTTGGAAATAGGTGGAAGAGTCGTTCATTAAAATGAAGAAAACAAATAAAACCACCCACACTCAGGGATTTTGCATTCACAGATCATATGACCCTGCTTATCCCCACTGGGTCTGAGGGAGGGCAACCAACAGCAGATCTTTCTACTACATGTTTTTGGGGTTTTGGGCTTGTGTGCTCCAAGCCCTGTAAGATCAGTCCTTTATCAGTAGTGAAAAGTTGTGATGAGCGTTATTACTGTATAGCAAGTGAGGAAACTGAGGCTCCAAGACATCACGAGGTTTTCCTGAGGTCACACACTAATCAGTACAGTGCCAAAGGGAAATCCTGATTTTTGGCCCTCTGCATTAGCCACTGAGTTAATAATCTCTCTTTTGTTCGTCTGTGGTGCGTTCATTCACTTCTATCATCAATGGGTCATGACCCAACGTCATTGCTCATCTGTGTCATGGTCTTGCAATGCAAAGTGAGCTTTTAGTAATTCATCTGAGCCTAGTGGGTGGGTTGAAACACAGATACAAGCTGGGAGAGGGCTGTGGGTGCAATCCCTGTCCCAGACTCCCCACTCCTGCAGGAGATTCCTGCAGTGAGAGCAGGCCAGCCCCAACTGCTGTGGAAGGCAGGCAGTGCCTGCCTGTGCCCACCCGTGCCCAGCAGCACCCGTGGGTGCAGGATCATGCCCAGCGCAGGCCTGGCTGAAGTTAATTCTTTATATTGTTTATGTTCCTTCTGTGGGTTGACCAGGGCAAGTTGAGAGGAAAGATGCTGGGAAAGTGGGATTAGCTAGTAATGTGATGTATCTGCATTTTCCCAGGCAGGGGAAGATGAGATTTCACTGTATCTAAAAGCCACAACATGCCAGAAGGTGAATAATCACACCAGCATCTCTATTCTCTTCCAGGGGTCGGTCATGTTCACTGTACCTGTATCATAGCTGAAGAGAGGAGAGGAGGCAAGCTTGAAAACAAGTCAATGGCAAAACAGCATCAACCCTTGGGAACATTTTCTTTTCCAAGTTAAATTTCAGCTGTTATTAAACTCTTCCAGACCACATAGACTTGGCTTCCATTTTCCTTTTGAAAAGTGATCTGAATTTTCCAGCCAATTCTCTGTACCCCTCAGTCCCAACTTTGATGATTAACGTCCCCAGGCGGGGCTGAGAATCCAAATAGGAGCCTGTAATCAAATTCCTCATTGATTCCCGTGATACAGGATCAGAAGCACAATGAGGAAGCAATCCTAACTTTGCAGCCAGAGCCAAATGCCAATTAGATCCTCAGCGGGTGAAAACTGAGCTGGCATTGTTCTCCCTGGAAGAGATAAAGCTGATTTACACTCAGGTGAAGATCTGCCTTGCCATTCCTTCCTGACCTGTTATGTTGAGCTCCCGCTGTCATGGTGGCCCAGTGGCCTGTAAGGAAGTGGGCAAAAGTGTTTTTCCATGACTGTGGATGTCCATGCATCCGGAGTAAATGGGAAATAATCCGCTTTCCCTGTGCCTATCAGTAGGAGTAAGCATAGTCTTTGTTTTAAAGGTCATTTTAGGCTGCCTGGAAGCACTAAAACTCAGCAGCAGAAATAATCTGTCCATACCTGCCCTGATTTCCAGCCTGGCAACCCCCCTGCCCTGGAGCTCTTTGGGAGATGGAGCGAGTGAGGCTCCCACACTGTTCTTCCTTGGGGAACACTCCCCTGGCTCATGGCAGCAGCTCTGGTTCTTCACAGCTCCCAGAGCATCCCAGCACAGCTCTGCAATGCAGGATATCCCCCCCACCTTTCCCAGCTGCTCATTTGTTGTCACTTCGCCCTTTCCTTCCATATCTGGGCTTAGCGTTGCTCTCAGAGACAAAATCCTTGTGATTCCCCTGCCACAGAAATCAAAGCGGGCAAGAAAAATAAAACCTTAAAATCTGTCTTCAGAAAAGGAGCTGTAGCTGCATCAGGCTGTGCAGAGCCACCCACCCATCTCGAGCATCCTCACTGCGCTCCTGCACGGTGGTGGGTGTCTGGATCTGGAGCCTTGCTCCAAGAGGGGTTATCCTGCACCCGTAGAGGAACAACCCACGTTAAAAATTGCAGAAGCAAAACAGAATATATTCAGGGAATTAATTGTATGGAAAATTATCCAGGCTATTAAAAGCCACACGAACAGGCTGAATATCATGCATTTTAAACGTACACAGAAAAACATCATTTTGAAGGGGATTATTGTTTAAATAGGCAATAGGGGTTCTAGCAGATAAGCTTCCCGCTCCTGTCTTCTCTTATTGTCTGGAGTACATTATCTCCACCATAATATTCTCAGCTCTCTCCAGGAGTATTGTCAGAGTGAAATGCTATTTTAAAAGTATATGTTTATGTTTCAATAGACTTTATAATAGCAAACACATCCACCCAAGACACAGTAAGTGAGAGGGAAAAAAAGGAGAAGGAAAATCAAGAGACAGAGATGGCAGCTTTCCTGGCACTGAGTATAAGAGGAATAAATGTTACCAGCTAAAGGTACTCTGGGTTTTTTCCCT
Source organism: Dasyornis broadbenti (assembly GCA_013397935.1). NCBI lineage: Eukaryota > Metazoa > Chordata > Aves > Passeriformes > Dasyornithidae > Dasyornis > Dasyornis broadbenti. The sequence continues at coordinate 2,632,082 of VZRN01005367.1, forward strand.
CCCTGCTGAATGCAGGCATCCAGAGGGGGATTAGCTAATGTGCGTTTGTCCATGGGACAAGGAGCAGCACAAACCACTGGGACAAGGACAGGTCTGCACAGGACCCCGGCCCCTCTGTAGGGCTCCCCACAAACAATTCCGTCATTTTATTTTCAAGCCTGAGTTTAAAAGGTGAAAAACCAGGCCAGGTTGGATGGAGCTCTGAGCAGCCTAGTCTAGAGGAAGGTGTCCCTGCCCACATCACGGAGTTGGAACTGGATGATCTTCAAGGTTCCTTCCAACCCAAACTGGTCTATGATTCTGTGAAAACAGCCCAATGCAAGGCTGAGCCACCACAGGCTCCCAGCAATCTGCTCTGAATCAGGGAAAACTCTGAGTGACCCTGACCCTGCATCTTGCATTTGCCCAGAGGCCTGGAGGCACCCTGTGGGGATGTCTGTGTGCATGTCTGTGCACACATGTGGGTAGACCTGGCTGGGTTGTGGGATTTGTACGTGGGAGGAGGTAGAAGCTACCCCCTAGTCTGTAATTCACTTTCGAAGCTGTCAGACATCATTACAATGTATTTCTGAAAGATATACTGTATAGAGTGAATTTCTAACAAGCTTCCATGTGATTTTAATCTCTCGAGTGAGAGAAACCTGATAAAGATATAGATCCATTCTCACATCTTGGCATAAAATCATATCTTATTGGTTTAGATCATTCTGTGTTTTATTTTTTTATAGTACTAGTGTTTTCTAGTTGCAGCAGAAAATACAAACACTCAAGAGATCTCATTTTTCTGCTAAATGGATTTTCATTCCACATGAGTTATCTCTCTCTAGATATAAACATACACACACAGATATACCACGTACACCCCCTCACATTAAATGCCAAAGACACCATTAAATGTAATGTTAAAATAAAAAATCCCCAGGCTTGTGCTCAAAAATCCCCTCTTTTAAACATTCACAATTTAAAAGATACTTAAATAGACATTCCTCAAACTTGAGTCAATTTTAGCCTCTGTAGCGAAGCCCATAAAACAAGCCGAGAGTAGTAATTTTGGGTGGGAGCTATTCTGGGAGCTGTGCACATGGAGCATCTCCATTGTTATATGGGGGATAAATGTGGTCTCCACTCATGCTCACCTACCTTAAATAAGTCAGCTGAAGAGAACCAAACCCCCAGTAACCTTAAGAAAATATTACAGAGAGGAACTAAATCTGAAAAGTGAGAATAACTTGCTTCCTCCCTGAGAAAAGGGAGAGACTATAAAGGACAGTCTGAATACTGAATTTATGGCAAGCTTTTTCTTACAGACTCAGAGCCAAAAATCTGCTGTCAGTTACATTAGTATAAATCTGGAGCAGCTCCACTATCATCATTAGAGTTACAGGCCAATTATGCAATGAAAAGAAGTATTTCGGGCTTGCCAAAAGTCTTAAATGTAGGTCCTGCTTCAGGCCGTGTTGAAAGCCCAGATAAGTGGCCTGAATTTCAGTGCACCCTTCACCAGCATTTCCTGTCACCTACCAATTATTATTATGCCTATTAACAGCGTATGTACAGATTTATATTGTTATCAAGTATGATTTGACCTCTAATTCTGGGAATAAAAAGAAAGGCAACCCATTGGCTTTCCATGTCTTTGATGTTAAACTCTGCAGACGAAATGCTGCTCGGGAGATCCTGATAGATGCCTGGATAAAATATCTAGGGAGCTCTCAATGATTCCATTTGCCCTTCCTTTAAGATGGGGCTGTCAAGGGAGATTGTACCACCAACAGTGCTGGCGAGATTCAGGTTGACCTGGGATGTTTTAGGTGGCACAGTCCACACGAAGATTTTCTCTGCCTTTGGGAAAGTGCATTGTGCTACTGACCTCTTGCTTCTCACTCTTGCCCATGGCATCCCAATTTTGAGGTCTGGGGTATCAGCCACTGCTCAATTTACTGGACATTGACTTTCTGGTTTAGCTAAGAACACCACCATTGGACTGAAAACACATTTCCCTCTAAAAGCCTTACCACCTCTTATCAACTCTTCCTCTTTCCCTGTCTTACAAATTCCCAGTACCAAAGCTGGTGATCTTCCATTAAAAAAAAAAAAGTAATTTTGCTGAACTGGAATTTACCCAAGAAAAATATCCTCCAACCACTTCTGCCAAACTCTGAGCCCCTGCAGAGCTGCCACACGGGCACACACATGTTCACACATGCATACAGTGCACGCAGATGGGTAGATATCCATGAAGGATTCACAAAAAGCTGGTATTAATCTCCAGCCGTGGCTGCAGAGCAGGAACACTGATCAATTCTTATTCACAGCATTGTTGAAAGGCAGAGTTCACAGAGTGCCCGGTGTGATCTCTTTCCCCATTTCCTGAAGATGCAGAGTATGTAGAAATGTGAAGGGAAAAAAGGGCAGGTTATTCCCGGCGGTGTAATTGGCCAGCAGTGCCTGGATGGGAGCCAGAAGATCAGAGGAAGAGAGGAGAGCACTGAGTAACGAACCGCATGCTTTTAATTTCACTTAAGAACTCAAAGCAGGAAAACCTGAGCTGTATCCATGGGGATTGCAATCAATAGTCAAGCAGATAACAAAGAACTGGTGCTCAGGATAGAAAACTGCCTGGGCCCATTAGTTTATTGCCCGGCCTTTCTTTAGGAATTCGCTCTTTCTTGCCTGCGTTTTTGGCTCCAGCTCTGAATCCTGCAAACACTAGGGAGCAGCAGCTTCCTTTGAAAGCCTCCTGGCTGCACGATGGGGCTGGTGCTGTCAACTTTTGCCGTGTGCCAGCCCTTAAAATAAAGAGAGAGAAGCGGGGGGAAAGGGAGGGGTGGCTGGTGGGAAAGCGTTCTTGATGATAATTTGATTGCATGCATTAATGATCAAAGTGTTGCAGACTAATTACCAACACTTACCTCTCAAATATTAAGTTATCATTTATTCCCCACCACCACCCCAGCTTTAGCTTTGCATCTACCCCCTCCATTCAGGGTGATCTCGTGCTCGCTGACACCTCGCAGTGTCAGTGCCCTGGTACCTGCCAGCCTCACAGGCTCCGACCCAGGCGTTCAAGGAGAATCCCTCCCAAGCACCACCACCATGTCTTCCCTTTGGTGGATACTTTCCCATTCCAGGGGTCTCGGGGAACCAGGTCAGCCTACAAGAGGGAAGCAGAGCATGCTTTGCCATGATCTAGAGGGGTTCTTGGAAAATCAGCCACCTCCTCTTCTTCATCTCCTATCCAAAGACTGACCCTTCCATGTGGGTACCTCAGTGCAAGGTGCCTGTGTTGGACTGGTCCAGGTGGGTCCCTGCCAAGCCAGAAATGCAAATAATGACAGTCTCCAACAATGTGCTTTCCGATGCTGCTTCCAGCATCCATTTTAACTAGACAAATGCCAGCCTGCTGCCATCTGGTAACAAGAGATACTAAAAGCTTCAATGAGGAGCAGAGGGAATCTGGGGGATCTTCCCAGTTGGAAAACAGGTTGCAGAGGAGGAGATTTCCTTTTAACCTGGGCTTTTCATACTCAAAAATGAACATAAAGGTCTTTGGTAGTGATAGAGACTGAGGAAACACTCACTCGAATGTCTCCTCTGCATCTATCCTCTGTGACAGCAGGAAAAGCATCCTTGCCTCTTTCAGTGCCTCTTTTCTCTGGGGGAAGAGCAGGCAGGAGCAAATTCTGGGTTGGATTTTATGTTATGTTTTTAATTAGGTTATCTTTAATTGACTAACACCTTCCCCTGAGCCATCTTGCTCTGCTCAGAGACAAAATACCACGGAATTGGACCATTTTCCATGAGCACTGTGGTATTTCCTCTCTTCACACAGCTAAATAGCCTCCATGCAGACTTGGCTACCTCCTTGCAACTACTAGAAATAACCAAAATACAAAGGCCAGATCCAGAAGCAGTGGCAATCAGCTCAACCGGAGTGCAGTCAGAGGAGTTGCATCTCTTCTGCGTGCTGCTAAAGAGCACTCTTAATTCTTGCAAGGAACTGTTTCTGGGGATCTTTGGGTTTTTTCACCCCATTCCTTTCACAGGATGAAACTGGAGTTACTCCTAAATAAAATCTCCAGAGCTGCTAGTTCTGATGTGGTGCTTCAGATACAGGTGGGTCCACAGGACCTGACAGTTCCTTCCTCTGGAGCCTGGCTGTATTTGGGGAGGGTCCCAGGTGGGCAGGTCAGTGCTCCACATCCCAGTCATGTTTTTCAGCAGCAGCAGCGGCCGAAAGCTCTGAGAGCGCAGCGAGGCTTTGCTCGAGCACAGGCACAGCAGAGGAGATGTCACTCTGTTTACTCACACGTACTGTGCACAAACTGCCCATTATTGGCACTGCAAAGTTCCTGGCTGCAGGAGGCACAGCAGCGTCTTTCAAAGGACTGTAATGAAAGTGGGTCAGACGTTTTCCCTTCCCGGGGCAATCCTTTAGCATAAGCAGGGATTTAAGTGCTCACAATTCCCATTATCTGCGATTGTTAGACTCTTTCTCACAAAGAAAGGGCTTCGTAATTCGACCAGATCTGTCAAATGCACACACAGTGATGAAAATGGCCTGTTAGATGATAGGAGGTTGCCCTTTCAGCACTGAAGAAGGGCATAGCTGTCCTGGGAGAGGAGGATTCCAATCCTGAACTGATAAACTGTGCTTGATCTTAGAAGAAATGGTTCTTTTCATGCATCTGTGGTGCTTATTTTGCCACAGGGTAGAGCCCTGGATCTTCTCTACAGACAAGAGGGTGGGTTCAGGCATGACCCAGCTGTTCCTGAGCTTCACAGCAGAGCCAAGGCGGAGCGGGGCCAGCCAGAAGCAGACCCTCCACCGGTCTAGAAGCTGTCATGGGATGACATGAGATGTGGTGCGTCTCCCAGGCAGAGCAGAATGGCAGCTCCAGTGCCTGCAGGCAGGACCTGCACAACAAGAGAATATCTGAACCCTGTCCAGACCACCATCACTGGACCTTCAGACATTCAGAAACTCGTATAAAATTACCCAAAGCAGGGAGGGAGTAACTCCAGGTAGCAAAATGTCTCTTTAAGCCCCTGAAAAGCTGATCTGCAAGCCATTTTAAAGATGCATCAAAGGCCCCTCTGAGTGGCCAGTCTGAGTTCAATTCCCCATCCCAGGCATTAACATTTGATGTCAACTTTGCTCTCACTACAAACTTTGGAATAAAAAGTAGAAAATAGGAATAGAACAGATCATTTTGTAAAAAATCCTATCTCTACAATAGCCTTAAAAATTACTTAAGTTGTTCTCCTTGAAAGAGAAGTTTCAAAAGCTTTTGTTGAACTGACCTTGCTTCATGGTTCTCTTCCTCTTCGGAGGGTGTAAAGTCAGTAGAGGAAAAGAGAAATTAATAGGAAGAAAACAAGGAAGATGAAGAGAAATCTTGTATTGCACAGGAAGGAAAGACAAGGCTGAGAAACAATATTTGAAAAAAAAAAACATCATCATCCCGTTAATTATGGGTGAGAACGTTGCTTCCTTTTGGGTCTGAAGGCAAATTTTGGAAGATAAGGTAAGGAAGATAAGACATTGCAAACAGCTTCTGATTTCTTATCCTACTCACTTCCTGGGAGTCCATTGGTGGTGTTTCTCAGGTAGCAAGGCTGCCTGGCAGCCCTTGGAAATAAAACCTCTTCCAGAGATCCAGAGGTAGACCCAGAGGAAGAAGTCCTCTTTTTCTCCTGTTTTGCTGTTTCTTTTAGAACAGCAGAGGAAATGGTACAAATGGACTCTCAGGTGCCACATACTAATGAGCATTTGAGATCTTCCATGTTTTCGGACTGCAAGGTGGAAGCAAACCAGCACAGACACTAAAAAAAGAAACATGAAGCTGTTCCTCTCCAGCAGATTAAAGCAGGGCAGCAGTCACGAAGACAGCTTTCTAGTGGTGACCTCCAACGGATCCAATATTTTTTCCACTTCCACGGGTCTCTGCTCACCACTCAGAAAGATGATCTTGCTAAATGCCAACTCATCCAGCTCTACCCTGATCGGAAGAGAATTCAGTCTGGCTCTTGCCTCCTCACTGGCAATAACGATTCTTCAAATGGAAATTAGCCGACAGATTTGATGATGATGCACGAGCCAGAAGAGAACACAGCTCACTCTGCCATAGCTCTGCAATCTCCTCAGGGAAAACAGGAGTAAAAATCCATTTGTGTTTGCAAACAAGATATGTCTTGAATGTTCACTGGGGACCTCTTGAGCAAGGAGGTGCCAATTTTACTGTCGTCTTTTCTAGACATCACATAAAACCTTCAGCCCAAGTGCATGAGGTATTTTCTTCTCCAATAAAGACCTCTTGCCCTTGTGTCCTATACTGAAAGTGTTTCAATTCCTAGAGGAATTTTTGTCCTTCCTAATGTGATTACTAATCTGGGGATCTCTCGTGCAGAGAAAGTGAGCCCACAGCTTGTGTATTTTCCTTCTCTTTCCTCCAAGGCTGCAGAGAAGCACAACTGTTTGTCAGTGCACACCTGCAGCTACTGGGCCTCCATCAAATCTACTGGGGCCATGTTTAGGTCGACAGGGTTTTCTCAAAAAGACAGAAAGGCGCTCAGGCCTCTGAAAATCTTGCCTTCCAGTTCAGCTGGAATTTAGGACTTAGGCAGCTCCAAGAAGGTATTCCCAGCTAGCTGGAGTAAAGTTATCTCCTCTTGAGGATACTTCCAATGCAAATTTTACCCAGAATTTACCCACAAACTAGTTTTTACTGATAAACTGAAGAATTTATGATAGCGTATTTTCTTTTTCCCATGCCACAAGCTTGTAATTCTGAAAATGTACCTAGTGGCTAGGACAGACGTTTAAGATTAGAGGCAGAAAGCTATTAGCACTCTCAATTTCTAATTAAGAAGTAAAAATCTATAGCAAATTAGCCATCTAAATAGAAGATAACACCATAAATACCTTTGTAGAGCCTGGGCTAAATCCGTTTTCTCCCACCATAAATGATTGTTACCCTATGCGCCACGTTTATCTCCTCAAGTGGGTCAAATGTGAAAAAGCTTCATCAAATTTAAACAATGAATATAATTTCACAGAGAAAATTAATGAGAAGTCTGATTTAATACTATGGACATTAACTCAGAGGAAAATCTAGCCTGAATATCTTAAAACAATATGTAACAGTTCTGTGAGACTGGAGACGTGTCTCTCCACAGAAAGACAGAGAAAGCAAATTTAAACCTCAGCTGCAGAAAACATCATGGCACTGAGGGAGAAGCCTGTGGTGAGAGAGGAGGACAGGATGGGTAAATAAAGCTTTTTGTCCTGAGTTGTTGTCCTCAGTGAAGAGAGAAAGCCTTCCTGAGTTTCCAGTGACAAAGAGAATGTTGCTGCAATCCCTTTTCATTTAAATTAGCAGGTCATCCTGGGAGATGTGGGGAGGAGGAGGAGGGAGAGGAGGGGACCTGCTTCAAATGACTAAAAGAAAAACAAGGACATCTCAAAGGATGAAGCGAATTGCTCAGAAAATGGAGTTCACTTACATATGCCAGCTTAGCATAAAACAGTACTATAACACTAAAGTCCCTGAACAAAATACAGTGAATACAGCAAGTTGGAGACGTGGTCACAGGGAGTTTGTATCCAGGTGCTGGCTTAGTAATTGGGTCAATGTCTGCAGATTCATGAGTACAGGTGTCCCACAGGGAAGCAACAGAGCATGCTCGTAACCTACCCTATATCTCCTGAATCCATCATCCATCCCCAGATAGCTTAATTCATTTAGAAGCGAAAAAAAATCATTTGTTTCTAAACCCCAAATGAGGCAACAAATTTGACAGTGAAAGAGAGGGAGAGAGGCTGGCTGCGTGTCCTTGATAGGCTCTTTGCTTTCCCTTGGTAAGCCATGAAAGGTAAATTTAAAAAAGAAACTGTTGTTTTAGATTTGCATTCCCAAATTTTTCCGTTGTCATATCTGTTCTACTCTGTTCTCCAAGGGTTCCTGCTGGCTGTCTGTTGCTGTCTGAAAGAGCAGCCTTTACAAAGACTGAAAGCAGAGTGCGTTTTGCCTCCTGCCAGCATCCTGTTCACAGAGCCATCTTGCAGATCTGAACGTGCCCCAGGGCGCGCTAAGACAAGCCAGGGTGACTTGAGGAGGGCTCTGGACAGGCCTGGGTTGCCCACAGGCTCACAGGGGGGTAGGTGAGCATATCTGTCTGCAGAACAACCCAAGGAAAAGTCTGCACAACCCCATTGTCCTCCTCACCTTCTTCCACCAGCACCTTCCATGCCAGGACTAGCATCTGTCACAGGTTCCTCTCTCCAAGGAGAGAAACCCCTGTAGAGCCAGCACTTTTATTAGGGAGTCCTTTTTCAGTGTTCGAGTGCCTTCATGGTAATAGGGCAGGAAGTGGGTAGAAGGGACCCATCTGGCACTTGGAGAGGGACTCAGCAAGCTTTGCAGAGGGCTTAATTGCTGTGGGATTTGCTGGCAGCTGCAAACTGAACTCTAATACAGAGCAGCTTCCTCCTGTGGTTAAAGAGATCAAAAAGGACAGGTGTAGAGAAAGAAGTCTGTAATCCTGCTGAGTCTCTGGGTAGTGTGAGGACCCATAGGGAAGACCTTGCAGCCGAGAGCAAGGCAGTGTGGTGGTCTAAATGAGAAGAGGAACATATCCAGTCAAATTAATAGCTCAGAAGTGCAAGGCACAATTGATACCTCTAAGTGCACTCAACGTGAGCGGAGTTTTCCCCAAAATATCAGCCCAGACTAATGTAGTTGTCTCATGCTATTTGCACACACACTGATAGCGCACAGTGCAGCCTAAGGATTATAACACAATGAGTGTTGTAAATGTAAGATCATGAACAGGGTCCACTATTTGTCTTCAAAGCAATTTTGCTATTAGAGGGGGAGAAGAAAACAAATCAAGCAAATTATATTTGTTTTAAAATGATCAGTCTCTTTATCTGATTCATTTGGCCAGTGTCCATGCTTGTCAGGTGTGACTGTCTGTACAATCCTCCATTGTTTGAAATGACCTGCTCAGGCTCGGGTTAATTGACCCACTCAGACATCTTTCATTAGCCTTCTTATTTTAATAAAAAACACTTGTGAAATTTACAAAGGCTAAGATGAATCAAGATAAAAAATACAGTTAAAGGAGATTCTTATTTAGCTGTTTCCCTCTTTGCTTTTCTCTGGGTAATGGCTACAAGCAGGCAACCAGTAGTAAGGCAAGATAAAGTGTAACAGGACGATTCCTAACAGCTCCTTCTGGTTACAAAGAACAGGAGCAGCCGATTGCTGCATCTTCGTCAGAAGGGCATTAATTCAAAGCCCATTGTGTTTATGGCTATCTTGGATCAAGCCTTGAGATCATTTTAAATCTGTTGTAAATACCTGAAAAATGTGTAATTAACAGTCCCTTATGAAAGTAATTCTTTGATGACCTGAAGCCATAGGTGGAGCATTGAAAAGCGTGGGAGAGGTGTTCAATATTTAACTCTCTTGCAAGCTGGTAGATCAACATTTAAATTAGTAATAAACTCACAGGCACCTCCAAGAAAGGCCAGTGGCTATAAACACAAAAATCCCATCAATTTTCCTTGAAATACCTGCTGGAGAAACTGAGTGTTCAGTAGAAATTCCTCCCAAAGTTCACTGAAACTTTTCACTCCACAAAATTCCTGCAGGGAGAGGATTTGTGATGTGTGTAATGTGTCTGTGTCTATAATATTGGTTACATGCACACACTACATTAGCTCAGTAAGGACTGTTTGGAATTTCATCCAGGGAGCAAGCCATGAATCCAGAACGAATCTGCAGCTGCTCGAGAGATGATGAAGGAGCCTTTCCTTTTGATGTCCACACCCAGCCTCAGCTGGTCAGATGCCTGGACCCAGCAGCAACTACAGCCAGAGGTGGTCACTGTCTTCAAAGGCCATCAAATTGAGGCTGAGGTGAAAGGATGTCCAAGAAGGACAGACCAAAGCCAAGGACAACACCGCAAGGGTAGCTCAGCACATCCAAGCAGCTGATGGGAATGGCCACAGCCTAAACTTGATAGACACATATTTAAAACTCCTTATTCATTCCACCTCCTTTTCTTCTCATTCAATGGCTCACCCCTATGCTGAAACAAACTGAATGGGCAACGATGACAAAATTAAAATGCACGGCAGGAGTGAGAGACTGAGAACCAGGTAGTGGCACCTTGGGGAGAGAGAGAAACATCCAGGGTTTGCAGGGAGGGATCTGCTCAGAAAGACCCTGGGGAAATCTGCAGCCAGCTCTGTAATTGTGACAGTCTTATTAATAAAGCAGGAGCACTGTAGAAGACAGACAATCCAGGAGAAGCTCAGGGATTAAGGAGAAAGCTTTGCAGAATTTTTCAGATACCATCAGATGTGCTTTAATATCAGCCAGTGCTAACTGGAAAAGAGTGAACAAATATTCTGCTGTAAAACAATTCTTCCATTTTGCCACATTTTTCTACTTACCTTTTAGTATTTGGGGAAATTTTTGATCTTTCAAACAAAATTAAAGGGACTGGGGCAGAACCCTTCCTTCCCTCTCCACAGGTTTCAGGTTGAATTAGCTCCGTTCCCAAGTCTGTTTCGTTATTTTAATAAGATTGCAGGCGTGTGTTTAAGGGTTTTAAATGAACATAATTATATATATAGATCAATAGAAATGCATATTAACAAGTAGGTACACAAGTATACATTAGAAAGGATACGTTGTTCATATGGAAATCATTACACACAGCTTAGCATTTTGGTGATTGACACAACATTATTATAACTAAATTGGAAAGCGTCTTTTTCTGTAACACCTGCCTCACTCTTTGTCGCAGAGAACACGGATGGAAGTTCTGAGACTCCCCGTAATACCTCTTCCTCTTTTATTTTGCATTAATGCTCTGACAGGAGAGGAGACCCCACAAAAGAGGGCAAAGCCTCAATTTGGAGATGGGTTTGAGATGTCTTGTTGGCCAGGCACGTGCGCACCAAGGCACGCCAGGCTGCACAGCCTTTCCTTCTTCCTTGCAGTACGAGTCTGCACATACTGGTGAAAATCCAAGGACACCAGGACAGCCTCCTGAAGGGGAAGACACTGCAGCTCCCATTGAATTGTGCCCAGAATGCTGGCAGGTACAACCTGTGACTCACATCCACCTGGGGACAGCCAGCAGTGCTTATTTAACACTGGCATCAGGGGGTCCCTTGCAGCCGGTTCTCTGTGCTCCCTGCAGCTCCTCTCTGCCCTATCTGCTTCCAGCCAGGAGTATGGATGGCCATTTTGCCAAGGTTATCATTCTCGGTGGTACCCTGGAGCCCAGGATACATTTAGATGCTATAATAATACTGATAATGATAATAATAAATAAAGCTGGAATCTTGGGAGGACATTTATTTTAATGATTCCAGCTCTGCCTGCTACATTCAGGGGTAATATCAGCTATCTGTCTACGTCTTCTTTAATCTGGCCAACTAATTTGAGGTAATATTTATCACATAAAGGCTCTGGGTATCTGCAAATACCTCTTCCATCCATTCATAAGTCTCAAAACTCAGATTTCACGAAGCAAAATATTCCCATGGTTAACTAGCTCAGGCTTGAGGCATTTGCAGTTTTGAGCTCAATCCTGAAAATGCGGAGCACTTCTCCATGGTGCTGGGCTCGTTCACCACTCCAACATTCAAGGAGGATGTAAAGATAAATAAAGGAGTTAGGCAGGGATACAGTGATACATCTCCAAATAATCTCCCATCCTCCATCTCTTCACGATTCAGGGTTGTATTGTTACATCTGTAATGTCTTCCTAGTTAGAAACACAGGTGGACTCCTCTCCCATGAAAAATATTTGTTTCCTCCCTGAACCTACACTAAGTATTCAGAATTTCCCATGGGAAGGATTTCCATTATCCACACACTGGGCTGACAACAACACCCTTGAGCTCACTGTCTGCCTGCTGAATGCTCACCTCATTTGGTGCTTCCTTGCTCCTTTTGGGGAAAACAGGGAGCACATGGTCTCCCTGCTTTTCAGAGCTCACCAGGAAAAGATCTCAGTCTGGCAGCAGGACCTGGGAAACTCACTGAGCCCTCATGCATCTTGTAGCAGCCTCAGACACATGTCGAGGGATCTGCAGTAGATCTCCCAGGAAGGGCCTTGGTGAGCAGTTCAGAAACAAGCCCTGTTCAGAGGGCTGAGGCCTCTGTTTTTGCCTGACAGACTGTGCTCTCACACTCCTTTTCTCTCGCCTTGTCATCCACTGAGGTGACTCATGCAAATGAAGAGCAGCTGAACTTAAATAAGAAAAAATCCTTAGGGACAATCAAAGAGCACAGAACCTAGGGAGAGGCAGGGAAAGATGTGCTTGCATAGTCATCATGACTGTCACCAGAGCAACAAACAATTAGATTCTTCCCTATTGATGAATTAACAACGCTTCAACTGCAGTGTCTGTCGTGCAGTCTCTATACAGGAGTCAACCAGGCCTTCAGGTGTTTAACTAGTGCTTGCAAAAATCCTCAAGAAGAGGGGAACTTCACTTTAGAGAGCGTGTCCTCCCTCAGGGTGACCCTGGAGAGGTAACTCCTTGACTCACCCACTCGGCTAATGAGTGTCAGTGCTGCTTTGTGCAAAAACTCCTCAAGGTGAGTGAATCTCATAGGAACAGACACAGATATGAAGCCACAAAGAGGAAATCCTTGTTTCCTACAGAAGGAAAAAAAGGGTGAATGTGTCTGTGTACAGGAAAGCACCCTTCCTTGTCTTTCATCTCCCCATCTTCCTTACAAGCTTGAATTCCTTGAATAAAAAGGGGCAGTGTTGAAACAGTGTCTCTAGGTCAACAAATGGAGGCTTGTTTATCAACACGTAGCTAAGGCACGACTGAAACACCATCTTAATTAATAATATGACCTTGTTAAATATGGCATCTAACTGCACATGCAAATTCCTGCTTATTTCTCAGCTGTGTTTGCATTCTATTCCCAGTAAAAACAAGTGTTTACTCATCACCTAAGCTGCACAGAATGCAAAGGCAAGGGATCCTGCTATCTTCCCAGCTGCACAACCTCTGTTGGTGGTGCAAGGCATGGAAAAAGCAGAGCTTGATTTTCTCCAGTCCCAAGCAGAGTTTCCAATGACAACCCCTGGGAGATCCTCTGCCAGCCCTGGGCTTGGCTCTTTTAGTTCTGCGTGTGGCTGGAATGAGGATGGAATTCCTGCAGGGGGGCTTTCCTTGCTGTTGTTTGCAGGATCCGCAGTCTCAGAGCAGCAGGTCTCCCTCTGCATCTGGGGTGGGGCCATGAATGGGAGCGGGAAATGCTGGGTTCCTTCTCTAGGACCCCAGCAGTCTCCTGCCTTCCCAAACCAAACCCTAACCACAATACTCTCTCAGAAAGGATCTCTTCCTAGAGAAGCTGCTGCTCTGGGAGCCTTCCATGGACACGCAATATTCTTCCATTTGAAGGGGTGAGCGGCAGAATTGAAAAAACAAAACAAAACAGAGAAATCCTTTCTGTCTCCTGGCATCTTTGCTACTTCATTGCTTTATAATAAATGCACATTCCCAGCTGGCCTGAGGGCCCTTCTTTCCTGCCTGGGCAGAGGTGCTATTCATTCACGATTCACAGGGGAGGGAAGGAGTCACACTCTTTCCTTTCACAGTCATGTAATCCCAAATCAAGAACCTCCACAAGACACTATCTAATCAAAACCAGACACTCCCTGAGGGCACCATATACATTTAGGAAACAAGGGCAGTCAGCCCTCCATGACCAAACTTCTCAATGAAGGAGGGAATAGTCCTTTTACCACCACACCCCCCAAGCTTGCTTGAAAAATAGAACAATATTCTCATCTCCTCCTCCCCAGCTCCCCACCCCCAAGTCCTCCCACAAAAGCAAACAGAGAAATAACACAGACACTGCTCAAGGATGCTCCTGTCTCCAATTACATGCTCAAGACAAAGGGACTCTTAATATAACAAATGTATTTCTTCCTGACTTCGCCATGGTGGAGCTGAGGGAAGACAAGCACAAACAAGGCAGAAATGCTACTCAGAAAATGAGAGACATGGAGAGGGAGCAGGATTCCTGGGCTTTGTTTTGGGTCCTCCCCCTGCTCACTGTAGGGAGTGCAGATAAGTCATGCTTAACCTCCTTCCACAGTTTATCTAATGCCATCTGGGTTTATTTTTCTGAGGTCTCAAAAAACTCATGCTCACATTCACTTTGTTAGTGCCAATGTGCAGGATCACACACGCAACAAAAGCTACCTCCTGCCTGTCTCTGGGAATGCATGACCCCTGCACAGGACAGAAAAACCCCCCTGGGATTGCTTGAGGCCTTGAGTGAGGTCTGGAGATCCCAAGGAGAGAAGTGACAGCCACAGTATAATTCCTGGAGAACGAAAACATGTCTGCCATCCAGCTCTGCTGAAGGGTTGACACATATAAGGGGTTCTTGGGAGATAAAAATACTGTTCTTCACCTTTCACTCATGCCAGGCATCATGTTCCAACACCTGAATGATGGAGAATGGTTTCCCATGGGATAACACTGGTAGGGCAGATGGAGCTCCCCACTGCCAGCCATAAATCAGCTCCAGTTCCTAAAATCCCTGGGGCAGAGGCAGTTTTTTTTTGCTCTACCTGTTCTGTGCCTTAGACTGTGGGGGCCTTAAATCCTGTTTCCAGCCTCAGAGTGCACCCACAGGACAAATGTCAAGAGAAGCAGTGGATCTGCAAGGAGCAAAGCCAGAGTCAGACTGCGAGAAGGAGGAGCCGCTGAGAACAGGGAGTTAAAACTACTGTGTTATTCCCAAGATTGTTTTTCCTGCTGAAGCAAAAGGGTACTCAAGGATGGGCCTTAACTCCTTCAGTGTAAAGCACCATGAAGTGGAGCATGCCAGCCCTACCTCACCACTCTCCTGCTCCTAAATGGGAACTCAGGAATTTCACCCTTCCCTCTCCATTACTCGTGGCTTCTGCTGCTTTGGGAGGCAAGAGAGGGGACAGCTCAAAATGGAAAAGAAAGCAGTGAAAGGGATGATTACGTGTGGGAGAAAAAGAAAAAGCCCACTTTTCTCCTCACAAAGAGAAGCTGCTGGCTGATTGCTTTAGGCGATACATGAGGTTGCTTTGTAACACACAGTTTTATATCCAGGGTCCTCTTTTAAGTGCTGCAATAGAAGAGAAGGGAGAAGGAAAGAATGGAAGTGGATTCAAGTCCTCTTCACAGAGAAATGCCCAGCCCACCTTATAAGGCTTTTATCCACTCCTGTCAAAAATAACTAGACATGGTTGAGGCTTACAGAGCTCCTAGTTCCTGTTGCTACCAACTACCAAGCCCAGTGGTCATCCTGCGTCCCTCTGAAGTTGGCAGACCACTTCTTATTCCTTCTCTTCCTCTCAGGGATTGGGTTTTCCAGGACCTTCCTTGCACAATATCCCTACGTCAGGTCAGACCTACACGGCTGGCTTGTGTCTCCCCACACTCTGAGAAAACAGTCGTATTTCTAACACTACCATCAGCTCATCTAGCTAAGAAAAAAGGGCTGAAGGTGAAGAAACAAGAGCAGGAGTGTAAGAAGCAGTAGTAAAGATGATGAGAAAGATATGACCTGGGAGATGTATGACCTCTGGTGATGGGCAGAGCTTTTTTCACAGCTGTAAAACCCCCAATGACTCATGGCAATGATGGTTATACATTTACTAGTCCATGTGCTAAACTTGACACATGGGAAGCAGATGTTCATGCCAGCTTTCCATCAAGACCTTCTGTGTTTCTCCAAAGCCATGTCCCTTCCAAACCTCTCATTCCTCACCTCCCACTGAATCCTGTATTTTATGCCATCACTCTTCTCTCTGGCCACAGACACAGTTTTCAGTAAAGATTTTGGCTGTTGGGAGTGGAAAAGGCAGAATAGTGTTGCTGTTCCCTTGTGCATGAACTTCTCTGTGTTGCCTCCCTCAGGAGCCGATCCAGAGTTTCCAAATCCCCCAGCCTGATTTCCAATGCACAGTGATTTATCACTGTCCCCATTGCCTTACCCACTCTTTACATCCAGCTATATATTTTGGGGAAGGAGATTTTATTTTTGAATGATGTGAAAGCATTTCCTTGACATGATGGAAATTTATGAGTTGTGACTCCCGGCTCCTCCCCCAGGGCCCAGGAAAGCAGTTCCTGGCAGGGGATGAGGAGGGGAGAGCAGAGTCTGCAGACAGAACCAAATGGACATGGCTTCCTGCTGACAGGAGATATTTATGGATTTGCCAACATTTTAGTATAAAAATAAGGAGAGTTACTGAGGTGTGGGGGGAATAGGGCAGAAACAGCAAACTCAAACACAGCTATCAATCTCCTGCCTGCCTGGGGTGACAACTGGAGGAGAGACCTCCGTTACCCATCATTGCAAGCAACCATTACATAAGGATGCAGATGATGGACAATTTTCACAGATTTCTGCTTTTCTTTTCCCCAAGGTTTCCTGCCCCAAGACCTTTGCATTGAAAAATGCCTCAAAGTAGACAAGACCTGAGTGTGGCAATACATTATCAAAGCGGGGCAGGAACTTGGAGGGATGAGTGGTGTTTTCCTGTACAGCAGCTGCACAGAGAGAGCAGTTCAGGCATGGTGGGACGACTACTCCTTGGTATCTGCAGGGCCTCAGCACCAGGGCTGGTGGGAATGTTTGTGAGCTGCATCATGGATAGTGACTCTACACTTGTGTGATTGTCAATTTGCAGCCTTTCACAGCCAGAGTGTTCGGTATTGTCAATGATCTGTCCCATTAAGGAAGTCCTAGGTTGTTTCCCTTCCACTTCTACCCTTTTGCCTGTTCGTCCTCCCTTGCTTCTCTCTTTCTCTCCCAGTGGTTTCTTTCTTCCCGAGTGTTGCTGCAGGTAAAGGCTGAAATTTCTGCCTTTTGGTTACATCCCACACTGAAGCTCTCACCCGTGGGATGACACAGAGAGCACTTCAGGTTTTATGGCCTTGGAGAACATCATTATTGACTCAAGAATTGCTGTTTATGTGCTCTGGTGCGGAATCCAGCAGCCCCCCAAGTGTGCAGTCTGTTCCTGCAGCCCTGGGTTTTTTCCCAAGTTTTGTGGGCAGTAGTTTGGGACCCAACACAAATACAGCAACTTCACTCTGAGTTGCACTCAGAACCTCTGAGAGATAGAGGTGGTGGCACAAAACAAACAGCCAGCATTCCCGGGAGCTCATAATGGAAGAGAGAGGGTGCTATAGAGGGGAAATCATGCTGTCAAGAAAACTTGAAACTGAACAAAAAGAGTTGATTTTGGCTTTTTCTGGGGGGCTTGCTTGCTTCTTCTGTTTTTTTCACTTGTTTCAGTAATAAATCATTAAGCTTTTGTGCATATGTGTTCACAAATTGCTTGTGGATAGTCATTTGGCTTGTACTATTTTGTGCTTTAATTGTAAAGGATGAGCATTTTATGGAAGCATATTTCAGCTTATGGGCTACCCTGAGGATACAGCTGTCTTGTAATTCATGGTGTGTTACTGGTCAATGAAGTCTCATGATATTTATTTTATCTGTAGAAGCAAAACTTAATTTTCCAAAAGCTGAACACGTCCCAGCATGAGAGAGGATTCTGGGTACTCACATTTGGATGCAAGTACCATTCTGCTGCACCCTTCATGCAAGCCTTCTCAAGGAGGTGGATGACGGAGGCATGGACATGGGTCAGTCAAACCACAGTTGCAAATCCAAAACATCCCCGCCCACCATGTGTTGCATTTGCCTGACAAAAGCTCCAGTCAGTTCTTGAAGTTGCACACGTTTTCCTTAGGGGTCTGCAATCCAGTTGCACTCATCCCAACACATGTGGCCTTGTCACGCTGGCATGGCTGAAGAATAAAACTTTTGGACTGCAGAATTTGTGCTATGAGCTCCCCACGAGAGGCTGAGGAGAAGATGCTTCCTGTGACAAACTGCGCCCATATAAAAAGGAGCAGCTCTCCACACTGTGTGTCTATTTAATTTCGCTGTTTTCACTCAGGCAGTGCATTCTGGAGGAGTGATGGACTGCCTGCTCTGCGGCTACACTGCCCCTTCCATCCTCCCCTCCCACCCCTCTGTTCAAACCCGACCAGCTGCGCACTGACGGCACAAACAGCAGCTCGAGCGCGAGTCGGTGGCAGAGACAGTGGGCAGGAGGTGGCTGGTGGCACGTGGGGACTCGGGGCGTGCAGTTGGCACGGCAGAGCTGAAGCTCGCCAGCTGCCGGGACCCACCCCTGCAATCTGCTGGTGCACACAGCGCCGCAGATGAGGGCTTTGCAAAGGGAGGAATGAAACCCACGGTAACAGCAAAAATTATTTACCCAAAGTTCATGAGCTTGTTATTAATGATTTCTCCAAGCCCTGTGTGCCAGCGCAGTTCTGAGAGTCCACCCTTTATTGACTGAGAGTGAGAGCGAATGTGGAGAGAGGCAGCACATCACAAACAGCTTCTGAGCCTCACAGAAACTGCCTAACCCCCCTGCCCTCCCAAGCAGGGATGGAAATCTGCACGCCTTATTGCTCCTTGGACACTTCCTGATCTGAAGCATCTTCCCCCAGACCCCCAGCTGATGCACAAGCCTGTAGACAGAGTGTGTGTTCCCAGCGAGCCACAGCCCACGGATGAAAAGAAGTCCCAGATAACAGCAGCTATGGGGCACAGCAAAGAACTGTCCCACAGAGCTTTTGCTGCTGCTGCACTGCACTTTGGTGGCAGCTGTGGCCAACCCATGCCTGTGGGGACAACAGTGGGTGAGCTAGAGGTTAATTCCCTGACAATGCACGCTCTGGTGGGACTGTGGGGCATCTGCAGCAGACACGCTCAGACAACCTGGCACTGATGGACTTCTTCAGTGTATTTATCCTCTAACTCCTCATTAGATAGGGAACATTATAGATGATGAATTGGAGAGGAGAGTCTAAGCAGAGAAAGAGCTGTACACTCTAAGATTAAACTGAGGAGCTGGTCCCTCAATGAGCCCAGCATTGTCTTCACTATGGGGCAGGTCTTCCAAGGGTAAAAAATCTTACATTCAACATACACGGCAAAGCTATCCAGCCACTGGCATGCCAATATTTTTTCCAGGAACAAAAAAAAGGTTTTTTTTGAGTAATCTTTCCTTGGCTGAGGCTGTCACCCAGGAGTTGTCCTTATCATCGTGTTTGTAGTTCCTGCCTGCCAAACAGGAACTGGATTTTAATCAACAATTTGTTTCCCTTCAGGGCACCAAGCAGTTCTGCTTAGACTTTGGGATATGACCAACACTCCCCTACCCTTCATTCATACAAATGAGCAGTGCTGTTGCTTAGTAGTGATTTCTAAGCAGTTATGAGGCTAAAACTGGCCTTTTACACAATTTCCTCTGAGGAGTCAGCAAGGGAAAGCAATGCCAGTATTAGGGAAGGCAAGGACTGAAGCTGTGTGTCTCTGTGCCAGCTGTTGGACATGGGGTGTTTGAATTATCAGCACTCACTGAAGAGTATGGGGGGAAATGGGCAATATTTACATTTCAGTTGGGAGCGGAGTTCTCTTGCTCCTACCTTTCTTTAGGCCCATTCCAGTTGGGGCACTCATCCCTGAAAGTAGGCCTGGACTAATCTAGGAATAACACCGTGGGACACATCACAGGAAATTGCATCTATGCAGCTCACAAGAAAATGCAAACCAAGATCTTGCATGGAACTGTTCCTATATTGAGCAATTCTGTCTAAAATACCTGTCTTCCAGGAACAAAACTTGAGCTGATTATTGCTCTTGTTCTGGAGGGACAGAAAGAAGATTTTGATTCTTTTCTGCAGCATCTTTCACAGCTGATGGCTGGCTTCCTTGCAGGAGACCTTTTCCTCCCTCCTGTCCTGGCAAGTGGCCTAAGATTTTATCTGTTGAACTCACACTCACACACACATTTGGGGGAATGTAGATAACATTTCTGCTTCTTGCAAAGACACGGCCACCCTTGCTCACATGGATTGTTCTCGTGCAAGGGGGCTGGAGCCCTCACCCTAGCAGTGTGCTAATTCTCAGTCTTGCTTTCAGCTTCCTGAATTTAATCTGAACTTTTCTGTGTAACACTAATGTTATGGAAAATCAGTTGTAATAGACGAGGACCATTATTGTTCTCCAGGTCAAGCAATCAATGCAGTAATTTCCTTCCACTTTAATGCTATTATTTGGCTGTAATCATTTCCAGTTGAGTTTGCATGAGAACGAAGTTGAAACTGATCCTGGTCACATTTATCTGGAAAATTTTCAAGACTCTGCTCTAGAAAATCAAGACTTTGTTCCGATGAGCTTTAATTGATGGTGATCATGATTCTGCTTCTCTCTAAGGATTTTTTATCTTCCAGATATGTCACCAAAGACATTCAAAGGATACTGGAATTCACTGTGTATTTCTGTCTGAGAGAGCGCACTGTGGCCTTGGATTGCAGCCTGAACACATTTTTTTGTTAGCTTTTTAGCAGCAAAGCTAAACCAGAAAAAAATCTCAAACTCTCTCTTTTATGGACAGTCAGATCAGCCCTCAGTGATTAAGGAAACCAGAACATTGCCTGGAAAGCAAGGCTCAAAACACTGGCAGTTTTCTGCCATAAATCCTATTCCTTAAACAACACATCCATATATAATAGTTTAAGTAAAGCAGGTCCAGATGCAGTTCAGAAAAGAAAGCAGCTAAAAAGAACGACATTATTTAGGGCTTTCCATAATACAACTACCATGCTTATATATTGGTGCAGCGGTCTACAGCCCTTCAATTTTCCTGACAGGTTTATGCACAGTTATCCCTTCCGAGGCTGCCTCTGATGCCTCTTCTGCGCTGTGTGATACTGCAAGTCATGAAGAACATCAACACGGATCCCAGTCTTTTCTGTCTAGGATGTGTCTTTCCCCAACATGTTATTGTGTGGTCTGGGAGAAGGTGAGGAGACTTTATATACAACATACCCATGGCTCTTCAGTCAGCAGGGGCTAATTCAGACCATGCATCAGATGAGGTTCCATTGTCCAGTATTTCCCAACTAGTTGACAGGGAAAAAGGAGAAACTTTGACCCAGTTTCTTAAAATCCTCACAGAGACATGCTCCAACAGCATCCAAAAGCAGCAGCACTTCATAAAGGCCATTGTTTGCTGAGATAGACTTGGCCTGGTATCCTTGTGCCTGTTAGAAAGCACCTTCTGCATTCTAAGGCCGGTGTCCAAAAGCAGAGGGACTGGTGGAGCAGAAAATTTGAGGCACACTCGGAAAAGCATGGAGTTGACTTTGCTAACCAGGTTTCCCTTGTGCTTAGCAACAGCTCCAGTGGGCCCCTGGGAGTTTTCAGTAGTCGGGAGCCTTGTTCCTTGGCAGAAACATAATGTTGGCTGTTTAGCATGCTGCTGAACCTGTAATCTACAGCCAAGCAATAGCAAACGCTGGAGCCAAGTGAACAGCAGGCTTGGAAGGGGGTTGTTTGCGAGGGCTGATTTCCTCTGCCATTTGCAAAAGGGCATCCTGCAGCCAGGCCGTATGATTCTGGTCTCTGCCTCACCGTGAATGTGCTGCCTCAGTGCTCTGCTTGTAGAAAATCCAGTGCCACTCCTGACAGATTCAGGTGACATCAGCTGACTGCTCAGTAGGTGGGTAAGAGGCTTGTTAAAATCAAAGGATGTAAAACCCCAGAACATGCACAACAAAATCAGATGCTGTGAATGCTTTTCTCCCAAGGTGCTGACCAAAGCACAGCTCTCTCATACACCTGGCATCTTCTGCAACACTTTTGTTCTTCTGGCATCTAAGCCTCCACCCTGTTTTGACCAGCTTGCCTTTTTCCTGGAGCCACTTGTGGCTGTGTTCCACTTCAAGAGCACATGTAGGTATCTCAGCCCACCCAAGACCCTCATAATCATGATCCACAATATCCCTTGCTGCTTCTCTCCTGAGCAGATTTGAAGCAATGGATACCAATCACAATAAATTGCTCCAAATGGCACAGCAGTTTGTTGGTATGGAGAAATGATGAGCAGGACAACTGTGGATTCATTTTCACTTGTACTCTCAGCCAGAGTTGGCATGGACTAATGACTATGGCAAGTTGAGCAAATTCATTTTTGCCTGTGACCTCTGCCAGGATTTTAATGGAAGGTCTAGTACACTAAACGATTATCAAAGGACTGTCTGTGTGTGTCTGTTGAACACATCAGTGCTCCCATTTCTAGGGAAGTATGATGTGTACTTCCAATGTAATCCTAACTTGGGGGAAATGTTTTATTTTCCTCTCGCCAAAAGCAAGTTGCATATTTGCACCGTGCAAACAGGCACATCCTTTGCTCGTGGAGCAGAGTTCCCCTCCTCCCCTCTCCCCACAGTGAAAGGTGAAATTTCTCACTCAGCGCCATGCTCTGCTCCATTATGTCCATATCTCTGTGTGTTCCCACACCCCTTTCCCTTCCTGTCATTTCCAGTAGGCAACTGGGATCATTTGTACTAAGCTTTGTTGACAGAGGTAAGACAAAAATAAAATTGACTACAGCATAATGCATTCAAAACAAAAACCTGGGTTTCCTCTTCAGCTCCTTGAACAAATAGCAGGATACAAACACTTTGGGGAAATTCTAGGCCATGTCTCAATTGTCCTCTTTTCAGTTCCAGCTCCAAATGAGAGATTTCATTATGGGTTATTTTAAGATACAGAGTCAACCCTCTATGCCATGTCCCAAGTGTCCAGATAGCACAGGCATGCAAGACAGACACCATGCACACTGTAAAGCCAAGGAAAAGAGAACCTGATACGCGGTTCATGTCCAGGAGATGACAAGACATTCCTGGACTGAGCTTCACAGACTCCCTGGTCAAACTTGTGACACTGGTACCATCAGACTGTGCTGGGCCACTGACATGGAGGTGTCACTGAGGTTACCACATGCACTGCTTCTATACCAGCAATTGTGGTCTGTGTTGGCGGTTCTGGGAGAGCCCTGCCATCCATGTCTCATTCTCCTCACTTCTAAAAGAGCTAAATGGGGTCTGCAGATGGGAAGAGCCGATCCTTGCACTGCCAGAATCATCCTGGGGTTTAGACAGCATTATCTCCCATCCCAAGCTGCCATACAAAGTTTGGCTCATCATCATTTGGTTGTGTTGGAGTCTGAATCATCCAGAATGAGCCCCATACTGAAGAAAATACATGACAGGCAAGAGAAAACATAGAACACCTTGGTCCAGGCATGGTAAAATCTCACTTATTTCCTTGAGCTTGTACCCTCACACTTTTCCTCCTCAGCCCTCCCTCTGTATGCCAGACTGGTCACTATCCCTGGAGCAAACTCCATCTGACAGCCACCTTAAAGGCTGACAGCTTCGCAGGGGACTCCAGGAGACCCACGAGTTGCCCTTTTGCCCTCGTTAACATCTGTATTATGAGCAGCACTAATGGCAACATGACAAGCTGGAGATAGATGGATGTAAACAAACTCCCGGCAACAGTCACTGGAGAATTATTTGCATCATTATCTCTTTCTTCATTACCTGCAAAGGATCAGGACATTTATATTTTTGACATGTGCTGCTGGTCAGTTTAGTAGATGCAGGTTTTATTCTTATCCTTTGTTGAAGAGGGGGAGAAGAGACACAGAGGGATTGGAAAGGCTTTGCCCTTGTTCACGGGAAGGCTCTACAAGGTTAAAGGAAAGCCGAAGATCATCCCCAGCAGTGGTGCCAGTTTGCTCATAAGCTACTGGCACAAGAAGCAGAAGGTCTCAGGTTAGAAATTTATCTTCCTCAAAAAGAGAGGCTTTGGAGAAAACAGGTTTTGGGGCAGCATATGGTACAGAAAATCACGTGAGAAGTCCAGTAGATAGACAGAAGAGCACATGGTACAACTGAATGTGGGTTTCCTGCCAGTGTCCTGAGGTACTGAAGGGATATTTATAGTGCCTAGGTGTGGGAGATGGCCAGGGAATATTTGTTTTTCTGTGTTAAGCAAGGGACCTTTTGCCTGTCAAGACCAACTCTTGGAGAGATCCCTGGAGGAACATGCAGCTAGGAATTTCTTTGAACAGGAGCAGGCAAAGTGCAAGAGCTGCATGAACTGGAAAGAAGGATGGGCCATGTCTCTTTCTTTAAAATCAGACAGATGTTTGGGTTATCCCTACACACACTGAGTCATCACCATCTTTGATGTCTGTGTCACTCGAGGCCTTGAAACCAGAGTTGAATGAAGAATGCTCTCCTCAGGACCCTCATTGCTGGAAGGATATTCTGCTGCTTGTAAGGATGGGATGTGGGGTGAGGAAATGGTGTGAAGCACAAGCAGTACATGAATATGGGCTACCTGCATGATAGAGCTGCTGGTCAATCCAGTGGAGGCAGGAGTTGGCCTGCAGGGCAGTAACTTGATATCAAACCCTACAGGACCAGAAGCAAGGGGAATATTGGTTAAATCTCCAACCAGGTCTCCTCCAAACGCACAAGTGTTCAGTTGGAAGTCCAGAAGTGGAGCCATCTGTGAAGGAAAGGTGCAGGGCTAAGGTGATTCTCCTGGCTCACTCCTCAATAGCACATTTCTGCTCTGAGACCTTCACCCTTTGCATCCCACGGAGCCCTTGGCCCCTGCAGGCTGTCAGCTGTGCTGCCAGGCAGTGCGAGTGCTGCAGGCTGTGATGGAATGGGCAGCTCCATGCTGGAAGCTCAACAAAGGCCAGCTCATTAAACACAGCCCAAAGATCATCTGCAGAGGTACATGTGCTGGAGTTCTGCTTGGCCTCTAAGCAAGAGCCGCTGCTGATGGATGTATTAGGATAGAGGGTAAAAGCTCCACAGTCCAACCAAATTCTTGTCCTGTGAAGCCATACCATCCCTAGTACCCCAATACCATTATTTCTCCACATTGGAAGCTGCTGGTTTTTAATCCTGTAGTATATATTAACAGAGTCTCTTACAGTTTTCTTGATCCTAAAGGCACCACTGTATTTTTCAGGTGACATGTCTAATAGGGGTGGTGTTACCTTTCAGCAGGATCCTAACGTGACTCCAAAGATCTCCCCAGAAACATGAAACCTGATTGGAAACAAACTTGCCCAACTCTGTCACCGAGAAGAAAATCCCATGGAACCAGACCCAGCAAGGAATTAACACAACATGCCACATGATTCAATTACTTATTTTTATGGAGTTAAACCATCTGCTTGTTTGGTTTTTTTCAGACATTTTCCTATAACAGATCTCATCCCTTCATATGTTTTTCTTACTTAAAAAAAAAAATAGAAATCACCAAACCTCAAAATTCAAAATACTGCGATTACACACAGGAAGAACTTGGAAAGTTTCACAGAGAAAACTCTATATGAGCCGTTCTGTGTTTTTCCAAAGGACCCCCAGGATTTTCTTCATTTAGATTTATGAAAGGACCAGCATATTGATTATGTAACTGCCATCTGAAGTTTAATAATATATAGAAGAAGTAAATGGAGCTGCTGAGGAATTTAACTCGCCTATAAATAGAGAGTGGCATCCCCATTAATTCATTAAAGGTGTATGGGAAGTGTAACGTATTCCAATTAACATTTCATAAGATGGTTGTAGCTTGTTAGTTATGAACCAACATTTGTCATTTTCTTTTTAGAGCAATTAAATGATATCCAATTCCCTTGCCAGGCTGGAGCTGTCTCCTTTGATAGCTTTCAAAGTTTCTAGAGAGGACATACACAAAAGGTAAAGAGGCTCCTGTTTTGCTGCTTTTTCTCCTTCTCCTTCTTTTTCTTTTTCCTTTTCTTTTTCTTTCCCCCCTTCCTTTTTTCCCCCCTCTCACTCTTTCTCTCTGCCAATTAGAAAGCATTTTGCATCCTGAATGGGTTTATTCACCCCTCGTTCAGTTAAATAACCGCTAGCTAGATGTATCTTGCTTAAGCACAACAACTGGCCTGGTACCAGATGAGCTTGATATTTATTTAACAAACAGTGCTGTCTTCGTAGATCTAAATTAGAGCCTTATTTGAAATACTTAAAGTTTACCCATTACTGTTTGCCCTCAGTGAAAATCCAAGTTCTGGTTACGTCCCTGCTCACTAGGATTAGAACTGTCACAATATTTATTTAACAGGAGGAGGCATGCTAAGCCATGCTGCAAACATTGCTGTGCCAATATGAAGAGGAATCTACTGCTTTTTACAGTGTTTCTTTATCTGCATGTGCACTCTTTCCTCTTCTTCCTGCTGTCCCCAGGTTCTCCTGCCCCACCGGTCCCTCTACATGCCCTCCCCCACAGATGGAATTTTCATTGCCCACGGAATGATTCTGGTGGAAAAATATGTTTGAAAAAGGGCTATGAAAATTGGGATTGGTGCTGATGGAGGGAAGGAGGGCAATGCATGGCCTATCCCTTCCTCTCCTGGTGTACCCCGTGCCCCAAACTACACTGATCAAGGCAATGGACACACGATAGGGCACAGTCCTTGCCTCTGGGTTCCTCATCCTCCTTGCTGAAACTCATGCTGCACCACAAACTGCCTCCAGCTGGGAGACACGTGTCCCTTAGTCATTAGTTCAGATTATTTCCCACAGCAGCAAGGCCAGGTGCACTTTGGGTCTTTTCCCATCTCATTGTGAAAATGTAAACTATGAGGGAGGAGGGATATTGTTCTTCTGTTTCACTGGGTGATGCAAATTCCCATTCCTCATGGGGCATGGATGAACAAATACCCTTGGTGCAAGTGCTAGGATTGCCTGGTAATTTCTTCTTTTAGAGATACAAAACACAGATCCCTCCCTCCAGTCTGCACAGCCTGTGGAATTCCTGGAGCTCGGCAAAGAGAGGGATGGTTTCCTATCTGCAGCCCTCTAGAACGACAGCAGCACAAGGGAAGAAAAAGCAGCAGTGAAAAGGTAAGAGGAAGACAGTGCTAAGCAGTAAAGCAGTATACATGTATTTTATGCTGATAATTACAAAAGAAAAAAGTTGCTATCTTGGGAAGTTAATATTTTCAGTCTGGTTTCCTCAGCAATGATTCTGTCTGTCAGTTCCCCTTTAATAACTTTTCAACCGGTCAGCCAATTTCAATCAGACTCGACAGACAGATGGAATTCTGGGTGGTACCAAGTTCCTGCTGGTTGGTGCCACGCTGAGCACACTGAAGGGAGCACTCCCCATTCCGTGCAGGGCAGGGTCACCCTCTATGATGTCAGCACCTGGGACCTCCACACGTCTGGATGTGGCACAGAACCTTTTGAGAACTCCAGGGGAAATCTGGATCTCCAGAGAGTGGAGAGGGTAGGGCAGGGGAATAGCAGGGAGAGGATTTTCCAGGTGTCCTTTGGGACATTTTGCTGTGCAAAATGGGGAAAAACTCCAGGGAACACCCTGGGCTCTTGAGGAAGGGCTGAAAAGCAGAGGAGAGAGAGAGAGTATGGTAAAATCTACAATGCAGCATCACAACAAGCAGGAATGAAGAGAGCACCACCATTCAGTCTGCTAAAACTGTAATGAGGGAAGCAAATCCCATTGCTTTCAGCTAACCTATCCCAGTGTCTGGGTGAGGAACACTCCTTTCAAGGACTGAATTCCAGAGCCTACAGACGTGTAACAGTCAATTATCGTTCCAACTGCAGATGGGAAAACCTGATAAAAGGAGTCCAGTATGGACAGAGGATTGAAATAGAGCTTGGACAGGGATTGTAGCCAGAGATTAGTGGCCATAAATACAACAAAAGCAAAGGACTTTAAGGCACATGCATAGCACATTTATAAACTACCATGTGTCCCAATTCATACCTCACCATTCATGGGCATGCTGGGAAGGCTGCACAACTCAGGCCTGGACTCTTCAAAAAGAAAGATCTTTTTCCTTTAATGTTACTGCAGCTTTCAGAAACTGCAGTGGTTTTTTGTTTTGGGGTTTGTTTTTTTCCCAAGGCCAACCAAAGAAAAAAAAAAAAAAAGCAGCTGTGCCTATTAAGATGTTTCTCATCTGGTGTGCTAAGTCTGTGCTAGAGTTAACTCTGCATCTGCATCTTCATCAACAATGTGACATCGCTTACACCAATTTGATTTTACCTTGTCTGGGAGATGAAAGCAATTTATAAGTTTCAAAGAGCACTCTCTGGCTGGGATCCAAACACAGGAGTGTAGTGCTGAAAAGAGAATTGCTGGAGACTTTTATGTCTGGCATATGGTGTGCTAGTTTCCTTTCTAATCTGGGTAATGAAGGTCAGTATGAAGTGCTGAGTTGGTTGTGTTGGCCAAGGCGTTTGACGACCGGCTCACACAGGTGGGGATTTCAAACCCTGACCAGTGCGAACTAGCAAAGGGAAATCTAATCACTCACTTCATAGAAAACTTGGAAATGTGTATTTTCCTCCTCATTTCTGGATACATTTTTCTGGAGAAGACAAAAGTCATGACTGGGCTGCAGCAAAGGAAGATTTCCACAGGCTATCCCACATGGGGCTATTCGGTAGTGCACCTGGTGGATCCCACTAGCATCTGTGACTAATTGAGAAGATAAATCCATTTTGCTGCAGTGGGTTAGATTTCCAAAAGTCCTTCAGTCTATTCCAGCTGAGCTGATTAGAGTCCAGCTCACTGGGAGTCATTACTGTCAATCCCACCAGCTGGCCTGAATTTTGCAAGGAGAAAAAAGCAAGAAAAATGCATTAAAAATGAATAAATCTATATTTCATGACTTATGCAAACTGATTTTCCCCAAAGGGGGTCCTATTCCTAACATCGTCACATCTTTGTGATGTTCCTGCATGGCTTGGCTTGCGTGTGGATCTCCTTCAAAAAGAGAAGTAGTATTTCAAGAGTTAAGTGTCAGCATCAATGAAATTAGGAACGTTTTGGATATAGATGAGATAAGGGCACATACAGCCTCTGGATACAGACACATATAGAGGTAATGAATTCAATATCTAATGCAAGATCTAAATTCTTGCATTCAGCCAAGTTAT
The DNA here is from genome assembly GCA_013397935.1 of Dasyornis broadbenti. Taxonomy (NCBI): domain Eukaryota; kingdom Metazoa; phylum Chordata; class Aves; order Passeriformes; family Dasyornithidae; genus Dasyornis; species Dasyornis broadbenti. The sequence goes on from VZRN01005367.1 coordinate 2,661,021, forward strand.
ATTTATCACAAACTCGGCTTCTTAGAGTACAGTCATAGCTGGAGCACGATTAGAAGTGCAGTTCTTTTCAGTTACCTCAGACTACTTAGCAGTTGTATTTGCCATAGATTTTGTTCATCTGCCAGCTCCAGGATTTTTCAGCATCTCTGTCACTTGTTTTGCAAATGGCAGGAAAGAGTCACCACCTTTGGAGATGATCACGCTGGCCTGGGAGCCTGTGTTTGGATAATCCCCCACATCTTCCCTCCACCTCAGATATTTCTTGCTAGTCCATCTGAGGGACCTGTCACCAGTCCCACGGCAGACAGATGAGCCTCCATCAAGCCATAGAAAGGGTCAGGATTTTTTGTCACTCAATTTTCCTTTTTTCTTGTTCCCTTTTCCCTCTAGTAGTTTATTCAAGCCCAGAGAAAGAGCTTCGTCCCTAGCTCATGTAGAGCTCTGATGTATGCAAATCCTCCTTGTGCTCCCATGGCCCTTTTTTTTCCCCTTCTTTCCTTTTAATTCTAGATTTGAAAATAAAATGCGAGCTGGCTGCACAGAGATCTCTCATGTGTGCAACTTCCAATTGTGGCAAATTGGAACTGTCGATGCAAGCCGCTCAGATTTATTTATATATTTAAGGGGAAGGAGGGAGGAGAGGGAAAGGGAGGGGGAGATGCTCTTGGTGGAAATGAAAAAGAAAAATAACAGATCCAAGCAAAGAGGGATTTGAATCTCAAATACTACTCCCTGGCCCATCTTACCCAAATCCCTCCAGCCTTGTCCATGACTGCCTCTTGCCTAGTTAAAAACAACAGGCAAAAGATCAAAAACATTTTTTCCCCCACAACATGAAGAGTTGTTGAGTTTTGCAGATGCCATTAGGCAACCGAAGTCTAGCACCGAGACTGATGCAATTAATACTTGGTGCTTCAAAACATTAACACAGCTATTTATATAAATTAGTAACCTTAAGCCCAGGCGGTAGTATTATTACAGCATTACTAATTAAATCACAATAAGCTTAGTTTGCAGTACTATTAATTATGAAGCTGACATAGTGATATTGGAGATCTGATTGGCCTGTTGTCAGTCATTACCCGGTCAGTAATGAACCAGACAGGCAATGAAAATCAAAGCTGGCGCTCCAGCGGTGCTGTTCCCAGCTCCTGGGAAGAAGGGCCACCATTCCAGCAGAGGAAGCATCAGCATCCTCCCTCAAAGCAGGCAGGCAGCTCAAACAGAGCCTGGGGCCCTGGGGACGCGTGTGGGGGAGTTTCTCCCCTGCGTCCTCTACAGTCCTCAGACCCAAGAGGAAAAGTTACTCTTTCCTATGGCTAACGAAGAGGTCATGGGCCTCTTTCGTGAGAGCATGTGAACCAGGCTTTGTCACCCGCCTCTCGTGGAGCCTCTGATTGAGTGGGTTAGAGAATACCCTTCAGGGCTTTTTATGGCTAGGCAGAGTTAGTGTAGAGAAGGACGCTGATGTGACCAGTCTGTTGTGGGCACCTCTGTGATCATTTATAAAGGGCTTTTCATGAAGTGCTGACCAAATGTCTTTTTTGCTGGAAAGGGCAGTGGGACAAAGCCACCATCTCAGGGAAATGTCCTGTCACAGGCAAATGGTGCTGTGCCTGTGGGCAGGGGGAAAGGAGGGGGCGTCAACATAAACTCAGGGGTGCAAATGGGGAGCAGAGGCTGCAGGGCTTTACACTGATTGTGTTCCACGTTGAACACAACACAGTCTGACTGTGCTGGGGCTGAGGAAAGGCAGAGGTTAGTGAAAGGAGGCTGAAGAGAAGGAATCCAAGGTCAGCAACCTACCAACCTCACAGGCTGGACGTACCCTGTCCAACCTAGTTAATTCTGTGATTCTGTGAACACAAGTTAGTCTGGAGGTGCCCATTTTTAACATGGCAGCAAGAGACAGAACAAGGACATCTGCACAGCAGTCTTGGCTTGTGCTTCAGGTAGGAGATGATGAGTTTACCCAGAACAAGTTTGGCCTGAGGAACCCTGAAAAGTGCTTCCTTCAGAGCTGTCCGGTGCTTCATTGTTCCAGCAAGACACCTAGCCGTGGTACTCTCTCCTGTTTTACTGCAGTTCTCCTGCACAACCAGAGATTCTTGGAGCAAAGAACCCATAAAACACCAAGAATACACTCAGTGACAGCCTGTGTGTGTTTCATTAAAGTAAGAGCAACTGATTGACAGGTGTCTGTTTAGTCTGCACCTGCTTCTCCTTTCCTGATGGACTTAAAATGATGAGCATGCCACAGAAATGGAAGTAAGCCAGTTGTCTTCCACTCCTGTTATCCACAACAGCAATTCAAAGCAATAAAACACTCAGAGTTTGGGAGCAGGAGGGCAGATCCTGCTCGATGGCTCAGAGCTATCATCTCAACCTGTGCCCACAAAAGGGAACCTCTTCTGAAAAACAAAGCAAAACAATCATTCAAGCCATGGGAAAATTATCACGGAAACATCTGGTAGCATGGAAAGACGTGCTTATCTGGCGGAATTGAAAAGAGAGAAAAGGTCTTGCTCAGTTTTTGCATCAGTTAGAGGTTTTGCAAGGTTCTGAGTAATTGGGGATCACCTCTGGCCATCGAAGAAATGGCAGATATGAGCCCTCATTGCCAGCCAACAGATTTCTCATCCATCTCCAGCCCAAGGGAGGCTTTTAGCTTCCTTTGGAGATGGGCAGAGGGATGCTGCAGGTTTTATTTCTACCCCACACTGCTTAATGTGTGATGGCCAGTGTCAGAAGCTGCTCTGTGCTCACAAACCTGATCTTGCTGGCACCTCCTCTCAGCATCAGTCTTAAAACACTGACCCGCAGCAACAACAAAGAAAGAAAACCTTGGTCTACCCAAAGCAAAACACAAAGAAAATGCAATCCCTAAGTTAAACAGCACAAGCCTCCCAGGACAGGCCTCAGGATGTAAGTCCCTCCACTTTTTAAGATCACAGAGCTGACAGGGATTTTTTTAGTGCTGCAGCGCATAGGGCCACAGCTGCATGTTGGGGGGAGCACAGCATAGTCTGCCATAAATTACATGTTCCATCAGGAAAGCCCTGGATTCTACAACAGCTGAGGTTGTGACCCTTCTTACACCCTGATGACAGAGCTGCTGGAGTCACAACTCCAAATCCATGGGTGTTTTGCACGGATTAGGCTCTGCACACTAGCTACAAAGGAAGGGATGGATACACTCCTTCCCTAGGTACTGACTTGTCGAGGCTTGTGTTCCTGCTGTTGCATAGGTCAGCAGATGGCACTGCTACATTTAGACTTACAGGGTTTTTTTTCCTCTTAGCGTGCAAATGTGTCTTTTTCTAGGAGAAATGCTGCATTGCTGTACTGCCTTCTCCTTGCCATTTGACTGCTCAAAGTCCACTGGTCCCTGACCACAAGCTGCTGTTGGAACTGGGTGATGGTGGGACAGCTTGGAACTGGGGGCTCTCTGCAGGTTGGATTTGGACAGGTCTGTCTCAGGGCCAGTAGAAAGATATGCTTAGATTATACTCAGTTTCTACATTGCAGGTAGCTTTTTAGAATTACCGCTGACTAAAGGTGTGCCGTAACAGCAGCAGCATCTTCAGCATTTCAGAGTGCTGATGTGATGCCTAGGAATGGCTGTGCTGGCTCAATTCCCGCCCCAGACCAACATCTATCTCTATCAGTGGCAGTAGGGAGATGCTTAAGGAACAATAAGTACAGGTCACCTGTCACCTTATGAGTGCCCCAGCCATTTTCACCCCGGGGTTATCCTGAGCTGGATGCAATATCTCTGCTGCACCCTTATTCTGCTGAAGCCCACTTTGCTGATAGCATCCACAACATCCCTTAACAAGGAGTTCCACTGTCAAACAACCTGTTATATGAAGAATACACCCTTTTTCTTGCTTTGAGCGTGGCCCCTGTTAGCTCCATTTGATGGTCTTGAGGATATTTAGTGTTTGAGGGAGTGACTGATCCCTCCCCCTCTCTTCACACCCCTGACAGTTTTGTAGCCCCTTGTCACTCGCCATGAGTTGCTGAAGAAGCCAGAAGATACGGAGGAGAGAGGGGTGAGAAGCAAAGACAAGCTCAGAGCGCAGGATAAGCAGCATGAGGCAGGGACCACAGGATGGTCTCAGCTCTACAGCCACATCTTTGAGCAGGTTCTGTCCTACCCCAGGTTCTGTACCCCCCTACAGGGAGGCAGAACAGGTATGGGATGAGCCTGGGCATCATAATCCCTAAGGGAGGGTAAGAAGCCACTTTGCTGGAGGGGTTGCCAGGCTAGCCTACAGCATGGCTCAGAGCCAGAGCTGCTCGAACATGAGGAGGTGCCTGAAGACATTGGCAGGCATTCTAAGGAGGTAAAAACAGAGCAAAGAAAAACAGGAATACCAGGGGAGAGACTTAAGCACATTTAGGCATAATTTGGATGGGAAGACACTGGAGGAATACCTGCTCTGGCAATCCCCAGACTGGGGCCATGAATCCAGAAGAAGCAGCTGCTTATCTTAGGCTGAGCTGGGAACTGTCAGACTCCAAGGAAGTTGGTAAGTAGCTATCAGTGAGCACCGAGAGCCCTTGAGCAGCAGGAACACTGCAAAGCAGCAAAGGCAGTGCATTTGGAACGAAGCCTCAGTCTCTCAATAAAATTTGTGTTCTTTCCACTTTATGGTCAAGGAGCTGCTTTTGCCCCAGAGAGTAGGGAGAGCCAGCTGCTCTCCAAGAGCTGGTGCAGGTGGGCAGGGGGGGTCAGGTGGCTGCAGACACAACGCACAGATCTTTTCAGCAAGCCTACTGCAGCACTGGGATGTGGCATGTGGGTTCACAGCATCCAGTCTAACAGCAGGGTCCTTGTGGCTAAAGCAAAATTCTAACAGAGCCCATCTCCCACACACTGCAGAGTCCCGATGGATAAGGCTGCTGGCTGAACCTTTGTCTCCCAAGGGGAATTGCTCTGGAAGAAGCTATTCCAGGGCCTTTGCTGTGCACTTCTGGCAAGGTGAGTGAAACCTGGGTGTTGCCCTAAGCTGCCTGGATGTCTGCGCAAGGGCCATGGGAGCAGCACCCCAGGGAGATGCTGCTGTGCTCAGGAATCTAGAAAGCGGAAGCAAGGATTTAAAAGAGGAGAGAGAGGCCTTGTGAAGAGCCTGAGAAAACGCATCTCCAGACAGCAGAGAAGTGAATATGAAGGATGGTTTTGTCCAAGGCTGGGCAAAGGTAGCCTGCTGGGTGTGTGGGAAGAGACAAGACTGCGTTTAAACAGCCCTACTGTGTCAGTGCCTCATGCCCAGGGAGACCCAGCAGCCCCACAGAACAAATAGCCAGCACTGCCTTGAGGCTTCTGTAGCTCTTAAAAACATCAAACACCATGACAGGCGTGAAGTGCCAACAGCGAAGGGACACCCTTCAGCCCCTTGGATGAGGAAAAATTACTCTGCATAGCCAAGCACATCCAAAGCTCCCTCAATTTCTTTGAAGGTCCTTGCTCACCTTCTTGCACCACTTTCCTGTTTTAATTTGCAGATTATAGGAGCAGGAAAGAGTACAGGAGCCAAAGGATTCTGTCAGGCTGCGTTGAAAGCAGCAGCAGCCGCTGTAGCAGCAGGCAGAACCCAATCACACATGACCTCACCAACCTGCTCATCTTCTTTGTGCATTTTCATTCCTGGCAAAAGCCCCGCCAAGCCAGAGAGTTCAATGGAGAACGGGCCAGGCAAGAGCCTCCAGCCCACAGGAGGAACCCACTGTCACTGCAGCTGCTCATTAGAACTGGGAGAGGAGGCTGAGCACAGGAGTCAGGACTGTTTGTAAGCACCCTGGGCAGATCTTAGAAAACACAAGGTGGGCATAAAAACATGCACTGTGCTTTCATAGATGATTACAGCTTGAATCAGGCTGGTGAAGGAAGGAAGGCAGGAGCTGTGATATTAAATGAAAGGCTGAACAGAGAAGCGTTGCTGAGCAGAAATAGTTTTAGGGTACCTGGAAGGCATCACTGCTTTTAATCCTTGCAAGGTATTTTTACAAGAAACAAGATGTTGCTTTGCTTTGTTTTGCTTTCCTTTGAGATGGGATTCAGATGCAATGCTGGAATACAGATTTCACCCAGCCTGGCATTTTGGGCAATCTCTTCTGGAAACTCTACAGGTGTTGGGGACTGCATCCTGTTTTGTACCTCATTGCTCAGGTATGAACTCAGAGTGGGTTTGGAAGGAGGTTTAGCTTGGTGCCAGCCCCTACACACAGGGAAGCATGGAGGCTGGCAAATACAGTGAAAAAAACCCTGCAAAGACACCAGCTTAATACAGCTACAGAGTTAAGTTCGTCTTGGACTCTGAGACATTGAAAATAGTGTGTAAAACAGCTCTAGTCTGGCTTTGACAGAAGATGGAAATGGTGAAGGAAATGTCAAAAGCAAATTGGAACTGGAAGCCAGATCTCTAGAAAGCAGACAAATAGAGAATTTGGAGGACAAAGAGCTGAATATTTGAGTCTTATCACAGCAAGCAGTGACTGTGCTCATGCCATGGGGGTGGTCTCTGAGTTCTGTGTCCTCCCAATCCTGACCTCCTCCTCATCCAGAACAGGGCTTTGTTTAGGGCACACAGTGCTGATTTCCTCCTTGTCCACGTGCCTTTACAAACTGAGCTTCCTGGGGAACTGAGGGGACTCCTGGGTCCCATAGTTTAAATAATTCCCATGTGAGAACACAAATCTGCAGCAAAGACCTGTGCCCAGACAAGCTGTGATGCCCTGGAGCGCAGTGTGTGATCTAAAGATTACTGAAAGAGTGCTGGATATGAGACAGCCACTGGCAAAGCAGCATCCAGCTTTTGACAAAACCATGGATAAGCTTATATTGACTGAAGTTTCCCAAATCTCCACCTAAACTCCAAGCTTCAACTCAAAATGCTGATTCCAAGGCATCTGGCTATGGCATAAATTCCTGCTCACTGCCCTGTCTCTGTGCAGCTGTTCTGCGTTTTCTGCTCCTCTCCATCTCCCAGCTGGGCTTGCAACAGCAATAATGTCTTGTTAATATGAGGTCTTCTTGTCCAGAAGGATTACCACTTGTAGGAGTGAGGAACTTGGACAGCATAAATGGGTCAAAGGTCAGGAAAATTATGACACCACCCTAGAATAAAGCCCGGGCATGGGGAATAAGAAGAGAGCAGGAGGAACAAGAAGTTAGGAAGTGAGTGGGTGAAAAGGGAGGGGCTTCACTGGCTGATGGGGAAAGATGATACACATCTTGGACATGTGTAGAAAAAGAAGGTTAATGAAAAAGTGGGAAGGAAAACCATCATCAGGTTCTGGGATCTTCTTCCTCCAAATTGTAAAATTCCTGTAAATATGGCATTAACTGGCATATGATGTAAAATTCCTTTAAGTATGTCATATAGCTGTTATTCCAGCCACTGGATGCTTTTATCATTCTCTTAGTTCCCGCTGGTAGCCTACTGCCCCTTTGGCCACCCAGCTGTGCCACCCCAGCAGCTCTGTGCCACCTGCCCCAACCTCCAGCTGCCTTCCAGCAAATCAATCCCTGCGGCTGCCCAGAGGCAAGAGGAGAAAAGGAAGAGCCAGGGAACAGGGATTATTTTGGCCTTTTTTCAAAGCAGGACAAGTGCTTAGTGTTAATATGCAGAATGCCTGTATATCTCAATTATACACCTCCCACAGGGGCCTATTACAGCTACCCTGGGCAGCCAACATGTGTCAGCAGAGCAAACATCGAAGGCTACCCCAATGTACTCCAAAAAGAAAAGCAGAGAAAGCAGGACATGAGCCTGTCGACAGCTGCTTCTTTTCTCCCCTGCCCCTTCCCCATGTGGTTTTCAGGTCTAGCTGCCAGGCCTATGCCTTAGCATTTTAACGTGTGCGTGAAATTGTAATCCCCCCTGTCTCTCCCTACATGGTGGAAATTGGGAAATTAGCACTTCCCCATCACAGCTTGTACAAGTTCATGTTACAATTCAGTGTTGTTTTTTTAAATGGTTGATTGGAGATTGGAAGATGGAGAAAAAAGTGGAGATTGGAAGGGTAGAAAAAATATTTTCTGGTACAAGAATGATTTCTGGTGTACTGATTCCTCCCTGACACACATATTATTCCCACAGCCTGGGTACCTGAAAGGCAGAAAAAATTTAAATGCATCCTTGAAAACATAAACTTTACCCTCAACAGAGATTTGTGCCCTGGAAGAGGCAAAAAATCCATGCAGTCTAAACCCTTCTGTACTTTTGTTATAAAGTTCCACTTAAAGGTGCTCAGAAATAGCCACAGTGGAGAATTGGCAAGGTGGGTCCTGGAACTGGTGACCCACTTCACTCCTAGTAGCTCATTTTAACTCCTAATCTTTCTCTGTCTATTACTTCCTCACCCCATAGATATTTGCGTGGTACCACCAGAATATTCACTGAGCTGGAGTTCCTGATAGAGTTTCATGCATATGCAAAACTGAAGAGAAATACCTTGAGCGAACAAACCACACATGGGAAAAAGGGAAAAGCCAGTTCTAGTAAATCCTTGACTGTGAATTTACTGGGAGCTGCCCAGTGGAGCTCCCAGCTTCTGCTGGGTTTTTGGCCAGCACTGTCCTCGCACAGCACTGCTGAGTTTGGAGCCCTGCTGAAACCCAAACGTAGAGCCACAGCTGAGACCCTTCCAGGGGCAAGAGGGTTAATGTGGCAGCGATGCTGTGGCACAGAAGCCGGGCAATTGTGTGTCTCTTCTGTTTTCAACTTGATTTCCTGTGATTGAGTAAGGGAGAAAAAACATTCAGAATTGGCACAAATAAGTGCAAAACATTTTGAAATGCCTGAAGAAAACCCTGGTTACAGAACAGCCTGTTGACTTTATGTGGCCCAGAAATAGCTCCTGTCTTCACAGATGTTTTCCTGACATATTATCCTCCATATATTACTGCACCTTCCCCGAACTATCTTGCTCATCCTTTCACTGTTTGCTGTCATATCTTTCTATTATCTGAGAACATTGTATTGTTATCATTAGGCTGATGCTTATCCACTCCTTGCCTTCCTTTTTATCTTACCTAGCCTGACTGCATTTCCGACCATGCAGGAAAGTGTTTGTTGGTCTGAAGAAATTCTTTCTGGCTATTATATCTTGCACTTTTTGGTTTCTGCTTCTGTTGGATAGAAGGTGTCTTTTTTTGTCACTTGCCACATATGGAGCTCAGGCAGCAAAAATAAGCGAGCTTCTCTTTATGGTAAAGCCCAAGGGTCAGATTTAGGCTGTTCAGTAGCTGGCACTTCTGATATAGTTTCCTATCTCCCTCCTCTTGTAATTCCTAAATCAAAGCATTGAACTCTTTTGAAAACCTGACTTATTCAAAGCATCTGATGGAGAGGCAGAAGAAAGACTTCTTAGTATGACAGGCTCTGTCAGAAGAAGAAACCAGGTGATTTTACGTTGCCATATCGCCTCAGTGGGGTTCCCTTCACCTCACCTGGAACAGGAAAGCAGCCGGCTACTGCCAGACTTGGCACTGAAGGCTTACTGAACACCACAAAAGAAGCTGTGTTATCCCACCTGTAGGCATCCACAGCTCCTCGAGGGATGTGAAGGCGTCCCCAGAAGTGTGTGCCCATCAGATGTCACCTCCTGTTGGAGGCTGCCACCGGCTGGGTTCATCACCAACATCTCTGTCTATAAACACTAACAAGCCCCTCTGTGATGGACGCAAACACCACTGTGTTTTCAGCCTTGTGTCAGCCATGGGCAACTTAGCTGCAGAAAAAGGTTTCGAGCCTGAAGATGTTACAATAGTCTTTCATGAGACTGCTGACAGTGCTTACATTACCCCAAACCTCATTATTTCCTCCATCAATTTCGTCTTTCTTGTATAAATTAGAGTGAATTACAGTATTCATTCGGAATAATGTATAGCCACAAATGGATTCACATCAGTCAGAAAGGATACGTTTATTCATGAACACTTGAGTGTTTATTTCAAGAATATTAGTGGGGATAAATGAGCTTCAGAGATACTGGTGCTGTTAAGTAGCTGGGAGTATTCCTCCTGGAAGTGTACTTCAAGATTTTTTCAACGGTTCCTATTTATTACTCACACAATGGATTAGATGAGCCTCTTCCACATGCTTCCAGACAATTTTTTATTTTTTTCCTTTTAATACGTCCCTCCTACCCATCCCAGCAGTAGAAACAAGACTGCACAACATGGATGGCCACTTGTCTGAGTAGTAAACCAGGAATAGGTCTCACTCATTGCAAGTAAGAGTCATTCATAGATGGAGCAGCATTTGAATTTGGCTGTGCTGACTATAGTTTGAACAGTTGTGAAAGTAATCAACACTTTAATAAAACTCATAATCTGCTTGCAGATAGTCTGGCAAGGAGAAGACTGCTAAAGGAGCTAAATCATTTGCAGAATCATTTTCAGTGGATAATTTGACCAACTCCAACATGATGGTATTCATGTGCAAAAGCTCTGAAAATCTTTTCAGAATGGCCTGCAGAAAATGACTACAGATTTCTTATTGCTATGGATCAGAGCTGCTTTTGATGCTCATAAAGTAGAGGCAGTATTTGTAGAAGACACCTGTTCAAAGACAGAATCTGTTTGTGCAAACCACTAAGCTTTTTCAGTTCCATGAAAGCTCCTGGCTTTGCAGGGCTGCAGCAATGCTTTGCACAGGGTCTCCAAGTTCCAAGCATGCACTTAAAGTTTAGTTATGTCATGTGAGTATATCAATTTATTGCTGTACTGTGTTAGATTCTGCCTGAAATCTGTAGTTAAATGAGGCTACACACAGCAGAGACTCTTCTTCAAAATACTTAGCTAATGGTTTACAGGGTGACTCAATAATTTAAGAGGATTAGTAGCTGGAAATGAAGCCTTGCAGCTATGCACTGCTTATTTAGTTCCACTCCAAATTTACAATTATCTGATGGTTGTTTGGTGGCTGAGGTGAACTGAATTGCCACCTCCAGACTTTTTTGTAGGAGACTGCTGTGTACTTATCACAGGCATCACATCACCATCACAAATGGCCTGGCAGCGTAGCAGCTGAAAAAATCCTGCAGGGACTGACAGCTCAAGCAGTGATCTCTCTGCTAAGGCTCCACATGCAAGAGGCATGTGGGAGACAATTCTGTGGTGGGGTCCCAGTGTGAGGACCTCCACAGGCCACCTTAAACACCCTTTTTTAATGGATGGCAGTAACTGCCAATTTGCAAATGATTTAGGGAGCTGAATGGGAAAAGATCTTTATCCCATTTGAAATGCTGGGGCAATTGAGTCTCCCACAGTGGTATTTCCAGCCTCCCTTGCAGCCTCTGTTCTGTGCACCAGAATTATTAGAATGCCCCTTTTCAGTGAGTAAATTTTGTTAACATGCATTACTATCACCTTGACCTTTAGTACTCCTTCCCTTGATTGGCGTACCACCCCAGAGCTGCTTCCCCAGAGCTGCTTCCAGGTGGGATGGCAGGGTTGGACAGAAAGAGCAGGCAGCTCATCACAGCATCACCGCTGAGAAAGATCAGCAGGTGCTGCACCAGGAGAGAAACATTTACTGTCCCAGAGATTATTCCCTTATTGGAGCTGCCACCTAAACAGGGAACTGGGTGAAAGTGATGGATCCTTGTGATGGATGTAGGGAGGGTCAGGAAGAATGGAAGGAAGACTGTTCTAATGATCTTCGTGAAATAAAAGTCTGCATTTCAGGCAAACAGCCAAGCTGGGGTTGGAAGAATAGGCAAAATGTGAAGAGGGGTGTTGCCCTGTTTCTGGGCAGATCAGAGGAGTCATTCTCTCTTCTCAGGAAGCAGAGCAGAAGACTTGGAAAACCATGTTTTAACAACTGGAAATGGATCCTTAAGGACATTGGTAGAGAGTGTCCAGACCTAGCCTAAGCAGAGGACAGCTTTGGGCAGTAACACTCATGATGTCATCTGGAAAGATGGTCTGGGATAGCAAAGAGTTGCAGACAGGGTTAGGGAGTAAACAGAGGGAAGCAGAAGCAAGCTGACAACATTTGGCACATCAGATGAGCCCAAAGTAACGTCCTAGGAGCTGTGTAATACCCCCACTGGGATTCTCTATTTTTATTTCTTCTGCTGAAGAGGCACTGAATCTTTTGATTTTCCTTTCCCCTGAAGAAGAGGAAAAATAAATCGAAATGGCTTCTTTTGAGGCATTTACACCCACTGACTTTAGTGTAGTTGTATAAAAAAGACAAGGAAAGGAAAATTCAATAAAGTAAAAATAAAAATCCATTAAAATTCCATTGGCTTTTACACATGGAGCTTATTTGCAGAAGGTGAGCAGTTAGAGCCAAAGACTATAATCCTATGGCACGCACAGCTCTATTACAAGAGGACACTGGTCCAGCCCCAGCATCAGCTTGGTAAATAGTGCCTGGCTTTAGGGCAGAGAGTCTCTCTTCTGGGAGGTGACAGCCCTCTGCCCATGCTGACACAAGGCAGCCGCCCCTAAGTGCTACCTGGAGAAACAGGTCCTTGCTATTCTTTAGATGCTGACCCTCCTCAAAATTCAGCTACTCTGAAATATCTCCCCCAGGATCCGTGCTGCTCACTCCAGAGAGGTGGAAGCTGCCAGGGCCCCAGCTCAGGCAATCGGGGATGCTTCAGCCCTGATCCCTCCCTGCCTCCATCCTACAAGCGCCTGCAGACACAGAACTGATCAAGGAGGGGGTTTTTGGCAAAAGAAGTTGAATATATATGATGTCAAGGAATAAGAGCGAATGTGACCTCAAGCTGCTAGGTTTAGTTTGTTCCAACAAAGTGCCCCATGAACAGCTCCAGTGGGGCTCACACCAGTGGGTACCAGTAAAACTGTGATGCCTTCTTCCCTTCTCCCAGCTGAAGCCAGGTTCTGAGTTGGCCAGATCCCAAGTCTCCCTACGTGCAGATTCAGGAGTTTGGATCACCCTGGCATAGGAGGAACATCCTGATTTGAAACTGGCATGGTTTTGGACACTGCAGTGATGACATTGCTTCCTGCTCATCACCAGAGTTCTGCCCACCTGACCCTGCCCAGCCTTCAGCCAGGTTTTCCAAAGGATCTTCTTCTGCCACAGGGCCTGGGCTTTGGGGGCCACCTGCCCAAACAAAGCTCCCAGCCTGGCTGCAAATTGGACCTGGCCCTACCTTCTCATCTTTTCACCGGCTTAGGATGCCTCGGGGTCTCCTTACCTGCCTCCCTTTCTCATTCACTGCTCCCCAGAGGACAATAAACACTTTAGGAACCGCTTTAGGGATTCTCCACAAGGATAAAACAAGGAAACCCAGAGACAACAACCTAATCAGCAAACAGCTGAGCCAGGGATAAATTCACATGGAAAGTCTGTGTTTGTTTATTACTAATGGGTAACAGAGATGATAACCTTTTAATCCAAAACCATAATGAAATATGCATATTTGTTAATGTGCAACTATAAAATGCAAATCTTGCAAACACAATGGAGAAGGGCAAAGAAAGTACTCAGCACCAATACTAATTTATTCCTTTGGCTTCAGACATTTATTCAAATTGAGTTGTGTATGTAATATAAAGTCAAATGAATATGTAATTGTAATGTATATGTATAAACATTTTCATCTCAAATATGCAAACTGTTTATCATAATAGGAAGCAATACATATTTTGCCAAATAAAAGGTTACCTATTAAAATATTTTTACACTCTTCGCACCCCAAGCTTTTGTGCTCTCTGTAAAAGCTCTATTAACATAGAGACAATTTCTGATTTTCCCTTTTGAGTCACACTACCCAAATTCAAAAGATTTAAAGTATTAACAAAGTAGAATCAGAAAGACTTTTACATGAAGATTTTCTCTCTCCCTCTCCTCTTTTCCAAGCTACACAGAAATTGCTCTCCTAAATATCCATTTAAAACATTGGCTAAAAAGCTGAGAAATTTTCCCCTTCTATTTCCAGCCCCCAAAGAAACAATTTTCCCCTGTTGTCGGAGTAAGTACATATTCATCTACATATTCGTGCAGTAACAACTAAGTTTTATTGCTAGTCCTGGTCACCACTGCTTTTCTAAACCATCTCTCTGGCAGCTTGACAGCCTGAGAGCTAGAACCAGCTTCACACACTGTGTGTGAGAAGATCTGAATCAATTTGTGAATAGCATGATTTGCGAAGAAACCAGGAAAGTAAAGCTTCAAGACAAATCCTCTTTTTCTAAACTCACCTGACATCAAATCTCTCCCTGCAAAGGAAAAGTTCAGGTAGTTTTCCTTCTTTTTTTCTTGGTGGGACAACCATGCTCATGACTCATGAGCTATTGTGCCATGAGGAGTATTTCTGTCTGAAATTTAGCATGGATTAATTGTCTGAAATTTGAATGCTCTAACAGGAAATCAGCAGCAATATTTCCATTGGCTTCATTGGCAGTGGACCAGGGGAGTCGGGGCAGAGCACAAAGGATTTTGTAACCAACCTCCACCCATTGCTTCTTTCCTCTCTCCTGCCTCTGCTCTTCACTTTCCCACTGCTGCCATAACTCTGTGCTGCTTTTATTCAGTCCTGTCTGGTGCATTCAGCATTTTCTTCTCTTGTCTTCCAACCAAAACATTTCCCACCTCTTTGTGTTTTCTGACTCTCCCGAGGACCAGAGCAATGTAGCGATAACCAGAAGGGAAGAGATAATCCCATCGCTGTTTATAGCTTCAAATCCTATGAATTGAGGCGTTCTGGAGAAGCACAAAAAGTGCTGATGGGTAACTAAAGCTGAGTATTTTTCCGTTCTCCTTTACACATACTCCTGAAAACGGAAGGAAAGAATTTTAATTCAGGGCTGTAGCATGAAATCAGTTCAGGGAGTGCACAGATATTCTCTTTCCCCACTCTCCAGAGCCAGACTAATGCAGCCTTACAGCAACATGCCCAGGTCCAATGGTTCATCCTCCCCAGGCCTGAAGGTCCAGCTCCTTGCCCAGCCAGGAATCACCACCCTTCTTGCTAATGATTCATCCCTGCAGGGTGGTTAAAAATTTCCTTGCTGAAACCTCTCCAAACTCCAAAGAGACTTTGGCAGCACTCCGCAGGGCTGCCAAAGCCACCGCACACGCACAGACTTGGAGAGAAGCTACTAAAGTTCTTTAGAAAAGCAAAGTGGGTCCCTTTTCTCCCTAGCATTTATTTACTCAAATCGTTTACAAGGAAAGCAGCCAGAAAGCACTGTGCTTAACCTGTTTCTGCCCACTTACACCATCCACAGAGACAATGCTCTGCAGATGGCTTGTGCAGGAGAAGAGGTCTATTCGCTTTTGAAGAAGGAGGGTGAAGGAGCAAGGGAGAAAAGCCAGCAGGCCAAATAAGAAACACTCCTCTAGAAGACTTCCATCATTTAAGACTCATAAATCATGATGCAGATTAATGAGAAATTAATGCAGTGCAGAAATTACTGGGGATGAGGAGCTGTCGGTCAGCAGCAGGAGTGACTGTACGTGAGACAAAGCAGTGAAAATCTCCAAAATGAGAGAGGGCTCAGCAGCCTGGACTGGTTCTTTAATGAGGAAAGACGGAGAGGTCAGCATGGGAACAAGATAGCGTGTGGCTGCATCAGGGAGACAAGGGGCATCATTTAAAAATCCTGTCAAAAGACTCTCTGGGCTGATTTGTATTAAAGTCTTATTCATATCTTCTAATGAAAAATCCTCCTGCATCAAATCATAATATATAAGCCTTAAAAGAGAGAGACAGAGTGTGTGTGTGCACAAGAGCAGAGGGGAGGAAATCAAAGGAGTAGAGGTTAATTTCACTATGCACCTCCTCTGTTTGGGGGGAAAAAATAACACAGACGAGGAAAATAGCCTACTTTACCTCCTGTCCTTTCTCTGCGATCCTCCAGTGACATTATTTTAAGCATTTAGCTTTCTGAGAGCAGTTAGGCTGGTCACATTTTCCCTCCATTTAGTGGCAGGTTTTGAGCGCATCATTTAGTCCTGCAGTGGAAGTGATGGAGCATGGCTATGATAGATGAGTCACGTCCCCGGTGCTTGGGCTTTTGGGGCTAACAAGTATCTTACCACGTTGCTGGTTGAGGGTCTTTGCAAAGCAGGGCATGTAAAGGTGGGGAGAGGGTAAAAACTGATCTTCCTTCTTATTATTTCACATCTAAGGGAGACAAGTACTGTCATCTTCTAAGATAAATCTTCCCTCCTCCTCCATGGAAAATGTTCTCACTATGAGTCCAAGCCAAGAAAGTGTAAATTGAGTCCCAATGTCCCATCCGTGCAGATTTGCAAAGGCAGTGACAGAAACTCGTGGGAGTTATTTTGGAGAGCATGGCTGTTCCACAGCAGGTAGGGAGCCTTTACGCAAATACTGCAGCAGTACCTTCATTTAGGGCTCCTGTTGGTCCCAGTGCCCGCAGGATGCCTGTAACCATAGCAATGGCTCTGATGGAGGGTTGTCTGTTGTGCAGAGACCAGGCAGTGGCAGCTGATGGTGTCAGCAGAGAGGAGAACCCAGACAGGGCCTCTGAGGATGAGGAGTGGATAATGGGAGAGCACGCTCACAGCCCAGGCAGATGGCAATCCATAACACTGCTGGGAAGGCAGGTGCACAGCAGTGCTCAGACAGCACGGGGATGGGCCTGGGGAAGGAATGGGAAGAGAAGAGAGGATAAATGAGGATGAATGTTCAGCTGACTCAAACATGAGTACACCCAGCTGTCACCATACCTAATAGAATTAAATACCCTCAGTCTAACTTCTGCTTGGTCCATCCAGGTTTTTCAGCTCTGGGACAGAACTGGAGGAAAGATGGGATGTGGCCCCACCAGCTGAAGCATTTTGGGAGCACACTGAGGAGAACACAGAGCATTGCATCTGCATGAGTTATATCTGGGCTGCAAATGGTGCCTTTATGTGAGCATCTGAGAACAAACCAGGCACCAAAGCATGGAGATTTTGTTACAGGCATTTCTTGGTGCAATATGACATCCCTGCTGACCAATGGGTACTGTCATCTCTTGTATACTCCAGCTCTTATACACTCCTGTTTTTCATTCAGGAGTGTGGAGACCCAAGTAGAATGGAGTTTCTTTGAGCCTAAGGGCACCACAAGTCCCTTAGACACCAGGCAAGCCATACATTTGTGTAGATATCCTTTCTGACAGCTTCTTCTGTTTTTAAGAGATGTAGTCTTTAATATTGCACCATTGGGTGGAACATCTTTTTTTAAAATCTGCTCACATGCACACATGCACAAAGGATAAAATACAAGTGGGGAAAAAGAAATCACAAAAAGGACTCTATTTATCAAAAAAACAATGGCTCAGTAGTGGCAGTGAAATAGAGATATTGTTACTTACCGATAATAAGGGAAAAAAGCCATTGTCAAAATGATAAGGCCATTTCTGTTGTCTCCCCAAGTGATAATATCTCTGCTACCACTAGTGCCTGAGTATTGTTAGGATATTTCACGGCAAGTGTTAGACAGAATAAGTTATTCACTGAGCCCACAGCAAACTCCGAAGCCTCCAACTTCACCTCCCCCCATATCCCTGTTCACACAACAGCATCGTCTTTAATACCTTTGCAGCAGTGGTTTCTATTCCCCATGGCTTTCCATCTGCTTCTGTTTAAATACAACACTGCTACCGAGTCGGCTGACAAGGTACCTTTCACTGATAAGTAGCCCAACTTTGTTTTGTGATAGGTCATCAGAAAGCCAGACTATCAAATCTTGAAAAATGTAGGAAATGCTGGTAAAAGTGCCAGTGAAATGAGTTAGGGTAAAGAAAGAAAAAAAAAAAAAAAAGGAAAAAAAGTAATAACATTGTAACAGGAATACAGAGAGCAGCCGAAAATCTCTGGCAGATGCCCTGATGTTCTTGTAGAGTCTAGAGAAAAAATTTACCTGTCCACTCAGAAGGAGAGGTTGTCCTCTTGTAGGGCTTTGACACAAAGGTGCCTTCAGTGGAGCATTCATTCTCTCATTGCAGGGGCAGAAGAATCAGCCCCACAGCATCTCCTCTGGCCCCACGGCATCTCCATCCCCACAGCATCCCCATCCCCACAGCAGCTCCAGCCCCACAGCATCTCCCTCCCCATGGAAACTTCTGCCCCATGGCAGCTCCATCCCACTGGCAGCTCCATCCCCACAGCAGCTCCAGCCCCACAGCAGCTCCAGCTGCTCCAGTCCCAAGCAGGAGCTGGACAGCAGAGGGAAGCTCAATACTGCCTGACCAGTTACTACCTCCCTGCAAGAGTAAACAGAAAGGGAGTGAAGAGAAGGAGAAAGTCTCATGCAGAGAAAAAATATTCCTCTTTTGTTAAATATAATTTCCTTTTCTATATATATCATCAACATCACCACCAGCTGATGGAAACCACAGGGTCCCTGTTGCCCGCAGCAGTGGTTCTGTAGAGGCTATTTTATCTTGCAGACCATCAAGGAAAAGCAATGAGGGTTGGCAGAACAGTGCAAGGAGGGTTTAAACCACCACAGAGGAGCCTCTGAGCAGAGGTTGTGTGCTGCCCACACCAGCCATGAGAAGCTCTGCAGGTCTGGGAGTCACTGCTTGGAAAAGTCACATTGCTTTCCAACAGCTCGTGCAGGAGGAACAGCAAGCAAACCTAGCCAGGAAAAAAATCCGGGCTAATAAATCTAAAAGCAGCCTCATCCCCTCCAGGGAACAAGGATCATGATTTTGTACTGGGTCACACATCAATGTCCACACTGCTTGGGGCCAGAAGCCTCTTTTCTACTCATGTTCTGGGACCCTGCATTCTACCAGGAGCTGCAGCTCAGAAGGAATGGGACAGGGAAAAGACAGTGTCCTGGGCAAGAGACACACAGTTCCTTGTCTCATATTCCATTCCTAAAATATGGGATGGCATAGTGTCCTGGAGACTTCCTTCCAATTCTGAAGAAAGTTCTGTTTTCCAAAATTGTCCTGGCCACTGAAGACACGTGGTATTTTGTCTAATTTTTAAGCACACCTTACAGTCAGATAATAAGGAAAATTCTAAATCTTGGAGGAGAAAATTGCTCAAATTATAAACTTTTGGTGCTCAATATTTAGTAATTCATTAAAAAAAAAACCCACAAAAAAAAGCAGTAATTCAAACCCAGAGGTGTCTTCCTCACTTTTCTCTCCCTTGGTTGAAGGTAAGAAAACTGAGTTCCTGGCACACTTTTATGAGCCTCACTTTAAAAAGCCTTTATTGAAGGTGGATCTTTGCCCTGTCCTTTGCAAAAACACGAGCAGCCCCAGGCAAGCAAAATGCAGATTGTGGCTGGATGGGCAGTGTGCAGCCAGCTCTGGGATGGGACACGGCTGTTCATCACCCACACAGCACACGTGGCTCCAGAGTGAGGTCTGTGCCTGCCCACCTGGGCAGAGCTGTGATAAATGTTTACAAATTATCTTCTCAAATGCCTTCACCCCCTCCTTTGGAGGCAGCTAGTGATGCTGCCAAAAATAAATGAATAAACAAAAAGATCAGCATCCCGCAAGCTCCCCATGGAAGGTGACATGGGAAGCTTCAGCAGCAAAGGCTGTGCAGGAAACTGCCTGTGGAAGGTTTGGGGGGTTTTTTCTTTTTTTTCTTTTTTTCTTTTTTTTTTTTTTTTTTTAAATAAATATTTGAGGCATACCATGGGAGTTGAGCAGCAGTGTGGTAAGTATATCAAACATAGAGAATCCCCAGATTATCCTCTCTGAAGGTATTAGCTGGCTGCGGAGAACAGCCATCTTGAACCTGTGGAATTAGGAAGGGTGCAAAAATATGGAAAAGTAATAAATAAGGTGTGAAACAGCATCAGGAATAAAACACTCCCTAACAAGCCATCTGAATAATCAGGATGAGGAAAATCAGCATTGCTGCTGCTGGCTGGCTTCCTTCTCCAGTCATTCTCTCTGCCACTTTCCTGCACCCTTACCTGCTTTTGAAATCAAGCTGGCACAGTGCTATGCAGCTAATCAGGATGGGGGGCAGCTGCTCTCTTCAAATAATTCCTGAAATGCCTCACTGAAGTCATCTATCTCCTCTTTGTCTCCAGTTTGCATCTTCCTGAGGCCTTTAAAAACCAGGGTGTAACGTGGAGCTTAACAGTTGGCAAATGCAGATTTAAAGTGAGTTTGTACATTTGCAGATTGATCCCAGGCTGATCAAAGGTAAATAATCTCCCCAGTGCCTCCTTTGTACAAACTAATGAAACTTGAGGGGGGAGACGGAGGGAGACAGTTCAAAGCAGGCTTCCGGTTTCCAGAATTTTTTTGATTACTTCATTGCAATTACTGAAAGAATTTTTCCCACCCATCCCCCTCTTCCTGGCACCCTCATTCCCCACATCTCCAGTAAATATATTTAGATAATTAGGCCCATTGCATACAACCCGGTAATAACAGCTCCCTGCTAGTGCAGCACACTCTGGTTTGGCTGTCTGTGCCTACCCTGCATGTGCTTCTTGGGCAAGTGCACAGAGGGGAATGAGTGTGGGTGACCTCTAGGAAAGGAAAAGGTTCATTTGTCCTCCCTGGAAAGCTCCCATCCCAGCTGAAGCTCCCCTTCCCACTCCATTCCACGGGCAGGAATGAGCTCTGCTACAGCTCAGGCATCAGCAGGGCCCAGGACTGGAAAGCAGAAAGCTGCTGACCCAGCCTTTACTCCCATTTGTCATTCTTGGCCATTTTGAAGGATCTCAGAGCAGGCTGATACTGTTTTCACAGAAAACTCTGATTTGGCACAATCCCTGGAAATCAAATAAAACTACAAAATTAACAGCTATTAATGCCATCCCTGGGAGGAATAAAATGTCTAAAAGGAATCTTTGGTTAGCTTTTTATCCTGCAGCCCTTCCTGACATCTTTGGGTTACCTATCCTGCTCACACAGTGCTATAATGAGCATCATTTCCAGATCAGCCATAAGGAGCACTGAAGGATATCTTCTGAAAGTTCATGCTACTCTCTAAGCTTCGCTAATTCATTAAGCAGAAGGCAGACGGAAATACTGCTTGGAGAACAACCATGGAAGATTACAAATCCCTGAGTTTAAAGCCTTTGCTTTCCAAACTTCTAACAATTTTTCAGCGTTCACAGGCTGTGCATAGGCAGACAGATTCCATGTCCAGAGATTCAATGTTTCATACACTGAAAAGCTTTAGTTCTGCCTTTCACATGGGGAAGAGACTCATAAGGAAACAGAGCACTTTTAATTGGCCGCAGGGTCTGTTCTCCATGAACATCTGAACCAACACCAGGACCACATCCAGGCAACAGCACAGTGTGCTCATTTTCCCTTTGGGCTGCTCCCAACTCCTGGGAACAAATTGCAGTGCCAGCATTTGCAGACCTGGACCCCGTCTGAGCTTCACATGTGAGCTACCATCACATTCAAATGTAATTTGTAAAATAATTCATAATGGCACCTCTCCCACCAAAGAAGCGGCAGAAGTGACCCCAAGTCTTTGATCCTGTAGTCTCTGATAGCTGTTTAGACTCTACAAATATGCCTGGCACTTTGGTCTCTGCTGGATTTGATAGATTTTATCCAAACTTCAGAAATCATCCCTGAATATAGATAGGGAGGTTTTAGTGGAAGCATTCAGTTAAAAACAAGCCAGCAGAAGTGAGGGAAAGAAGGGAAAGAAAACATTAGAAAGGGTCATGGCTGGATTTGCTGAACAAATGAGCTCTCTGGTGACTATGAGATCTCATCATACTCCTCTCAATTTTGTTGTAGGAAGCAGAATAAGACAATGAGTGACCTTCAAATACAGTGTGGAAATATGCAGGCTGACTCTCAACAAGAAAACCCCCCTAAAAGGGTATAATCAGATTTCCCCACAGGAGATCTTTTCCTGTGCTGCTGTTTAATCTCTCCTAGCATATAGCTGTGTGTACTTTTAAAATAGATCGATCATGCATTTAAAAAAAAGGGAAGAAAGGAGGCTGAGTGAGGAGGTTTGTGCCTGCAACATCAGCTGGAGTGGAGTAGGGGATTGATCAGAGGCAGACACAGCCGGCCTATCAACGCCTCGAGCTGTGTGGCACAGGCAGTGCAGGTATGGCTATCCAGGCAGGCAGGACATGCAGAAGCACCTGCTGAACACACCAGCAGCTGCGAGCAGCCGGCCCTCCCCATCCCTGCACATCCCGTTCATGCTGTGCTCACTGTAACCACACATTGAGGCCACAGGGACAGGAGGCTGCTCGGGAATGAGGGATGGGGCAATCCCACTTCCCAAAGCTTTTGCTCTCAAAACCAGCAGGGCAAATGACAGTGGGAAGGTGGGAATCAGCCCTGGTTTGGAGGGAGAGGCTTCACCCTCAGACTACAAAGGTGATTTATAAGAACCTGCTCAGCCAGCTGCCATTCGCTTCTGATGGGATTTAACTGCTCAGTTTTAAAATGGTGTCACATCTTCAAGTCAGAGCAGGGGAATCATTCCTACTAAAGAGACACGCAGAAGATTTTTGAAGTTAAATTTACCCAAGGCCAAAATCCTCTGAGAGAGGTCATTTTTCTCCTGGGTAAGAAGGACCAACTCCTTTAAGCAGTTATAATATCAGTTCCTAACTCTGAGTTCCTTTCCCTCAGTGTGAAGCCTTTTACCTCTGTCCCTTTGGATTTAACTTTCACCCTGATTTTACAAGTGAGGAAGAGTGTGGGCTGGGTCTCTCTCAGATCTGTTTTAGCCACTGCATTCACCCTGACATAAAGACAATGTGTCTCTGAACAATTAAAAACTAAAGCTCACACTGGTCAGTGCAGGATCAGACACAGACACAGTCTAAATTTACTCACTATAGTTTTGTTTTTCTCTTCTTGTCTCCCTGAAAACAGGTCCCTGGGCTTTTTGATTTATACTTTACCATCTGAAATGCATAAAAGATGTGGTGCTTTTGCTCCTCCATGAATCTTCCACAGTTTTGTTCAAAATTTTACTGAAGACGACATGACGAATTACTGCCCGAGTCAATTTGTGCTGGAGGAGGGCAACATTAAAAAAACAGAAGACTAGGGACACAGAAAAAGAGTAAAGGGAGGGTGGGGGAAACAATGAGCTCAGGACCTCTTTGAATATGTCACACTCCAAAGGCAGCGCTACCAGGATGGGACTGGCAGACTAATGACCCACACGGCAGATTCGCTGATTTAGGGGCAAAGAAGAATTCAAAAGCTCATTTGGCCCATTCAGTAGGACTGCTCTATTTCTTGTTATCAATTTGGGAGAGAGCAGAGAAGCAGAAAGAGGTAGGGTAGTTCACAGCATTGCTCAGGGCGAAGCCTCTACAGCCTTCCCAAGTCTGCATTGCTTTAACTGTGCCCTGGTCCCCTCCTCTGGCAGTCCCTTCTCATTTCCTCACCTGACTAATCCCAAACTTCACGGGCAGGTAAGGGACCATCTGATTATGGCAGGTACTTCACTGTTTGCACTGGATAAAGAACTCTTTTGTCTTTGGTGCAGTGCAGAACAGTCAAGTAACAACAGGCAATCTGAAACAAAGAACAAAATAACCGTATAACATGTTCCTTTTATTTTCCCAATGAAAAGCCCCATAGTAAGCAGTATTATTATGAGTCATGCTGCCATGTGTTCCTTCTCCCACATCTCTCAAAGGTGTTGGAAGGAGAGCTTGTTTCTGTAGTGAATAGTGTCCCTGGTGTTTGCTTCTGTATCTTGTTTCAACACTTTCTGCAGACAGAAAACTTGTATCCCTGTTGCAGTCCTGGGGACATTTTTCTTAGTAAACACCGATTTTCGCTGCAAATGCCAAGGTATCAGCCAGGATCAAATTCTGAAATACTTGTGAAAATATCTGATTTCACACATGGCTGCTAGCAAAGTAAATATTAGCTAGGTTACGCACAGTCCTGGATAATGCTTGGATCTGGTATGTTTGGTCTCTATTGGTCCTACAGGAATTTTGTCCAATTTTCTTTACTAGATCCATAGCCATTCTGAAGTGCCTGATGTCATGTTAATTTAGTGTTTCAATTTCTCACCTAGAATCGAATCATTTCAGGGGTGACTTTGTACCTTACCTTTCACTTCCTGAGCAAATTTGTCCCAAATGGTACTTTCGCACACAGATTACACATTACAGCAATTAGAAGATCCTGAGTATTATTTCTGTTTACACTTGGCTTACTGGGAAAAGAAAATGCAAAAGAACACTTGGGGTTTAGCACAAGCAAAATCCAGTGATCTTTTAAAATCACTGCACTAGGCTTAACAGATGCACCGTGCCTAGATGCACCTGGAGTGCTGCTGAATTTACAATACACAGAATGCCTGGCTTAAAAAGTCTTCTATTTTAGGTACACTGACTGCAGGACACAGCTGCTGCGCTAGCAAACATTCCAAGTGTACCTTAATGGGCACTGTCTGGTGTGCACCCAACCCGTGTCCAGGTAAAAGCGAGCTTGGCTCACAGCCAGATCCCCTCCAATGATGTTAAATTGCAGCATTTACCCAGCGGTTGCCCCCTGTGGAAAGCCCTGCAAGGTGTGTTGCATCCTAAGCCCACCGGGAATTTGTGTGATCTAAAGATATTTCAGTTAAGACTTCCTCAGACCTTTCCAGAACACTGTTAATTTTCAGAAGATTTAAATTGGAAAGGGCTTCCTGAACTACTGAGTCCCAGACCTCTGTTACTGGCAGCACCAGGTCATTCAGGACAACTTCGGCCCCACTGTCCCTTCTGAAGGGGAAGAGCTGACATAATGTGGTGGATCTAATTATGAAAACTTCTTAATTGCTGTCCTAAATGTACCTGTAGGTGACTGACTTGATACCCTTTATCCTATTTGAAATAATTTCTAGCATCTGCATATTCCTTTACTCAAGTCTGTTGATCCCCATGCTGGTGTTCATCTCTCAGACCTCCTTTACCCCTCCTGAAAAGAGCAGCCCAATAAACAGAGTGGAATGGCAAGTCTGGAACTAATAGGGAGAGATTTTGCCTTTCTCTCTGTCACGTCTGGAGAGAGACAGGCCCTGGATAGGCAGGAGCTGGCTGGAGGAGAGAGCCATCCAGTGCAACTGAGCAGGCAGAGATGTCAGATCTCCCCTGCAGCTCTGATGGGGATGTTTTGGACTCAGGGAAGGGCTGTGCAAAGGAAAGGTGGGACAGCAGCTGAGAGAGGCCCCAGCTCAACGGGTCCCAGTTTGAGCAGGAGCCACCTGTGCTACTGCAAATCATTGTCAGCAAAGGCCAGGTGCAGATGGATGAGTTCCAACAGCTGGAGGCAACAGCAGCAACCTCAGACCTGTGCAGGGCAGCAGAGCTTGGTGAAAAAGCAGAAAGGAGAAATGGGATCTTCTTGAAACCTGCCCTGAGATGAACATCTGGATGGCGCTTGGGCTAGAGCATTGTTCCCCCTGCACTGGCACCTAACAGCTGGTCTCCACTCATATGTTCACTTGATTTGGCCCTTCCCCTCCCCAGTTCCCACCTCTCTCCATTTCTGGATGTCTCACAGCTGAACACAACACTCAGTCCATGCCCTCCCCCTCCATTATTCCAAACACCCCCTGATCTTGAATTCCTTTTCTTCCATGAGCAGCATTTGGGGACACAGGTTGACTGAAAGCTGTGATGCAGTGTAAACAATACCATAAATAGACTTCAAATGACCCAATAGGAGCCTGGTACCCCCTGAAAGATCAAAACCACTTTTCTCACGTCGTCGCACAAAAAAAAGAAGCCACCTGCTCTTGCATGCCTGCAGCAATCACTGCCTGATAGGGTTCTCTACAGCAACCTCCCCATTTCCTTGTTCTGAAGCTTCCCTTCTACCACCTTCAAGCACTTGAGACTCCTGCCATGTCCATGTCTTCTCTGCTAGCCCGGTGATGGACAGCACTGCCCTCAGCATCCGGGATGTGCATTCACCTCCATTCTCTGCTGTGTCACTGGAGGGGGCTGTAATCTTCCAGGGTGCTTTGTTTTAGTGAAAGTAATGCTCTCCATCTTCCAAACTCCTCCTAGCTTGGTTTATCTATTCTGCACACGTGCTGCTCTCTAATAACAGTAGTGCAAGCCCAGTAGTAGGTTTTGTCATCTTTCAGGAGGTAGCTGATAAATTAGATTGGATGTTCAGTCCCATCATGGAGCAGCAGACCTGCAGGACCTCTGGTGCCTGTGACTTCACCCTGGGCACACAGGCACAGTCCTCATTTAACCCTGAGACTTTTTACACCTTCCTCATTATTACTGAGTAGCAATTCCTGAGCAGAGTAAGCTGTTGTGTTAAAATGGCAACAAAACCAGGTGTTTGGCATTTTTGGTGGCCCTGAGCCTGGCTGAACTCAGAAGAGATGCACTTTCCATTGCCCAGTTTCACACATGTGAAATCTGGGCTTCAAGAAAGGACAATCATTTCAATGCTTCTCTTAAAATAAGAGATGCTAACAAGTCATCCACTCCTTTCATCTTTAGTTCCTCTCCTGAAAGGAGACATGAATTATTAAGTGCCTGGGGAGAAAGGCTGTCCAGAAAGGCTCCTTTCCTTTAGGTTTGTACCTGAAGCATCTAAAAAAAACTCAACAGTACTGGGACCCATCCAGCCTGCCAGGAAAGAAAAGCAATTGGCAGACACCACTGCACAGCCCAGATGATCCCATATGCCTGGGTGCAAATTCATGCCCTGCTCCAGGAGTTCAAGGGTATTGAGATCAGATGTTTTGATTGACCTCATTATATGTAAAGGGACCATCTGCAAAAGCTCAGATCTAGCTCCAAGCTTCTTCCAAGTCCAGGTTTGGGATTTTGATTTGAACCTCTGCCTAACTCATTCAAACTCTGCCAGGGCACAATGAAAATGTGGTGCAAGATACCAGGAATCCTTTCATGGATCCAAGCTGAGCTCAGCTCCTACTCTAAACCCCTAATTCTGGCCTGCATTTCAGGTGTGCCCACCATCCTTGGGCTCCCCTGCAAACCACAGCCTCTCCTTCCTTGCCTATTTTATACCTATCTGCCACGCTATGGAGCCTCTCTGAATGCCTATTGATAGAGTATATAAACCTGAAAAACAGTGAGTAGTGATGCATATATGAACTGTCTCTGCTTGCAAAGGTATGTGGCAAGGGATCCCTTCCAAAGCAAACGTGGGAGATCAACAGATTCAGCACACTCCCAGATTCCCTGTAGGTCTCACAAAGGCAAAATATTTCACAAACAGTGAGCAGCTGTGACAAGAGACCTTTTCTCTTTCCTTTATTCCTGAAAAAAGAATAGCATCTTTGAGATCCCATTGACAGCCATTCTCCCTTAACAATCTGCTTGACTCAACACAGGCCATGCTCTTGAGACTTGTTAAGGGAAGGGTGGGAAAGACATCTCTACACTGTTCTCTTCTTTCCTCCTTTCTTTAATCAAAGAAAGAAAACTGGGGGGGGAAGAAAAAAAAAAAAAAGCAAGGAGGAGGAGGGGAACCAATTGCCCCCTCCTCCCTACTCCTTGGTTTTCTCCCCTATGTTCCTGGCTGTCAGATGCTCTGACATTCCTTGCACGTAAGTGTTTTGCTTCAAAAGTTAGAAGAGAGGGAGAAAGAGAAACTGCATTGCACAGTCCCTGTTGATAAGGTTCAAAGCAGACAGAGATGCCTCAGAAGCACATGTGGTCTCTCCCTCTCTCCCTGTTACAAGAGAAAAAAGAAGAGCTAAATTCCATGGCAGATTTTGCTTCCTCCTGCTGCTGTTATCTTTCCTTGCACACAGGCTGGAGGTAGGGGAAAGATAGAAAATGTCCTGTTTACCTTGCAATTTCTCTCCACCCCCAGCCCCCATTGAAATGTCATCTCTAAGCTGCTTTTGCACTCCCAATTTTTAATGGCATTTGTAAAACGAAAGAAAAAGTCTGGACATGTTTATCTGCCAAGTTGTTGTTTCCCCCCACCTCCCCACATTGTTTTCCCCACAATTTTCCAGAAGTTAGGTTTAGCCCAGCTGAGATTAGTCAAGGAAAAGCCCTGTCAAAAGTCTTCCTTGCTGTTAATATTTCCCCAACCTTATCATTATCTGACTTTTCCCTTCCTCTACCCCTTGATAAATTCCTCTCATTTTCCCTCCCTGCTTAGCATCAGAGGAAACACCACAAAGTTACCACCACGTTACTCATTAGGGGAATCCAGCCAAGAGTGCTCTGGCCTAGCAAAATCATCACAGCCAGCTGTCCATCTGTTGTGCTGGAGGAGAAACCAGCACATGCATTTATTAAAAAGAAAGAAACCCAAAAGCCATGAAAGTCAGAAACTAGCCACTAGAACCAGCAGTCACCAAGGGTATTAAGATAGAGCTTCAGTCACTTCACTGGGATTTCAGATGAGCCTGGTGAGCTAAAAGCTCTCCCCTTACTGCCTTCAAAGGGGAATTAAAATAGCTAAGAGATTGGCGGAGAGAAGTCAGGGAAAGCTAAAGAGCTCATCAGGCTGTCCTCTCACTTCCCGGGTGTCTAACAGGAGCATCAATCTGCGCAAGGTGGAATATCCCCTTCAAGGGCACCTCAGGACAGCTGCCATGTGAGGTTAATTTGTGCTTTCAGGTTGAGGTGGTCGGGACTCAGGTGTTGGGTGGGTGCCTTGGGGTCTACAGGCAAACTCTACCTGCTCCTGCCCCTGTCTGGAGCCTCCTCTTTCAGAGATGAGGTACAGAGAGAATTTAGAGTTTCTTTTTGTAACTATGGCAAAGAAAATACCAGCCTGCCCCTCCTTCTCTCTTCCTAAGCAGGAATAAGGCTTTGACTGTCTCATCCCACTACAACTGATGAGGGCAAAGATTTCATCTCTCTTGGAGCTGGTCCTCAGAAAAAGACCTCTATGTTTGCATCCTGCATGTGTTCTTGCACGCCCTGCAGCTGTGTTTGCTCTGCAGCCATCAGCTGAAAAGGTGGCTGGAGGTAAGAACTGGTGCCTGGAGAGGTCTGGACATGAGGGGCCAAGAAGGGATTTCCTTCTGCAATGAGCAAGAGCATATTTATCATTCTTTCTTGTTGCATCAACTGCCTGAGATGAGTTAACAATTCAGCAGTGCCATTTGAGGAGGTCAAGAAATGGTTTTGTCAAAATATGAAGGATAAGAAAGGCCCTTTGTCTTATCAGCGTTTAGTAGGGAAAGCTGGTATGGGAGGAAAAGAACCCCTGCCTTATCCCAGGCTGTTAATGACCTCCAGATTGTCACTAAGTTAATGATTTATACCAGATATTAAGTGTCCTCTTTCCTATGCAGTGAGGAATTCAGGCTGTAGATGGAGAATATTTCCATGCATAGCCAAGACGGCATTGGAGGCTGCAGGCTGCCTTTAGCCTGTTGCATGGACAGCAGAGCAGGTAGGGAGGATTTTTGACTGAAAGTAATAACATAGTCCCTGTTATTGGTACCTGGATTTGGTCTCAGTACAGTGAAAAGCTCTTGTCTCCTTTCCTGCGTGTTTTCCTGCCAAAAGAGAAGATACTCAGAAAACTCTGAAAAGTGAAGATGCAGTCTAGATTCTACTTGGCCTGAATGTCCAAAAAGAGAAGAGTTCTACTCAATTAAAAGATAAGGGGTGTTGATGCTATTGAGATCTCTTCAGATCTCCTTTTGGTGAAGGGTGTCACATGTGCTGGATGATATTTAATACTTCCCTATCCCAAACTGTCCTGGAGATGCTGCTGAGGGATGACTTTACATTGAAAGCAGTTTCATTATTCTTCATGGAAAATCTTTGCAGGGGAAAGCACTGACTGCTCTTCCCAACAGGCCAGCTGATGCTTCGTGAAGATAACTGGGCTCTATCCATGACTATACTTTTGTCTGATTTGGCTGGGAAGATTTATCTGATATCTGAACTCAAAATTCCTACTCTGAGGGTCAATATCCTTGGTTGAAGCCTTCAAAAACAGCCCAGGAGTGTGGCAGGAGGGCTGAGTGCTCTGGGGTCTCTTTGTGCCCCTCTACCCTGTGAACAATCCTCGCTGTGGGTGAGGAACACTTCACTGCACCTTGTTCAGACCTTGTGCCAGAAAACATCCTGTCTACTTCATCATCCTGTCTTCCTCATCACACCCAGCACAACTCATTTCCCAGTTCACAAACACACATAGTGCCGAGGAATTTCTCTGTGAATTACACTCATCAAGAAACAGAGTGCAATAGCCATTTGCCCATGAAGGCAAGACACAGTGGGAAAAGGGACTGGATTGTGCCAGGGATGGCTCTGTGCAGCCTGCAGTGACAATTCTGCATTGCAGTGAGGAGCAATACTCCAAAGCAGCAGGACCCTTGCTTAGAAAGTGAGTCTGAAATAATTTCATAGCTACCTCCATCACTTCCCTCTCCAGTTCCTAGGCACAAGAGTGCAGATGCAAACTTCAGACTGGTAATGGAGCAGTTTGGGAACATCTATATAAGCTGCAATTCAGGATCTAGTTCCCCAAGTGCCCATTTCA
This sequence comes from Dasyornis broadbenti, assembly GCA_013397935.1. Taxonomy (NCBI): domain Eukaryota; kingdom Metazoa; phylum Chordata; class Aves; order Passeriformes; family Dasyornithidae; genus Dasyornis; species Dasyornis broadbenti. The sequence continues at coordinate 2,691,424 of VZRN01005367.1, forward strand.
AACTCTGTTGCTGTAAAAGAAGCATTTGGGGCAGAAAACAACTTACCGCAGAATAATAAAAGCAGGAGACTTGGATTTTATCATCTGTTCTGAAGAATGTGAGTTCACTTACCACACAGTGAAGCAGCAATAAACTTCCCAGTAGGTAAAAGCAAACCCATGCTGGTTCCCACTGCATATCACAGCTAGCCTCACCTAGCCTATCTTGCCTTGAGGCATGAGATCAGCCTGTTCTGCAAGTCATGTGCTCTCAATGCAAAACAACTAAAGTTCCTGCCCATCACATCTGAAGCAGACATTTCAAAGTTCAACATTTAGTCTGTTTTCAATTTTTCCTTCAAATAGCAGAAGTGATTGCACCACATTATGGACTAATCGTCTGTCAAATTTAATTTCTTAAGATGAGGCTGCTTTAGAGCCAAGTGAATGAAAAGGAAAAAATACCCTGTCCAAACCCACTAAATTATTATTTTTATGCTTGTATAGTTACCTGAAAATTGGAGCTTTTCCTTAATCTTTTGGTTTAACTATATGGTAAATACATTACTGTCAGTCTAGGGCATTATATGCAAAATTCGATCTTCCAGTAGGTCTTCATATTTAAACTGTAATGAAATGAATTTCATTAAAGTAGCACGAGGTCCAGCAAGGAGCAAAGTCCTTTTCTGTGCTTATTACTGAAGATCAAACACAGGTCTTCATCTTCTCTGACATGAAGTGTCTGCACTATCTGTTGGGACAAGGCTTCTCACTTTATAGATATTGTGGCCCACTTGAAGGTCTCAGAGACATAAAGGTTTATGAATTCTCTTCAGTCCTAGGAAGCACCCTCACCGATTTGCCCACATTCTGCCCACCATAGGATGATAACCATTGTTGAGAAAGCTGGGCCCTCTGTGCTGGATTTTGGTGCACACCTAAAACCAGTCTCAAACCCAGGCTCTCATCCCTCACCGTCTTGGAGGGTGGATCTCAAATTTTGACAGGAGGTTGTCGGAAGGGTATGGTCTGATGCAAGTTTACACACATGGGGGAAAATCTCACACAAACCTCAGTGTGCAAACCTTTGGTGGGAATATCTTGCAACTCAGCTACTAAAACAGCTAAAATTTGGGTTTGAGAATGGCTTAAATCTGAGACTGTAAAAGGGAGGAGAAGGATAGGGGAAAAGGAAAGCAGAGCCCTTGAGGCGATGGGTGGTAGAAGAGGATCCTAAAGCCATCCAAGGAAACTTTGATTGAGCTAAGTGAGAAATAACAGCAGAGGTTCCCAGTAACGATGATAACCCTACTGTAGTCAATAACTAGAATATCTTTGGGATGTCTGTGAAGGGAATTAAAACTTTACAACTCTCCCAATTAGCCACGTAGATATAAATGCTGCTGGGTTTTTTGGTTTTGTTTTTTTGGTTGTTTTTTTTTTTTTTGGTGGTTTTGTTTGTTTATTTGTTTGTTTTTGTTTTGGGGGGTTTTTTTTTAAGGTTATTTAAGAAAATACAATACATAGCTAGAAAATTATTTGAGTGGAAACATCACTATCTAAAAAAAAGGTACTTTGGACAAATGCCAAAAAGAGAGGCAAACAAAAATTAAGATTGTCTGTGAACCAGTAGAAAACCTTTTGAAGTAACTATAATCATTCCTGATGTATTATCAGAGAGACCAAGTCCAGCTCTGATCTGCTGGTGTTTTTCATCTGCAGTTTCCAGCATGCTTTATAGCCTCCCTCTGTCTCCTTTCTTATAGGAAAGCAGAAGAGAAATTTGTTATGGCTGAGTGCCTCGGGTCACACAGCCAGCCAGTGACTGGCAGAGATACCAAGCCTGCTGCCTCCCAGAAGCAGCCTAATTTATTGATTTTCCCCATGTGGGTGTAGACTGTTGCTAATGAGAAGAAAGAACAGTGAACAAAAATGATTCCCAGCTCCTACCACTTACCAATCTTGAAATATCCAACCAATTTTGTCAAAGGCTGATTTTCCCCAAAGTCTCTCTCATTTCCACCTTGCATCCCCTGGTTGGCTCAATCCTCTCTCCTCACCAGCGATTTCACCGCCCTACTTTGTGCTGAGGATCATATCAGCCCTTTCTGTAGCCAGAGGTTGAAATATTTATTGGGAAACAGGGTGTTTCTGAAATGATAAGGAAACTTGTAAAATACATAGTTATTTGTGGAAACCACCATCAGTAAATAAGTTACCAGCCAACAGTTTCCAATTTCTAGCTAAGCCATGACGACATGGCCTGAAAGAAAGGCTTGAGGAAATTTTACCAAGCTTCTTCAAACTTTTTAAGTGATAACACTGGTTTTACAGCACACACACAAGCCCGTGCACACTGAGATAAAAGTTTTGCTCTCACATTGGCATACCAGGGCAAACGGCTGGGAATTCTTCTTAAGTCTCTTGCTGAACCCACACTTTTCCTGGATTCACACTGGTCTTGTGTGCAGCTTATCAGCACAGCGGAGCTGAAGGACAGGAGCATTACTGGCCTCTCCTCCAATGCACTGAAAACTCCCTTCTCAGAGCCTCCAAAGATGCTTTTACCGTGGCCAAAGTGGGTTCAGCAGTTGGCCCTGGTAAAGGGGAGAACGGTGCCTATTCATTTCCATGCTCATTCAGGTCTCCAACCTTTGTGGGAGCTGGTATAGTTTTCATGGGAAGGAACTGGTGCTGGTGCCTAGGGCTTCAAGAGCTCAGTGTGGCAGGATTTGAGAGGGAAGGGTTGCAACCGTAAGGACAGTGAGTGATGGTGAAACGTGGCGTGTCCACAAATAAATGTGACCGTTCCCCTCCCCCTGTTCTCCGCCTTTTCTATTTCAATACACACAAGCTCTGATGTTAATAGAGCTGACTTCAGACAGGCAGCAATCACAGCAAGCATGAAGGTCTGGGTATTAGCCTGGAAATAAAACAAACAAATAGCCTTGGGAAACTGCTCGCCTGCTATCTCTCCAACCACAGCCCGCTGCTTCTCTAGGGCATTGGTGCTCCTCCTACAGATTGGTTACACCTCTGAACTTGTTTTCCCTCTCTGTCTCATGTCCATCCCATGCTCTGTGGTTCTGTAGTGCTGTTCAGGGCCTGATCTCCAGGGCAGACCACAGACACCTCCTGAATCGACATCCAGGGCCAGCCTGGTGCTTTCCCTCATCGCTGCACCACACTGTTCTTAGGAAGGAAACATGGGTCACAGGCTGTGCAGGAGCTGCAGTTTCTTCTGGTAGGTGTCCAAGGTGGACAGTCAGGGATGTGGGTCTCGCTGCAGGAGATACCTTTCCCTCTCAATGTGGACACCTCCAGGGCCTCTTTCCTCTTGGCTGGGTGCCTTTGCGGGCTTAGAGCCAAACACTGGGAAACATGAGATAATGGGAGCTTGGGGGGAATTTGCTCTGGCTGCATCCAGCCTATTTAATGTGTCCACAGAAACTCTTTATTTTTTCAAAAGAGATGCAGAGAACAAGGGATGATTCGCCATTGTTCTGCACGTTACTGGCAATAGAAATGGAAAATACTCTCATCCAAGCCAAGAGCTGCTCAACACTTTTGGGAATAGGGAGGTGTAGAAGTTGTCTGCCAGCTGCTTTATCCCTTCTTCCTGCTTTTTAGTCAAAGGATGGGATTTATTGTGCAGCCAACAACTGGATGCCTCACCTGCATCTCCTGCTCTCAGCCATGCACTGCAGTCCTCTCCTCTGCACAGTGCTGGCACTCCCCTGAGCTGCCTTGGGGACCCAAACAAGCAGAGAATTATTCACTTCTGTAGGGTTACTTCTACTGCACTATGCTGGAAATCTTCCCCCCTATAAATCAATAGGCTGCAGGAGGTCTCTGATCTGTGTGTGTGAGACAAGATGCGGTCAGCACAGAAGCACAGCTCATCCCACTCCCCTCAACAACTGTGAGAGGTCCGTCCTAATGAAGTGGCTGAGAGTCATGCTGGAAGGCAGAAAAGAGAATAGCCTGTAAGCCAGTGGCTTAAAACTTTTCAGGCTCCCTAGTATAGAATCATTAGGGTTGGAAAAGGCCTCCAGGATCATCGAGTCCAACCTCTGACCAAATATTCGGATAATGGAAATACCAGCACTCAGACAGCATCAGAGAGGAATTGCTCTGGAGAAATCAACACTTGGAGGGTGGATTGGTGGCAACAGTTCTCATCTTCAACAAGGATAAATCCTCTGAACCCACTTACTCACCTCTGCAGGAAAACTGGTTCTCAAAAGGCTGGTGTAAAACAAAAGGCAGGGTGGGGATGCTCTTTGTATGAACCTAAGCATCCTGCTTGAGGGTAACAGAAACATCCATTAGCTTCAAAGCATGGGTTGTTTGTGTCTTCCTTTGAGAGGAGAGAGCCCCAAGGAAGCATCTTTATTCAGAAGGCTCCAGAGAGACATTCTGTACTGAGTACAGAGGAGCAACAGGCCAGGAACCAGCTTTCCCTGCTCATACCAGCGCTGTAATTAGGGGAAGACTGGGTCTTGTGTGGGAGGGATGGTTCCTGGGCCTTGTGGAAAGGGGTTGGGAAAAGTTGCCACAAATACCTTGCAATGAATAATCCCCTGCTAGATCACAGATAACTGAGGGGCGGTGCAGAGACTCAGACATTGAAGTTGATACCTGATAGGTATCCACCTCTGATTTCTATGATGTGCTGTACACAAAACAACAAGCAGCAGCTAAAATCAATGCACAGCCAGAGTCAAGTGTAGAGGTTTTAATCACTCCAAGAAGCTGTTATTATGAGGATCCCACAAAGCCACAGAGATTATCGTTACTACACATGAAACAGGGACATGGAAACCAAAAGGGAAGCATTGAGCTCCTACTTCGTGGGGACTGAAAATTGTACCTATTGACTCTGTACTTGTCAGACTTAATAGTGGCATAGCAAGAGTGAATAACTTGGGCAGGGGTGTGGAGAAAGGAGATCATTAAGTCCCAGGGACTGATCAATGCTGGTCTTAGAACAGGAATAGCTTTTGGCTACCTATGCTTGGGAAGAAGAGGAGAGTTTAGCCCTGAAGGTAGATGATGTTTTCCACTGACACATCTGGGTGAAACATTGAGGAGCTGTGAACAGACTGGCTTGTGGCTGAACGGACAGTCTGTATGAAGGCAGACCTTTGGGACATGGGATAAAAGAAGCAAATAAATGTCTTGCACATCCATCTCTTTGCAAGTGAGAACTGGCCATTTCCCTTCCCCTCAGCAGGGTTTTAGGCGAATGTAGGTTCAAGGTGCCAGTATTTGGGAGCAAACAATTGCTGCACATGGTGCAGAGATGGGTGCCATGCCCTTTGAATGCTCCTGCCTGCAGATAAAAGCCACCTCTGACTCCAGAAAGAGGATCCTGTCTTTGTTTCCTGGCACACACTAGATGCCCACGTCTAAGCACTTCTAACAGACTTATAGTTAAAATTGGATCCGACTTCCAAGTCTTGACCAGTTTTTCTTCTGAATGTAAAACAAAGGTGCCTTCAGGCTCAGGGAAGAGCAATTGCTGAGTTGTGTTGGTGGTGACAGAAGTAGCCCTGATGTTGAACAGAAGGAACTGTAGCTCATAAATGATGGCCTCATAAAGTATATTGGTGCATCTCAATATGATTACCAAGTAGATGGTAATTAAACTTCAGCAATTTCAGGAACACAATAATTTTCATTACACAGTATTTGGAGGGGTTGTAGAGGTAACGGAAGGAACTACATAATCTAATAGACCTTTGCAAGACCTTTTCCATCTCCATCTTCTTTGATGTTCTAAATGTAAAAACTGAGCAGAACCATCACTCCAAGCAATAAAGAAAAATACACATTGTAGCAGATGTTCAGAGCTGCCCAGAAGATGGGAGGAAAGTACAGACTTGACTCAGTTCTCTGTCCCACCAGGAGATACCCAGGGTTTCTGTGCCTTCCCTGGGTCCCAATTCCTTTGGACGTTTCACTCTCTCCTGTTAGGACACCAAAATTCTGCCTACCCAACCCAGGATCACAGCTGCGGGGGTGGTTGTGTGGGGACAGGGACACTGAACAACATTACACATGTGACAAGGCCCAAAGCCTGAGCTCACCAGTGGTTCTGATCTTCCTTTTCAAACACTGCTCAAAGGCCACAGCAATTCTGGCCACCTTGACTTTCAACTGACGAAGGTCAACACAGGTTCACGGCTTTTTCACCACTAGATTATTTCCAGAAGTCTGCTGTCCCCACACAGCCTCTTCAGATCTGGCAATGACCATGTTATTGATATCCAAGAGATCTTGTTTAAAAGCTCACATGGACATGGCTGTGGGGCAGAGCCATGTCTCAGTGACCACCTTCTGGTCTGCCTCACTGCAGAGCAGGATCTGAATTCCCTGGGCACAAACTGCTTGAGAAAGCCATGATTGAACCCCCATTCATGAAATACCAGACAATGCAGTGCAACAAGAGCCAGTTTTTTGCTGCTCTTTAGTCGTGTCTCCATTTACGTCAGCATGTGTGCGTTTTACATCCCCCTTTTCATTCTAAAACTTCCTGTGCCACAGCCATGAGAAATAAACAGGCAGAACAAGCACCCCAGAGCTGCCGAAAGGAGAAAACCCAAACAAAACAAAACATTCATTAATCCCTCTTTAATGTATCTTTTCCCCTTTCTCTCCCTGTAAGAGGAGATGGTGAGGGCTGGCAAGGGGGAGGGACGATCCCAGCAGAACAGCCTAACTATAAAAATACGAGTGCGGTTGCTAAAAGCCCAATCTATTTTCAAATGATGTGCTCTAATGGAATGTTGCTGTACATCTTTTGATGAGACAGGAGTCTATTTAAAAAGACAGGCGCTTTCGAATGTGCTTTTAAACCCCGTCTGTCAATTAGAACAACATCAAGGGTTCAGCGGCTGGGAAAAAAGATGACAGTAATGAAAAGCTGGGAGGGCAGCAGAAGAAAAGGAAGATAAAGACAAAAAAAGGTGGGGGGGGAAGAAAGAAGACAGAAGGAAAAGAAAGGAAACAGTATTTAAAGAAAGAAAAGGAGGAAAAAGCACGTGAAACTAGGCCAGAATAAAGATTTATAAAGAATAGCAGGTAACAAAGATTCATGAAACAAGATTGCACTCTTTTACCCCCAAAGTTATATATTCATTCATAGCCAAGAAGGATGCTGAGTACAGAGAAAGCAGAAAATGCGATGTCTCTTAAAATCTGATTCCCTGAATTACTCAGCATCTCTAAGTAAGGGAGAAAAAAGTGATGCTCAGCCTTTCCATGGATGGATCCCATGCTGGGACCTCTTCCTGCAGCTCTGCCATGAACCTGAGCAAACGTAGGAAGAGAATTTAATATTTGAGAAGCACTAAGGTGAGGATCTCTGTAGGAAAAAAGTCCGTGAGGAAATTTATAACTGCTATTAAGTTCAGGATGCAGAGAGCAGTAAATAAGTCACTGGGCCACAAAGTGAATATGCGAGGAAAAAAATCACTGGGCTGGGTCCTCACCAAGGGAATGGCATCTCACTTGCACACAGGAGGTGTCAGGAAAGATGAAGGTGCGGATGGGCCCTTCCACATTAGAGGTGGGTACAGTGCAGAGAAAGTAGAAATCATGTATGGTTTTGGTTTGGTCTCCCAAGCTCACCCTGATGCAAGACCCAGAGGCCTAAATGCTCCCATAAAGGTCAGTGACAGAGTTCCTGTGCCTCTGTCCCCTCTGGTGCAGGCAGCCCTGCCATGCAGAGTCTCCTGGGGCTCACCTGTAGCAGGGATTTCATATCCACAGCACACAGTGGTGCCTGAAGCAGATGCTGTCCTGCAGGAGGAGCAGAGGTTTGGGCAGAACAAGTTGTGTTTCACATCTTTTGCCCTGGAAAGAACACATGCACTTGCCAAGAAGCACTCCTGAGCTCTTACTCATATCGCTGGGATTTAGAGCCTTTTGTTTAGTTGGTTTCTACGACTACACATTGTTTATGGCCTCTGTTGCAGCGAGCCTTAAAAAGTCATAACATTTAACATATCCAGCTCCTCGAGAAACTAAATAAATCCTCTTCATCAGTTCCCTGTGCTGCTTGTGGAGCTGTTCATGAAAGCCAGGGCACTATTTCTGCAGGTTTAATTGCAGGCACTCACTCAGGTTACAGCAGAGCATGGTCACAGAGCAGGAAGCCATGGGCAGGGTTAATACGCCAGCTGGATGCCTTGCAGGAGCCCACAGGCATCCCGGGCTGTGCTGGCACTCGCTGTGCTGAGCTCTCTGCAAAGGTACATCCGAAGGGTGGAGAGAAGTTAAACCAGCGTGACGAGGAATCCTCTCTCCGGATTAGACCCAAGTGGATTTGTACACCTTAATGAGAAAAACTGGAGGCTTTCAGTGTCTTTTCTCACAAGATGTTTGAAGAAAGGGACGTTCTCTCTCTCTCTCATGTGGCAGTGTAATTAGGCAGTGTAATCTGCAGGGAGGGAGGTAAGAAAAGCAGAAAACTATCTTGAAATACTTCATGGTTTTGCATCATCTGCTGATGTACGGTAACTTGTTACCTATGTTGGTAACTTTGTTATATATTTCCAGCCTATTTCTGGACAAAATAGTGCTTGTTCAGCCAAGAAAACACTTTACAAGTATCAGCCATGCAAAGACATTAATTGGGGACAAATACCGGAGCTGAAGTTTCCCAAGTTGGACAAGAGAACCAAGAGCCCCAAAGGCTCATTTATGTAGCTCCCTCAGGCATTACTCCATATATATAACAAAATTACTACAGGGAAACAACGGCAGAGCTGGCTGCTGCAGGAAGTTCATAGCCACAAAAATATGAACCTCTTACCAGGCCTTGGCACCCACAGGCATTCTTTTGAGATCAGTGAAGGCTTCCTTGTCAGCCCTTCTTTTCCAAGGTGGATGTTATGGTCCAGGAAAAATAAGTACATCTCTCTTGCACAGGCACTGGTCAATATTTGCTGTCTCTGAAGCAGAAGGGCCAGCGCTCCCATGCCTCGAGGAGCAGGCTGTTCCTCTCTGTGTAAGGGGAAGCACAGGCCACTGCCAGTGCTGGAGGTGCAGAGAGGGTTTGGTGTGGGCGCAGGATCACACCAAAGCTCCCATTGTGCTCAGCTCAGGCAGCACCACAGGAACCATGTCTGGAGGGACAACCCTTCGGGTTTGGGGGCTGGGGTGGGTTGGGGTCCCTCTCTGCCAGCCCTGTTTTCCTCCCCACAGAGACACCCGAACTCCCCATGCTGAGATAACACCCTGCCCTGTTTGGAGAATAAATGCACTGCAGAGTGTGAGGTGCTTGCAGACTGTGGAAAAGCGGCCTGTGCGAGCACCTCCACCAAACGGGTGTTTTTAAGCAGTCACCACTCAGATCTTCAGTCATCATTACCCAGGGAAACCAGCTGTTCTTCTGCTATTTATGATCTCCCCCTTAAATCTACCCTCCCCATGACTCAACCCACAGGCTTTAAAGTGTGCAGTGTATTGACATTTATATAGTACATTTCATACACTTCCTCTCAAAGCTTTTTACAAAGCCATGAATTACATACCTGTCACCCACTGAATTCATTCATCCAAAAAAGCAGCAGTCATTACGCACTCAGCAATAAGCCTCATAACACTGCCAGCCATTGAGTTTGTATATGTGTGCACCAAAGAGATAAAGTTACTTTAATGCCATCTCTGCTATTAATGCAACGGAGGGGAAGGACGAGGAGAGGGGGAGTAAGTGATGGGTGGGAGGGTCTGGGTCTTTCTCCATACCTAGATGTAGAGATGCAGCATATATTAACTGCCTAAGAGGCTGCAGCTGCAGCGAGGTAATTGTGTGAGTGGCAAGGTGCCTCCAACCCGGTCTACAGGAGAGATATTAAAACAACAGAATACTTTGCATTTGTTTTGCTCCTTTCATTCTGGGATCACAAAGTGCTTTGTAGACATTAATTAATTCTCACTAAAGGAAAAAAAAAATGACAACACCATCACAACTTTGGAGCAGTTCTCATTTTGGAGATGGAGCCACTGACAGATTTGCAAATTTTCTGCAGGCTTCAGAAAGAATCAGTGGCAAAAACAAACCCCACCATCTTGGTTCCCAGCTCACTGGTCCACCTCACACACTCACTTTCTTTTCATCTACTCCTATCAACCCTGCTTGTTTTTAATCAGTATTCCAGTGGGATGGCTTTCACTGCTGAGGAAAGGCTGCCTTAACTTTTGTCTCAATGAATTAAACATATGCACGGCATCTAATTAAAATCTCTGGACTTGATTGCAGGCAGGAAAAAAACAACTTCCTCCAGATTCCAGTGATTTTAGGATGTATTTTCCACCAACCCTGTGAAGCCCATCTGTGTTAAGGGACTGGCAGGGATCAGTTCAAAGCCAAAAAGATTGAACTCAATCTGCTGCATCCTGCACAAGCCCTGGATTTCCCCCGAACAGACTAAACCCTGTGGTGTGCTACTCTTGGGCCAACTTTTACACAAGCATTAATCTTAATTCCTCCTCCCCATACTTTGCTGCAATGATGTTTTTTGATTGCAGGATTCAACAGATTCAGATTTTGATAGTCCAAAGCTGTTCCCAAATCTTGGTGGAAAAGGGATACCCCTGCCTAGAACAGGTGAAGAAGAATTGGGAGGGGACACCGCATAAACCAGGTCTTAAGAGATTTATTTAGTTGAAGGACTGAAATTGAACTGTCGTAAAGTGACAGCTCCTGGTCTCACTTGAACTCTCCAATTTCAGAAGAATTCAAAAGCAGGACTGAATGAGAAAAGTCAGTAAACTCGGGAAAGGAGTTAAATGAGTTTTTTCTTCATTTTGCTACTCCTAATCTGCCTTTTGTAAGAGCAAGTCCCTCTTCAACCCCCAGGACACCAAGAACATGAAAGGTGTTGCCCTAGAAGAAGAAAGAGCAGAAAATAAAGTGTGAGAAAATAAATGCTCTCTTGCTGAAGGCTGCCACTACCCTCATCTTTCCTGTTCCAAGAGAAGCCAAGAGAAAAATGGTCTCTTTTTTCCCTGGTGTTACGATCAGGTGGTATTTCAAAACCATTTGCAAAAAGATTAATTTAATTTCAAAGGGTGGTAAGAGACTCACCTTCACAAAAGTCAGTCTTGAGAAATTCTGAGAACCCACTGTCAAAATACGATCAGCTCATGATTTCCAGTCCATGAACCATTTTCTGGACTGTTCCATCAGCAATTGGAAAGGATGAGCCCATGTCAACACCAGATGCTCATAAAAACTGTCTTTGCCCAAATCCTTCTCAATTGTCTCACCAATTACCGCAGTCACCAATGAGGAAAGTCATCCAGATTCTCAAATGACCATGAAAATTTCTACTCAGGAAAGAATGAACCAAAATAGCAATTCTGGCGTGTGTTTTCTGAGTGTCTCCCTGCTCAAGACACAACCTACCAGGCACTGACAGCTTCCAGGTGACACCACCACTCAGCCCATGAGGAGTGGTTAGACAGACAGCCCAGCAGATGGTCAGACAAACAGACAGAGAATACACAGATTCCTTATTTGCACCCCATCCACTGCATCACAGCCTGCAGTGAGGTTTCACCGCCCTTTTCTAAGAGGTTTCTGCTCCCTGTGCCAGGTAGATGACGCAAATGCAGTCCATTCGAGGCCTTGCTGGGGTAGGCACTGACACAGATTGTGCACAGCTTCACTGCTGACAGACCCTTTGTAGAGAAATCTGCTGCCTCACCTGGGGACGACTCAAGCCCAGAGTTTGTAAATTCATTTGTAATGTGTGTGGTTTAGCAATGACAGCCTCTTTCTAACTTCAGGTCATTGATTTAATAGGAATAATGTAATTTAAACACACCTCCCTCTGTTCCCTTCCTCCAAGCTCTGGCCACAGCACTGGAGGGTGCCACACCAGAATGCAGAGTGTGCCTACAAGGCTGGGAAATTCATCTGGGAATCAAGCATGTCAATGACCAAGTGCCCCCTCTTCAAAACACAAAGGCCTCCATGGAGCAGGCAGGATCCAAATCACTGACCCTCATGTAACATTCAAAAGCAGCAGCACCCTGTCTGGAGAAAGAGCTTCCCTCTGTCTGCACTGGCTAAAATACACAAATGTGGAATTCTCTTTTCCTCTGTTTTCAGCAAATCTCAGTTCTCCATGGGGTTTAAATGTGTTCTCTCAATTGGAGATACGTTCAAAAATCCTTCTACAAATGGCAAAATAGAATATAAAACAACAAAAAGGGCATTGCTTTGAGTCTAGCTAGATTGCAGTTATTATGAAAAAAGATATTTTACATTTCCTTAGTAAATTCCACAGCAAAGCATTTAGCAGCCTACTGCTGAGATTTTAAAAGCAATATGTTGGATTATATGCCTAAAACCCGTGAATTTAAATGAAAAATAGAGATAGACATTTACATCTCCTACATATTCCATCTCTCCCCTCCCAGCACACACCCTTGCCAACTCTCGCACGCACACAGAAAACCCTTTGGCCACGTGGTGGTTTCTGAGGTTGTACTGCTGAGCTGGTTATTTGGAAAGACCAACTCATTCAACAGGCAGTCAAGAAGAATGAGACTTCAAACTGGAAATGAAGGGGAAAAAAGGAGAAGAAAACTCGTTTTTATCCATGGGGTGTGGAGAGAAAGCCTATCAGCCATGCCTAGGAGGGACATCACAATTTCTTGGAGAGTCAAGATGCTCAGGGCATTCAGTTTTGCGTCCTGTTAGAGGTAAGTGGTAGAGAGAAGGAGTCCCCATCCTCTGCCTGGCCCCTCATCTAAGCCATGACCAGAATTCCAGCTGGTACACCCATGCATGGTGCCACTGGGGCATTCCTCAAAGCCTGTCTCATATTTCACACCAGGCTAATCCCACCTGCGAGCACACTGAGTATTGAGTGCGTCACAAAGGAAGAAGCTGCTGCATGAGGCTCGGTGTGTTGCAGATGAGGGCAGAGTGGGCTGAAAACTGTAGGAAATTTAAACCTGGTTCCAGTTCACCGTGATGTCAAACCATAGGAAATGAAAGCAGAAAGTGGAGATTTATGAAAAAAGTGGCAGGAGTCATTACTATGTGTGCAGTATTGATTGAAGAAGATCGTGTTGCCCCCAAATCGAAATGGCTTTTACGTGTTTGGGCCCATCCTGACAAAAACACTTTCTTCTCTGTTGACGAGGCCATGTTGCCATGGAGATGCGGGGCTGGATGCTTGGCAAAAGCACGTTTCGATAAGGCAGGTCTAATGGATATATTTTCACAACATTCACAGTTCCTTTCTGCTCATTTTCTCCTGAGCAGACTTGTCCACTTCTTCCATTTTGCCACTTGATGAAAAAATATCTTTTTAATCTTTTAATTTAGCTTAGATATCCCTCCCTCCAGCACCAGGGCTTGCCAATTAAACTACTTATCTGAGATGCTCCACACCAAGGCCAAGTGCTTGCTTTTCATTATCGGGTTGGGTGGCTTGTTTTCACCCTCCCTGCTCCATGTCTGAACCTCTTTACTGCTTGCTGTATGTCACAGATGTTGTGATACAAGACGTGAGCTTGGAGTTTTATGCTAGTGGAAGAGGCCGTGGGTTCAGCTTTTCTTTATGGCAGCCCTTCTGAAGTCCTCAGGACAACAAAATAACGTTGTGTTGGCTGGTACATGTCTTGGAGCACACGCTGATGCTGCCTGGGCCAAAAGCAGGGATGATAACACAGTGTCACCTAGGAGAGAGGCAGAGTTTTGCTAAACATTTTTAATTCTGGGCGTCTGCTTATCTGTTTACTATAAGCAAATGCAAGTTTCTTTTAAGCTAATTTGAATAAAAGAGCAATACCTGTGCTTATGCAGGTACACAAACATTCCTACACACAGATAAGTAACTTCACATCCAGCTCCATTCAAACACCTTTTCCTGGTTCTTTCCTTTTGAGTATCTTTGGACCGTCTTCTGGAATCTGTCTGAGTTTCTTTAGCAGAAATAGCCAGTGGGCATATTGGCTAGAAGGGGTGCTTGCAAAAACATCGTATTTGAATGGAAAGAACAGTCTGAAGTAATATTTTCAGTCAGTGAATTGAAAAAATATATATTCATGCCACAAAATGCATTTATGCCATGTGGCCTCTGTGACCAATTAAAATTAGTCAATTCCTTTTGGTTTGGGGATACTCTTAATGAACTTCTCCTGAAGAAAAGAGCAGACCAAGAAGTATTTGCATCAGCAAACAATTTCAAACAACCAATTAGCTGGAGAAATCAACACTGCAAGCATAGAAAATTCACAAATGGAAAAAGAGGTAAAATTCATCCAATAAATTATTCATCATGAATTATTTGTCCAGTTTCCTTCAGATCTCATCTAAGCTATTACTAATTAGTTATGGATGCCTTTACCTGCTAGGCCAGGCTTGGTTGAGAAGTGGAAAAAACCATTAATCCCGGCAGTGATTTGTAGGCAGCTCCCAGGAGCTGGTAACTCAAAGCTTGCGTCACCAAGTGACTCTTACAAGCTCTCTTGTTCCAGCTGACAATAACAGAGGCTGATTTTCAATGGTGGCTGTCATCAAAGAGAGTATTCATCTCTTTCCCCCCGAGTCAGGGCCGAGGCACGCTGTTGGGTCAATATTTTGGAGGCGTCATTGTTCAGCACATTCAGAAAGTGCCCGAAGGACTGCAGACACCAGGGCTGTCACTCAGACATTTTACAAAGATTGGGATGTTTCTTTGTCCTTTTGTACAAGCCAGTGTTCTTGGAAAAAGAAAAGAAGAAATGAGATTTAGTATCACAGGATTCCTTGTTTCTTTGGCTTTGCCTCTGTCTGGGCTGTGTGTCATACAACAGGGCTTTGGCCCAGGACGTGGGCTGTGAGATGTGAGGCAAAAGTGGCAAGGGAATAATCATCCAATAAGCAAATTCATTTCATCTCCTCATGCTCCAATTTTGCCATCCACAAGACACTGCTAATGACACTTCCCCTGCTCTAAGATCTTTGGATGCAAAAACTCAGCATTAACTCTTTAAAAAGGCTAATCCTCTTTGTCTGCTTTAAGCACAGAAGCATGCAAAGCTCAGTGTTCGATGTGGCTCTGCAGTGCAGAGCAGTCGTAATTGGGAGCTCGCAAAGGTACGGGGGAGAAGGGGCAAAGGCAGCCAGGAGCAGGGAACTCGACGAGGAGGAGATACCTAGTAGGATCCTGTGGATCCTGAGGGGGGATGCAATGGGGTCTAAGGGACCACGAGAGGTGGGAAGGCAGTGGAGCAGGAGCAACTTTTCCCCACATTGCATAAAGGAAGAGGGATTTGTTAACAGATTTAAAACACGTAAAATGCAGTCCTTTCCACACCACTCCTGGTGACTCTGGGATTGTACCCAAGAGCTTGTTATCACCACAGATGGAACGTTTTTTTAGCAGCATCCCTGACCGATCTACTGACTCTGAGGAGAATCAACACACTTCCCCACCACCCTTAGGATAACTGTCAAATTTCGCAGGGTTTTCAGGACCTGTGCACAGTTCTGTCCTAAGCATCAGAAGTTTGCAGCCACACGTCTGTAAATGCCCTGAGTGGGAAGATATTACTAGAACAGAGAAGGCAGCCTATTAGCAGGACATTTGCATCTGCACACAGCCACATGCTGCCAGGAGATGAACACGAGGCTTCCTCTGGTTACCTTGCTCATCTGCTTACAGGACGGGAGATCAGAGAGGAGGAGGGCTGAGTACACTGCGCCTTCCTTGTAGATTTTCTCTGCGGAATTTTCACATGGTCACGCTTCATTGATAAAATGAGTCCCAGGAAGGTTTATTCATTTTACTGCTTATTGTTTCCTCTAACAGGTGCAATCACTATAATTAGGTCTGTACAATGGCATTTTCTTGTTACTCAAATTCCTTCTGTCTCTCAGATGCTCCTGGCTATAGCACTACAGTGGCTGCTGCTTAGAGAATGAGTAAAAATGAGTTGTTTTCTTTCCCTCCTTTTTCTTCATTCATTCATGTTAAGCCAAGAAAAACACACCCTCCATCTCACACAGGTAATTTCTTCCTTGTCTTTCTTGGGCACAACCAAAGGTGTTACCAAGTGCCTCACACACCTCTGATAAAAGAATCTTCCTTGAAAACACAGCACAGACCAACACCAGGGCCAGATGCAAGTACCAGGGCAGAGCGTAGTTTGTGTAAAATGAGAAGGAAAAAAACAAGGCTGTCCCTGAAGAACCACCTTTGGTTTCAGATGGAGGGAGACCAGGAAGCTCAGCCACTGACCACTCATGGATCCTGCAGGAGCTGTTTGTCCTGTTAGGGCAAAGATTGATGTCCAACATCTGAACACGTGTCCACTACATCTTTTCCTGCTTTAGAGGCTGTGTTTCTTTCCCTCCAACTTCATGCACACAAATATATAACCCATCAGGAAAGTGGTGTTAAACCAGGCAGGGCCTGGTTCAGACATTCAGAAATGTGTGGATGCATCCAAATTAACCAGCAAAAAACTGCCTTTTGAAGCCACATCAAACCAATGCCTTCCCTCCCAGAAAACATTGAGCTTGCCTAGAAAACAAGCAAAACCACATCTCTGTTGGCACTGTGCAGAATGGGATATTTTCCCTGTCATTTTCTTGCCTCATTATATGATGTGCCAAAAATGTAAATTCAAATTGTGCCTTGGAGTGGGGTCTTTGGAGATGCTGGGGTTGCATGTTGGCAGAGGCCTCAAGGCCCGATGGGTTTGAGGCTACAGGAAGCAACGTCGCACTGAGAAAATGAGGCTCTCAGGATAACAACTGGGGGGAGGTGTGCTGCTTTCAGTCAATCAAGCCCAAACTCCGTCACAGAGTAATCAAGCTCAATTCAACCGACCTCTGCCTTATTATTGTTATTATTTATCACTTGAATTACTGGAGCACCTTGAGGAGGCAACTGAAATGAGAGCAGAGAGAGCTGCTGCTGTACAAAGATAGAATGGGAGTGTGGCAGTCAGGGTGAGCACAGAGGCTGCAGGGAAGGGGCTGGCAACAAGCTGAAGAGAAATGGGGTGCAATTAGGCATTTGCAGTGTTCGTCTGCTGGCTCTGTGGGGAAGATCCTGCCCCCGTGATTTCAGATAGGCTGCTCAGCATCTGGCAAGCTCAAGGTTCCCTCCATAGCCAGTGGTGACAGAGATGGAGGGCAAAGCTCAGATCTGACACAGGTCCTGTGCAGAGCTGCACGGAGCAGCAGGTTCAGGCTGTGATCCTGCACCAGCCCAGCAGAGCCTTCATCTTTCCCATTCTTCCCCAGATCAGAGCTTTCTCATCTCACTTAAGTCGTTGGCCACTGCTTGCTTCATCCGGCCCTTCTCTCAGCACCCAGTGCTCTCGACAGAAAAGCTGACACATCCATTGGCATGTCAGCTGGGATCTGTCCAAATGAGACAGGAGTCAAGTCCCTTCCCTCTGCCTCGCTGCTGAGCTCACACCAACTGTCATCTGTAAGTAATATGCTAGACATGTTTCTTTTTCCATTTAAAAAAAAAGAAAGTAATTTATTTTCTAATTACAAAAGAATATAGGATAGGAAAAAAAAATTAAAGAAAAGAAATTATGACTACCAGATGGCAAATCACCATTTAGCAGGAGCAGGCAAAGAGAGGACTCAGTCAATCACAGGGTAAGTGATAAGACACCAGAGGGAACTACCGAAAAGAAAGGCAGCTCATTACACAAAGCACTAAATTATTCTTAGTGGGACTTCTCCTCCTTCTTTTCCCCTTTCTATTTTTCATTCTGAGCCATACAGCAAGTAATTCCACTGAGACCCTCTTTTAAATGATTAACATTTCCATTTTAACTTTTGTTTTTGATTGTGTCCCTGCCATTAATCTTCCTGTCTTTTTCTGTGCCCTGCTGTTCACCTCATCTTCTAACTTTCTAATTCCCTTGGCCCATCCCTTGCACCCACAAACACATCCATAAGCCTTGCTGCTGGTGGGAGCCTTGGGTGGATCAGACCGAGGTTGGGGAGGATGTCCCAACACAGCATCACCCAAACCCCCAGCAGCATCCTGGCCCCTCAGCAAAGTCACCATCCCTCTAAAGAGACATCTAGCCCAGATTGCCTCATTTGCATGGATGTCCTGGGGCAATTTAGAAATCCCTGGTAACGAGATAATCCTCATATATCTGGCCAGCAATCCCTGCTTGACTTTGATGATATCTTGAGCTGATGATATCCGTGGCTGGCTGAGAGCTCTTTCTGGCTCAATCCTTTTCCTCCGAGCAGCTATTTCATCAGTGGAATGAAAAGTTTTGGGTAGCACAATGTTTTCAGGCAACATCAAAGCAACATCTGTCTTTGTTGTTTGAGGAGGTAGGATACAAACCACAGCTCCCTTTCCCCAGGGAAGACACTGGGAAAAGGTAGCAGGTCAAAACAGACTCTTGTCCATCTTTGCACATTTCTGGGTAAATGGGAAAATAGAGGGAGTGTTCATTATTCACTGATGGCACTCACTATGCCACAGGTCCCAAAAGAGCTGCGGGTTTTTGGGCCATGTTCCTGTCCTGCTTTTGATCCTGGTCTGTGCTGGGACATTCCCAAAATCTCCTCCTCCCACAGTTTCCCTCTAGTGCCAGAAAGGTAAATATTATTTCCTTCCTTTGCAAATCTCCTGTAAAACACCGCTAATGTGCAGAGAAGGCTCAGGTTTTTACAGCTGCCTCCTGGCACTGATGAAGCCTGTTCCCCTCAGCAGCAGCGAGCCAGACATGGGTGTTGCTATCCCATAAATTCCCTCTCACTACCACTCTCCTTGCACTGCTGGCATTTAGAGCTTGTTCATGTGTTTTAGGAGCATTAGGCAAAATAGTGATAGCCAGGCATTTTATTATTCACATTTCTCTGGCCCTAATGACAGAATGCAGTGCTGCTGGCTAATGAACTGGGCTGGAGCAAACTTGTCAGTGGCACTTATGGAAGGGAGTGAAACATCACCTGCCTGTCGCCTTCCACCAGCCTGGGAATGGTGGCCTTGTTTGAGGCAGCCATGGGCTCACACTCTGGGGATTCAGCTGTGGGGTATTTTACAGCCTCCTTGGCCATAAAAGCAGAGTGGCTGGAGCTGCACCAGAGAGAACCTGGGGAAAGGTGGTGAGGGAACCCCAGGGCCTGGCACAAAAGAACTCCCACAGCACTCCAAGCTGCCTGCATCCATGCGGAGATGAGCTGTTGAATGATGCAGTTTTGTCTTTTCTAGAAACCACGCAGGCTAAAAGGAGATATTTCAGTCAATACATAAAGTATTTTTTAGCAAAATGGGAGAAGTTCAGCTCTGAGCAGCACGAGGGCACCTGTTGACTGTGGCAGCTTTGGAATATGGGCACTCACTTGTCAATAAAAAGCAAATCTTGCACTTGAAGCAAAAACAAATTAAAATTAATTAATCAGTGGAAAACACTTCATTTCAACTGGGAAGAGCAGATGCAACTAGCAAGCCTAGGTGGACAAACAAGATAATCAAATCAATACCCCCACTTTTCTTACTGGCTGGCAGCCACCGGCTACTAAGTGAGAGCAGAGGTGTGGATCTGCCTTGTTTTTATCAGCCATCAGCTGGTTCTGTAATTAACTGGAATTCAGACCTGCTGGGGGAGTTATTACTCTGTCCTTGGGTGGATTTGGTCTGCACAAGGGGGGCAGCTCGCTCCTGCTGCTGGTGTCTCCTGAATCTCATCTCGCTTCCGCACAAACCTTGCTCCTTCCCTGCAAACCAGCACTGCCTATGAAATGTGAATTGCAGGAGGGTGGTAGATACTGGAGGGATAAACCCAGTCCATGGCTGTACCAGCTAATCAGTGCCATTGTCAACAGGAATAGCTGCAAATGAGAAGGGCTCAGTTAATAATGCTGTAATTGAGAGTAGATTATCGGGCCCTGACACAGGAGCAGGGCTACGAGGGAGATTTTGCTTCTCTTTTTGTTTTTAGCTGTGTTTAGCTGTTTATGAAATGCTGCTTAGATTTTGCAGATGGCAGTCATCTTGTTCAGGTGCTAGAATTATGTGTGCCCTCGGTGGGGACAACCCCCTGTGCAGTCGTGCCTTCTGTGGGTGTTTCCATAACAGAATACCTACGGAAAATGCCTAATACATCTAGGAAGAAAGCAGTGTCTCTATTCCTGTCCATCTGTCCCTGGGAGCACGTTGAGGGCGGAAAAGAATGCCGATGTCAGTTAAAGACACTCTGTGAAATCTGGGCTCTGACACGTGAAAAGCAGGAATCAGAAGCTGGGAGTTTCTCTGTCTCCTACCAGAGATGGCCCAAGAGCATCTCAGCTGAAGAGAGGCAAGCTTTTATTTTCTTTAGTTACATTTTTGGTTATTATTTGTTATTTTCTCTTTGCGATAAGATGAAGCTGTCTTGGTCCCAGAACTGGTTAGATACCAAGAAGAAAGACTCATAAATATGCATTTAAAACTGCTCTAAATTAATTCCAGCGCAGTTCACTGTGGTTTTTGCTTCCCACGAACATTCAAGGGAAGATGTTTTGCTAGGTGAGGCAGTAACCAAAAAAGACAAAATTTCAGAGAAGTGTAGGGAATATTTGCCAAGCCACCCTCCACCCCGCAAGTTCCTCACTTTGAAATTACAGGCAGTTTCAGTGGTGATCAGAGCAGAGCATGGAAAGTTAGTGCCATGCTGCTGGGGCCAAGAAACTTGTGGTAACACCTACATACTCAGGCTAAATGGGGCACACTGCAGATTTCAAGTAGCACCAATGACTCATAGGTCTAACTAGTGGCTTGGAAATTCACTGGAATATAGTATATTTAATAAAAGAGGGAAAAAAGACAGCTCACTAACGAAACAGGAACAGTTCTCCCCAGACCCACATTGCGTTGTTAATGAATGCTTAGATCATCTCTCCTCTACCCTCAGTGCCTATTTTATTGTTCCTATTCTTAATTTTGCAAAAGTTATGCTTGAAGCTTTTTGTTTAGGCAACAGAAACAAGTATTTCACCTGCAGCACTTCCGTATTCCTGAGATGAATGTGGATCTGTTTTAAAGGCTGGAAAAAATCATTACTCTGAGATTCAGGGTCTGTTTGCTATTCCAAAAGCTTGTGAAAGAAGAGAAGTTGGGTCCCAGTGATGAAGATTGTGTGTGTGTGAGTGTGTGAGTGTGTTTGCATTCACACCTTAATGTGCATCTCAGTGATTCTCTTCCTCCCTCACCCCCCTTCCTCCACCCAAGGTCTAATTAAAACAAGAATGCACCAGGCTGCCTTTTCCTCTGTTTCATCTCCTGATATTTTTTTGTTAAATCCACCAAGGAAATCTCCTGAAGTCTTTGAAGTCTTGGGGTGTGTGAATAAAGATGTCACAACGGTAGACACAGGGCTTCTTAATGAGGACACAAGGTTTGATGTTGGAACACTTCAGTGCCCAAAGGAAAGAGATGCTCTCCAACAGGCCCTCCCTTTCTCTCCTTCCCTCTTTTTTTTTTTTGTATTCGTGCTGCAAGGGCCTAACATTTTTTTTCCTCTTGTATATTTTTGTTCTCTCCTCTGCTTTCAAGGAGGAAAGGGATAAATGAGAGGAAATGTAGGGAAAATGCACAGTTTTACAAATCCTATTGTTGTTCATGCCACTGTTTCTTTGTCCCATTTAATCTCAGTACCATCTGAGCTATCAGCCCCATCCAAATTCCTACTGCCTCCTTTCCAGCCTGGCCCAAGGCAAAAGACCCTCTCTGCCTCTGTCTCTCCCGCAGCTAAAGTTCTGACCCAGGGAAAGAAAGTTCAGCTTTATCAAGAGAAGAAATCAATTTAATGTAACTGAAGGGAACAGCTGATCCCTGGAGTAAAAAATACATTACCACAAGCCTGGTCAGTGACAATAGCCCCAAATTCTCCCTGGGACCTCGATGTGTTTGAGCTGCTCTATGTCTGCTTTGAATTCACCTGCTGGACCCTTATCCCTGTTGCTTTCCCCTGTTGTGTCTGAGAAGTCAGTTTGCAAAATCAGGGGCAACTAGAAACCAAAGAAACCTATCCCATCATTTCCCCTGCATGTAACCAGCAGAACAGCAGGACCCCATTGAGGCAGGGCTGAACAACCTCTCGGGCATGCCTGTTTTATGGTGGAGAAAGCTCCCGCATTTCATGGGAAGAAGACCCTTCCTAGAGATACGAAATGCCTATTGGAGTCAGGTGTTCCCTTCCCTTTGGTGCTTTCTCCTGAGGGAGCTGCTGGCTGTCCTGCTGCTCCCAGGCAGGGTCTGGCTCATGCAATGCCCTGCCACCACTGAGCAAAGTCCCACTGTCAAATGTGGGATCCCTCCTTCGAACTCTGTCCTTAGATCAGGCCACAGCATCCTGGCCAATTCCCTCCCCATTTGTCTCCCATCACAATGGGTTTCAGGGTGGGCTCCCCCCATGTCCTTCCCTCCTATGGACCATTTGAGAATCCCTTTACTCTTCTCATCTTTCCTCTGCAGGATCTTATCCCTCATCTTCAGTCTCTGGTCACCTTGCACACTACTCAGCACACTCCAGTGCAGAAGTTGAGCACATGCAATGCAATGCTCCCAGACAGAGAAGAGCCTCAGCAGCAGGGGATGTTGTTTTGGTGCTATTTAAGTATGTACAGACTCCTTCTTTCATGCCCTGCATCAGTGAGCCCCTGAACAAAACCACTGAACCCTTGAAGTCTCAGAAGTTCATGTCTTCATGAGAGGTGGTGAGGAGTACTTTGTGGTTGGTAGTAGAGAAAATAAAGGTTGGGGCAATGCTGTAAATCCAACCTGCTGGCTGCAGAAGCCAGTTTAGCTCCTAAGGATACTGCCTGTGTACATTTCATTAAGCTCAAGCATAGCTGGAGTTCTTGCTGCAAACCTCCGAATTTCAAACTCAGCATGAGTCAGCCCCAAAGTGCTGAAATATTTAAGGTTTTTTTTTCTACTCAGGAGCTAGATTTATTGACACCAAACGAGCTGTATCAATTTTCAACTAAGAAAACCCTGAAGCTCAGGGTTGATAGTGATGATGGCAATGATTGTTTGAAATTAAACCCTTTGCATTGACTGACCACATCTGCTCAGTTCCATCCTTCTCAAATAAGACCCAATCTTCCTTCCCCATCAGGATTCCTCCTCAAAGCCTATTGTCTTCCAACCCCCTTGGGTGATGCTAATACATTTTAATAGGGACGTGGGAGCACACTCACCTCCTCAGTTTGTACTTTGATTTAATTGTCTAGACCTGTGGGCTTTCATTCCCACTGCTGAGAGATATCAGGAGGAGGGAGGTGAGCTGTGAGCTCCCATCCTGCCTGAAAGGGACCTGGCACAGCAGCTGGAAGTCCCAGGCTACAAAATACCTGTGCAAGTGCAGGCTGGGTGGTCTCATAGCAAAGTGGAAAGTGAGTGCTTTTGCTTTGCAATTTTGTTCAGAAGGAAAGGTGGTTACTCAGCCCTTTCCTTCTCCTTCTAAGAAAGTCACAATAATCTCCCTTTTTCTCTTCTTTCAATAAAGCCAAGCACATAGATCAGGAGACTCATTTTAATGGTATATATTGCACAAAGAAGGGGGAGGTTTGTGCTGGAAAACATAAGAACATGATCTGAGCTCTGACCCTTCTGTTTACTGCTGCAACCTGCTGCAGCAATCAAAGCTGCCCACTGCTCCCCTGCCAGAGGATGCGACCCCTGAAGCTGAGATTTGGTTGAGGTGTTTCTGTCTGCTCTGTGATGCTCTCCGTTCCCCAGACGGTGATTTATCATCAGACTCCACACTGACAGCAGAAGTTAACACAGAGGCAGTGAGTGCTTATCCCAGGCA
Organism: Dasyornis broadbenti; assembly: GCA_013397935.1. NCBI lineage: Eukaryota > Metazoa > Chordata > Aves > Passeriformes > Dasyornithidae > Dasyornis > Dasyornis broadbenti. Next base: position 2,715,208 of record VZRN01005367.1, read on the forward strand.
GAGGGGCAGGGAGACAGCTGGGTTGGTAGCCTGTTACAGAGAGCTCTGCCAGAGGCTGCCTGTCAAAATGAAGCCCTCTCTGCCTGTCGAGCTCAACACTTGTTGTTATAATCTGGTCTTAGACCAGAGCTCTGACTTTGCTGTGCTGGAGACTCTGAAAATTCTGCAAAGTATCAAGTTATTTTCTTGGGGTCTGGCAATTTTTAAGTGAGTGCTAACAAATTTGATATGTGTATGCTAGGAGCTCAGGTTGCCATGTAGTTTTATCTATTTACCATTCCCTTTGCAGGCTAGGAGCACACCAAAAGCCTGGTGTGTAAACCCAGAAAAATCCCAGGGGGTTGCAGGGCCAAATCCCAGTTTACCAGAGCTGGCCAAACCTCATTTCTGGATCCGATCATCCTTTACATCAGAGATGTGAAGCCACACAGCTCCTGAGCAATGTTATGATGAATGCATTGCTTCCACTGTCGGAGGGAGGATTAAGTCCTGCTCAGGTTTAAGGTCACCTCCTTTCCCAGTCTGCGTGAAGCCATCTGGTTTTTGTGTCACTGACCTTTGTCAGTCCCCATTAATTCACACAGGCTGGCAAAAGTGCTCCAAACTCGCTTTCTGCAGAGCCATGAGTCACCACTGGGAGCTAGATGGGTAATGAAAAAGCTGTTCAGTTTTGCTGTGATTTCCAGCTCCTCATGAGCAAATCCCTGCTCAGGTCCAATCAGATTGTTGCCTATAAAATTGTCTGCTTTTGATCCTGTTCGCCTGAGTCTCCACAGCACCACAAGCCAGTGCTACCACAGCCCCAATTACCAGCTGTGGTTTGTGATTTTTGTCATCACCCCTCTTCACTCCAGTGCGCCAGCCTCTTTCCTTGACTTCTCCCATGTCCTCCAAAACACTTAGATGTCTTTTCCTGAAGTTAACCGGTTTGCAAGCAACTCCTGATCTGCCTTATCATAAAATCAAGTGGTCCAGTGTCTTCATTCCACCTCATCTAAATAAAAATTTTTTGGTGATAAGACATGCCTGATTTTCACAAGCTGACCTACAGCCAGACCTGTCAGAGTCTGCAGGAGCACATCTGCTGATACAATGCACCAACAGGTCATGAAAATGATTGATTGATTGATTGATTGATTGATGCTAATTGGAGACTGTGGTGGACTCACCTGGCTGGACATCAAGTGCCCAGCAAAGCTGTTCTGTCACTCCCTTCCTCAGAACAGAGCAGAGAAAATATAATGAAAGGCTCATGGGTTGGGATAAGGACAGGAAGAGATCAGTCTCCAGCCACCATCATGGAAAAACAGGCTCAGCTTGGGGAAATTAATTTAGCTTATTACCAATCAAATCAGAGTAGGATAATAAGAAATAAAACAAAATCTTAAAACAGCCTTCACCCACCCCTCCCTGTTTCATTGGCTTAATCTCTCTATCTCCTCTCCACAAGGGCAGAGGGACAGAGAATGGGGCCTGCAGGAAAGAATTCAGGACAGAGTGCAGGTAGAGGGAGCATCCCACTGCACATGCCATGGCCTCATCCTGCATGTTGAGCCAGGAGCTGGGCAGGGAGGGAGTAGTGCTTTATACACCACTTAGCCTTTCTCTTGCCTGGAGGCTCAGGTCACCACAGTGGCACAAATGCCATTAAACTGCTCCAATCTGATTTGCTGAACTTCAATGGTCCTCTGGTATTCACAACAGCAAAAAAAAAACAACAGAGTTTCTTCTATTCATTCTGGAAAGTATTTTCTTTCCTGCTTTGTTGGTCGCGTGATTGTTTGGTTTGCTCTGTTATTTTATAGGGTCTGTCAGGCAGCCACAGAGGAGAAAGATTTCCATGTGCCCAGTCGTGTGCCATGCAGAAATAGCAGCAAATAGTTGAACTAAGCAGTCTGCCAGCTCTCCATAGTGAGGGACTCAGCCATCTGAGCTGCTCTCCATCCTCATGAATACAATCCCTAGTGATGGGGGACACTTCTCCAATGAAAGGCTCTCTGCCAGTGGAACTTCACTTTGGGAAATCCCATTTGGCATGGTCTTTCCTCAGCGGCCTCTTGCTGTGCTTTCCCTCCTCCCTGAAGTGTTGTGCTGGTGAGAGGTGGGAAAGGCACTTCTCTTGGCTGGGTCTGCAGATCTGCATGGCTGCAATCCGTCACTTTGTGTGGAGGGAGGAAGCTGTCAGAGGTACACGTGGGCAGGCAGGAGCCAGGGTCCTCTGGGCAGTGACCAGCGATCTCTGCTACTGGAACAGACATAAATGGAAGCAACCTTGACCGCATCATTTATAATTAATCAACACAATTGACATAATAAATAATGGGAAGTGTTCTGAAGTTATTCAGGGCTGACCATGCTGCTTCCTCCCTTCTCCTTTGTCCCTCTGTGACAAGATAGCTCTAAGCAAGATAGTCTGGGGTCAAAGGTTGTGATATCCCACATTCTTTCTCCTGCCTTGTCTTATCTTTCTTTCATTAAGGATAGCTGCTGGACTAGTATTTGGGGATTTTGACCTACAAATTTCGTCCAAAACTGACAGACTGTGGGCAAAGACCTGAGGTCTTGTATCAAAGAATCTCACTATGCCTTGTGCACATATCAGGAGATGGACTATAAAGGTGATTAAAACATCTAAAGGTCTTTCCCTGTCGCCAGTGTTCCTCTGTGTATTTCTGATGCTAGGATTGCACGTGTAACCTTTGCCATGGCACACCAAATGGAGCACATAGCCCAAATTCTGTGTGAACAGACACTCAGACCAAAGCACACCTGCTGTTCTTCCTGAGAGAGCAGGGACGCACCTACACAGAGGCCTCTTTGGCCTTCCCAGGTCCATGTCAACAGCTGAAAGAGAAATATTTACCAGGCCTTGAAGTGTGTGGAGCAAATCACAACAGCAGCCTTTGCATGCACAGACTGAGTGCAGCTGAAGCCAGTTGCACCCTCTCCATGAGTGAATGCTCTCAAAAGAGCCACAGCCTTGGGAGCAGGGAGGATGTGTCCTTGGGCAGTATTTCAGCAGTCACAGGTTGTCCAAGGTCCTTTGGCATTGTGACCAGATGAGTGTCAATGTGCCAAACTCCTTTAGCAAGAGCGTCTCATAAATGGTGATGCTGGGTTCAAGTGAGCTGGCAAAAACTGTCGTGTTCAGCAAAATCCAGCATCACTTTTCTCTTTTAGAAATTACTGCCATTTGAAGTATGCACAGTGGCACTGCAAGCCACACCAGCTGTGTCTGGGCAATTAACTCAAAGTTCAGATGAGGTTTGTTCACAGAATTGGGGTATGAGGTGTGAGTCAAATGTGGTTGCCACCACAACTTGAAAAAAAACTGCAGCTCTGTAGAATTTTTACCAAAATCCCCTTGGAAGTCCCCTGCGTGTAACACGAGGAGGTTTGAGCGATTTTACCCTCTGGTGTGATCTCAAAGCAAGCATCATGCTGACATTGGCATCTGTGTAAGAATCAAAACAAGAAACGTTGCAAAGGCAAACCTACTCACTTCAGTCAGCCCCAGCAAGCAGCACAGTGAACTTGCTTGGTATCGAAGAGGACACCAAGGCCATGAAACACCCGTTTAGCATTTTTTAGAGCTGCGTTACTACTTGTGCCCTACTTGCCTGGAAATACACTTCAACAATACACTGCCTTTCACTTCCAGTGCTTGCATTTGCTTCCGCACAGCAGCTTCCACAGTTTCCCATTCCTTGGCTTGGCTCTGTTTTACATATCTCATGGCAGGGGCTGACCCAGCTGAAATCTCTGTTTCCAGTTCTTCAGTGAATCACAAGCTTTCAGCTTTTTACTGTTACTTTTTTCAGGAGCAGAATAGTTTCAATATCCTTCGCGGTTTCTTATAAAACCTCATTAAGTTCAGATGTGATGGGTAGCAACCCACGAATTTCAAAATAGCAAAAACTTTGTGGAGGATGTTCCATCTGTGGGAGTCAGTGATTCCCCTGATGGGCAGAACAAGTGTTTGACTGCCTTCCATACAGCAAACATGCACATGGCCCATTCCTGATCCTGATTACATCTGTGTCAATCTGCTTAAAATACCACTGGCTGCATTGAGAGTGCAGGATGTGGGCCAGATGCTGTGCATGGCACCTGACAACTCCTGCTTCCCGTGCACAGAATAACCTCTGATTCAAACCCCTGCTCCCCCTCTTTCTCCGCTTCTTTTCTGGCAGTCTGTGTGATGAAATTGAGAAGTTTTATGCTAAGCATTTTGCTTGCTTTATGCTAACCTTTCTGCAGCTTCTGGAAGTCTGATTCAGGTTTTCTACAGTGCGCCATTATTCCCCTAAAATTTAAGAGTGGGCTGATCATGTCAGTATGTCTGTAGCTTGGCCTTTTCTCTGTCTCAGAATGAAATAAGCAATATTCCACATTCCTCCTTCTCTGGTGAGCAGAGTTTCTGATGTCTGGCCTAGGGTTAATCATAGGGTTAACCAAGTCATGAAAATATAGTCTGGGAAAATGCAGAAGATTTCTCGCTTGGTTGGACCGAGCAATCTTTCTTTTTTAAATTCAGTGTCATAGGGCAGCCAGACAGATCCCTCTTTCACTGTCAGTCTCTTCTGCTGTGGGTCAGCAACGTGATGTGTTTCTCCCTCCTTGCTCCTTCAGGGCAGAGCAGAAAGCTGTAATTTACTCTGGCCCGTTCAGGAAGTCAGCTCAGTTTTCCCTTAGCTCCAACACCAGGAGAGGGGAAGACAACCAGCAAGACCCAAAGCACTGCTGTGGCTCATCAGCCCAGGTTACCTGTGCCTTTTCAGAGAGGCAAAAAGAGAGTTTCTTGCTGCACCATCACCATTTCAGTAGTGGCCAAAACCTGCCTCTCTGCAGCCAGAGCTCTCCTGGCAGTTTCCATCCCAGTAAGGAGCATCTGGTCCCTTCACTGGGCTCCTGTGTCCCAGAGGGAGTCACTGAGGCTGGAGATGGGCCATATACCAGTGCCATTGATGCCTCTAGCTCACCGTCTGAGATGCCTATCTCTTTTCCTGAGTGAGAGTCCCTCTGGGAACATTGATTACCCTATAAAGGATAGTTTTACACTAGGTTTGACAGGGCTATCCCCTTCTGTCTCTGAAGTTCACTTACAGCTGCCCAATTTTCCCCTTTGTTGGGCTGTTCTGATTTCCCCCACCCCAATCTGATTCCTGCTCCTTCTCATTCCTTCCAACAGCCTGCTCCCATCCTCAGTAAGGAGCAGTGCTCATTCATGCTTAGATGGGCAGCCTGCATTTCTACAAGTTTTAGGAATGACTTTTGAAGTTGTTTTTTATTCCCCAAGTCAGCTCATGTCACGTTCAGGAGGGCAGCACTGCCTGTTGCCTTTCACAGCCAGCATCTACATTTTGCTTAAAAATCTGTGTACAGCAAGGGAGCCTTGATGAGAATCTGCACAGTGCTTGGATAAATCAGCTGGTGCCTGCATGTCACTGCCAGCCTCTGGTCACCTCTGCATGTCACTGCCAGCTCTGGTCACTGCTCACATCGCTCTGCACTCCTGCAGCCCTGGAATCAATGGGGGAGCAGCCACACAGGATGTCCCAGCTGCAGGCTCAGAGCCACAGGCCCTTCCCCGCACCTTCAGGAGGTGCACAATGTGCCAGGTGAGGGGGAGTTTGGGAATGTCCTCAGGTGTGGGTTTCTGCCGTGGGCAAGCAGCATGGAACACTAGATGCCTTAGCCAAGGAGCTCGTAGGAGCGCTCACAGGAGCTACTTACCCACCTCCAAGGAGGGAGGAGGAGAAGTCCTGTAATTTATAACTGTCTTTAGGCTAATGTCTATATGCCCACTTGGAGAGTGGGTGAGCCCACGGCTTAAAGCTAAGGGTATATAGAAGGGTAGAAAAAGTAAGAGTAGAAGTTACAACACTCCAGATTCTGAAATTGTGCATCCTGATCTCCTAGTGACGCAGGGGTCTGAGCTCCTGGCACATGGCACAGCTAACCCAGCCACTCTGCAGCACTTCTGCACACTAGGGCAGTCTAGAGACATCACAGAGAGCTGCTCCTTTCCAAAATGACTTCTTTTTAAATGGCCTTATAATATGGTAGGAGTTGATCCTTTATATTGCATCTTTTAAATTGCCTTCTGCTCATCAGCTGTTCTTTAAGAGATGAACAGACATCTTCACGTCCTGTCCTGACCTGCTGGTGGCTCTGAGATGCTGCCAAGCAGCTGCTGCTTCACACAGCAGAGAGGGCTCTTTTCTCAGGGAGTGGGGGTGATATCTGTAGACTTAAGGTTTCAAAGTGCTTCCTAAACTTCGAGGATAAAAGCCGCTGGAGAAATGTAAAATACTAGTGGTATTTTAAGAAAGTGTGTGGGTGTGTAGACACAATTAATTTTCCTTTTTATAGGCCTACATGGAATACCTCCATCTCTGAGGAAGACGCCTGGATCTATGGAACATTGGCATCCCAGAGGAGGGCACTGCTCTGTTCGTGTTAACAGAAAATGCCATGGAAATTAACAGTGTAAGAACACTGCTGTGGTCGGGCTGTGTCAGCCCGATAAATGATTGTATGTGTGAGAGGAGGCAGGCTCAGAATCTCTCCATCATTCCTGGGCTGCAACAGCTCTTGTTAAATGCACAGGGTAGCAGTCGTAGGGGATTTTTCTGCTTCTGGTCCCCCAAGATCAGAGAGGACCTGATGCAACTTGGAAGTCACTGGCAGGATTAAACAGCAGAGGGGATGTGCGCTCACACGGGGGCAGAGTGGCTGCTCTCATGCCATGCGTTGTTATTGACACACTGCACCTTAATGGCTATAATGTCAATGGCCACTTTGGGACCTTTACTGGCAGATTATTAATGCATTAGACCACAGTTTTTATGGGTTATTGTGTCGAGAGTGGAGGGGAGTGGATGCCTGAAGTACATTGGCAAAACAAGCATATTTTTTAACCAGGGCTGTGATGTGTGCTGAGAGTGCTGCACCTTAGAAATGATGTTTCCTGCCCTCTCAAACCTTCTTTCAGCAAGTGGGATCTCACTGCAGCTCAGAGGATAGCATGGAAAAAATGACACCAACAGAGAGGAAGAGGGACAGTCCAGGGAAAGGAAGAGATCCTGGTGCCTGGAGCCAGGCAATTGCATGTTGCTATCCCAGGCTGTGGGGAGATGATTTCCTGGCACTAGCCACCAATACTTTGAAACATGAAGATTAATAGGCCCTTTATTTAATTGTTAGCAACTGCAGGTGCTTCTTTTATTTATAGAAATGTGCGCTGCTCCCCTTGCTGTGGGCTCAGCCCAGGATGAATCCTCCCATGAGACTTTGGCGAGGGAAACTTTCCCACGCTGCCTTCTCTGCCTGAGAGCAAATGTCACACCACAGGCTGGAATACGAGTGGGGGGGATGTCCCACGAGCCTTTGAAGGTGATGGAAGCTGCAGGTGCCCAGAGCTGATCAAGGGACAGATCCTGTCATTTTCAAGGGCCTTTTTGGACATGGCATGATTTGCAGAGGAAAGTGATGCAGATGTAACAAGGCTTTGGCTGATCTTTTCCGGGTAAATAGGATATACATGTTTGCCAAAGCCCCGTTTGGCAGGACATCACGGTTAAATCTGCAGGGAAGTGAAAAGGGCAGCGTAACATGTTCAGACACCCTGAATGAAGGCCTGACTGCTGTGCTGGAGGAGCAGGGGATGAAGGGGGATCCTGAGAGGAGTGCGGCAGGAGCAAGGAGAGCATGCAGGACATTGTCAGGTTGGAAATGTCCTACCTGTCGTTTAAGCAATGCTGTCACTTCCAGGTCAAGCAACTCAGAGGACTGAGAAAGCAGGGCTCTTAACAAGATCTCTGAGTTTATTCCTGGCAGAAATTGCCACCTTTCTTGTAATCACTGCTGCTCGGTTCTGTGGAGAATTGGAGAACTTATCCTCACAGCCAAACTAGTTATTGGGCAATAGAAACAATAATCAGCCAGTTGTAGAAACAAAACCCATGTCGCAGGCCCTTCTTCTAGGCATTAGTTCTAATGGATGGGCTGCAAAGGCATGGAGCAGGAAAAGAGGGACGTGGAAGTCCTGAACCTGTGGCAATGCTGGTTATCCAAAGTCCTAGGGGGCACGAGACAGCACTGACACAGGAGGGAAATTTCTTGTTTGCAAATTGCTGTCATTGCACTTAAGGCCCATGACTTTCACTTTCTCAACTTCTCATTCTCTCAATTTCATATCTGACGGAGGCCAAGAAATCCCCAATTTTCCTGACAATGCTAAGTTCAGTTTGACTTTCCATCATTTCATATCTGGGCTGTGGAAAGGCCCTTGCTTTCATTGTATGACGACACAGAAATTACTGAGTAATTACAGGATTATGCAGCACCCTGTAAATTAAATGTTACCTCTTTACCTTTTATAGAACAAAAAATAACCATGTAATTACCTAGTGAATTAAACTGTTAAGGTCTCATGGTAATTATACATGGAGTCAAAAGCTCTGAGTTTTTCTGGTAGTTACAAGTAAAGAATTATCTTTCATTTTTAAACATATGTTGCAGTTGGATCCCAAAGCCTGCACATTTCCATTTTAATAACACTATGGCCTGCCCAAATGAGAAGAGGCATATGTCTCCCATCTGAGTGTGCAAATAGAGTGAACATGTATATATAAAATAGATTGGACATATGCAAAACTGACCCAGGTTCATACCAGAAAAATGGAATATCAACAGAGGTAAAATATGATTAGTTGGATGATAACATTTAAAATTATGTTTAGTTTCCAAGCACTGAAATTTGTTTTCATAGGAAGCAAGTCAGTTTGATGTTATTTCTCACATGCACATGACTGTATTTTGAAAACAGACAATCAAACCATCCATCAGGAACCTCTGTCCCCTAAAGCAAGGCTCAGGACTTGCTGCTGTAACTGGGTTTTGCCATGTATCAGCAAGGAGGGGATGACTGGGCTGGCAGGAGAGTCCATGAAACCAAACACGGTGAGGGTGTGAGCTTGGTGGATGGTCCTGGCTCAGGTGAGGAGGTTTTGCTGTTGTCTGTCAGCTGCAACAGGACAGAGCTCTCCAGGGAATGGCCGCGGATCCAGACTCTCCACAGACAGCCAGGACAGACTCTGCACCACGGAGCTGCAAAAGGAGAGGGGTTGAAGATGAGCAGGTTTGCTGCCTTGAGGCAGAGCTCATTCCTCTCAAAGGACCTTCAGGAACATGGTTTTCCTGCTTGACAGGTGCCACCGGACACCTGGGTCCCTGCAGAGGTTGCTGAATGTGGAAAAAGCTGTAGTGTAACCACAGACCTTCCGGCCTCTCTGAGCAAACCACACAGAGCGCACAAGCATAAAAAGGGGCCATTGGACCAGTGATTGCAAGTGCTAAAATTCATGGTCAGATTCTTATTGAGCGTGAGGATCTGTAGCATATAGGAATTGCCACTGTTGTCTGTATATCCTCTGCTCTGGCCCTTTTGTTTTTTCAAGATTTGTTTGTTTTTTTTTTTAAATTTCCATTTTTCAGGAATACATTTCAGATAAATCCCAATGAACTTTAATCATTAAATAACAACCAACCTTGATGTCCTTTCAGTTTTAAACAAAACATTTTCATAGGTCCCCAAAAACAGATGCTTTGGCTTCATAATTTTAGATCCCTAAATCTGAAAAGTGTCATGTTGCAATAAGCCTAACACTGAAAGGTGCAATACATTCACCTCTAGCCCTTCAAAGAGGCTTTATGTGCATTTACTAACTAATTTTTAAATTTGCTTTGAAATATGTAGCATGCTATATAAGCACCCACTTTAGTAATGCTGGGATAAAGAACCAGGATAGGGAGGTGAGTTTTTGTTTTAATGATGCTTAACAATGACATTTTAACTATTAAAATTGTGTCTGGTTTTGCTATCTCAGACCTAGCTATTAGACATACAAGTCATCCCTAGTCCAAACAGTAATTGCTCCAGGCACAAAATGAATTGAAGAAATTAACTTCAAATATTTTTATTTCACATGTTTGTATTGTTTTGCTTTCAATATGATCAGCAATACTCTGTAGCACTGTGTTTCGTAGTGTTCGAATCCTGTATTAATGCTGCCTGATGAATGCAGTAATGTGCATTTATTTCAAAGAGTCATTTATATCCCCTGGTGAGCAGGTAGTCTTTGCTTTAGAGATGCAAGGGTGTTTTGGTGCAAACGGGATTTTTTACATGCATTTGCTGCATGATTTTTCCCCCTTATGTCCATCACTTGTACCACTTTGTAGTCGCTATCCTGTGAATATTAAAAATCACCCATTGGGATTGGATCTGAAAAGGGGGGGGGTAAAAATTATGCTCCATCTCATTCCTCGTCTCTTGCGTAACGCGCCTTCATCCTGACACAGATTAGTGCCAGCATTGTGCTCGCCCCATTCCTCTGCCATAATAGCCTTACATCTCCCTGGAAGTGAGATCAAAGACACACGAGTACCAAAGGGCTTACATTCAATTAACAGGAAAGGGGCAGGCTTTCGACGTGCTCAGCAGAAGCTCGGATTGCAACAAACTGCTGACTGCGAATCACGTACCATCGCCAGCAGCGCCTGCAACCACAGCCCTTCCCCTGCCACGCTGAAAGGTGGGCTGGGAAGGGAAAAGGCACTTTTGTGCTCTTCCTGGCTGAGTCAGGATGGAGAAAGCTGGAGAAGCCCATGTCCCTTCATGGGGATGATCAGGATGAGGAGGAGGAGAAGAAGGAGGAGGAGGAGAAGAGGGAGCGTCCCTACCTCTCACTCTGTTCTTTTTTTTCTCAGAGCTGCAGACTGAAAACTTTGTCAGACCTTGACCAACATATTGGACAACTTGAATTTTTAATGAGGAATGATTTCCCACTGCTCTCTTACACAGATCTCAGAGTTAGAGACTTAGCCCGCGGCAGTCAGAACTCCTAGGGCAAAAGCTGAGACTTTTGACCCTTTCTGAATATTCGGAGTGTATCACAATGAAATAAAGCCCTTCTCAGTGCTCAGAATAAACTATCTGCTTTTCCCTTCTCCAGGTATTTGTGACATTGGGAAAAACTGGAAAGCTATGTGTATGAGAGCGAGTTTGTGATTAGGAAGCACCTGGGACCAGCCACTGCCATGAAAAACAATACTGGGGAGACGAGACTTGACTTACTATGGCAGTCTGGGTTTAAAATTTTTCCATTTCTCTAATGAAAGGTAGAGGGGAAAATTGCAAAACTAGGAACTGGATCATAAACCTGGGGAGAAAAAAAAGTAGAGCATAAAAAGAAATGGGGAATCACAAGAAGTTTACTTTTTGAGGACTGCTGAAGCGAGAGAGCACATCCCATCCCCTGCACACCCAGAGCTCGTTGCCATTAACTCCAATTATGTTGAAGCCTCACATTTCCCGGGGTTATGCGTACAACTTTTGGAAAAGACACAAGTCCTTAGCTTTGTATTATTGCTGGAATTTATTTTAGTAATATTTTTTAGAGCCCTGAGACAGCATGGATCCTTATTTGTATTAAACCTCTCTCTCCACTGAGCTGATTGCTGAGATAACCTGCAGCCAGAGCTGTCTGAACTTATATGACCTGGTTCCATCTGTGTACAGCCCTGTTTTGCATTCTCTTCGATTTACTTCTAATGCAAACCTTGCAGAGCAGGATGTTCCTGCTACACATACACAAAATCTGTTCCTAGGGATTCAGTACCTGCTCTTGCCAGGAATCTTTTCAACTATTTTAACCTTTTAAAATCTTCTGCATTACTGTGGGAGATGACCAACCCTCACACTGCTCACAGGTTAACAGTGCTATAAAGAGTGCAGCTGGTCAGTGGAATCAGAAAACACTGAAAAGGTCAAAGTATGCAAGTATTGCAGAGGTTTCACTCTAAATGAGAGTAGCCTGTGACCTCCACTTAACCCTTACTTTAAATGATTGCAAATTAAGTTGGGCAACTTAGCCTGAGCTCTAAAAATGTAAATGTATTGAAAGATGAAACTACATCAAACAGCTTTCCATCACTGTCAGGCAGTGTTCTCTGACACACGTACACCAGATAGACATTTCTGTCTGTGAGACTCACTTACCCACTGAGATGTATTCTAATAAAGCCCCATTAACTTCCCCAGTGCTGAATGACGTCCATGCATTTGTACCATAATGCATCCATCCCTCTGAACAAAGGCATATCCAACCAAAGATCTTTTCGACAAGGTGTTTTTTAATCTTCTCGGCTTATACAGGACTTAGAGATACAATATATGGTGTTTGCATAGCAGTCAAAGCAGGGCTTTCAGCACCGTGAATCCATCACCTGCTTCCCATCAGCCATGTCAGATCCTCCTTCGACTTCAGCTGGCAATATCCAGTCTCCTGGGCTCTAGGGACCAAAAGGCCTGACTAAATGACCAAATGTCACTGATTAAATACAGTGACAAAAGAGAAGAGCTCTGCAGCAAAGCATCCTCTGACAGTCCTTGTCTCGACCTCCTCCATGCTGTGACACCAGAGCAAAACCAGAGATGGGGACCAGTGGTCTGCAGCGAGACCCTGTGGGGTCACAGCTTCTCAGTGACCACCTGTGCCCAGAGGCAGCAGAGCCAGTGACACCTGCCTGGGGCGAAGGGATGGGATCTCCCAGCTAAACCACCAGTATTCCTTAGTCAAAGGGAAGAGCCCTAGACAAGGCTTGGATTTGCACATTTTAAGCTCTTCTCATGGTTGTCCTTTAATGTGGCCTTTATTTCATTTATTCCCTGCTTAACTACCTGACCCTTTTTTATTCCACAGCAACAAATATGAAAGCAAAGCTATTTAATGAGCTGCAAACCCAAGAATTTCTATTTTTTGCACCCACATAAATCTATATCCCAACAGGAGGTGAAGATTCACCTTCACAGAAACAACTCACAAAACAAATCCTTTACTCCAGTAAGAACCCAATTCCTCATGGCATTAGTTGACATTGAGACAGTGGGGGGAAATGGTACATCCTGGGAGCAGCTCAGATTTGTTCAATGCCATGGCCAAGTAATGGCTGCTCAGTGTCTGAATTACTGGCCAAGAGGATACTTTCTGAATTCCCATGGAGATGGCCTGATTTCCATAGCAACTGGATTCTTTCTCTTGCCTTTCCCTCTAACAGGTAGAAACACACTTGAATCCTGAAAATGCTGGATTGTTCTGAGTATTATTGCATTTTTGGACACCAGAACACTTTCTGGACAATATGTTGAAATACAGGCTCCTTAATGGCATTTTTTTTGCATTCTCCTTTAGAACTGGTGGTGACATTATCTTGCATCTGCTCTTCAGATCTACAGTGATGTGAGCATAAAGTTTTCTCTTTTTCTTTCTTTCTTCTCTTATTCTTTATCATTGTTCCGATTTTCTATTGGATAACCTGCAACACAGGGTGATGACTATTGAAGAAAGCTCTTGGGGGAAAGAGAGCATTGATAATAGTAACTAACAGCAACATCCAAAATGTATGAGAGGTATTTCTAGAGGGAGAGAGGTTGGTTCAATTTCTGCCCCAAAGATGGATTAAAAATTTGTGCCATTATTTAGTATGTCAGATAGGTGACCATGTTGGCAGCAAGTATATACATTATTTGTCACCCATTTGTTGAGGCTTTTAATGGGTTTAGTTTTTGGTTTTATACACTAACTTAGAATGTCTCTTTAGGTCTCTCCTTCCTCCAGCACATCTCCACTGCTTCTGCTTTCAAGACTGCAGTTGAATGAGCACAAAGAATAAAACCAATCCAGAAGAAATTGGCTTAACTCTGGGGTTCCTTATAGCCATTGTGGCAGAAATAAAAGTGGACAGACCCTGCAAACCATTTCCCCAAAGAACTGGTGAAGACACAAACAGGACAAAAAGTCATGGAGATAGGCTTTTGGATAGTAAAAATATCCCACATCAGTCTGATTCCTTAAGGAAACAAGTGCCATGGACATCATGAGCCGTGTCTGTGAATTACAGGGTCCGAAAATGTACCTAAAATAGCATTTGTGAAGGACCAGAGAGGTGGTGCACTCTGGAAAGCACCGGGTTTGTGGCAGTCTGGACTGCCCCAATGACTGGTACAAAACCTGCATGGCAAGGGGTGCTGACACAGTCAAAGGAAGGGCAGCAGGAGGTGATGAGTGCAGATCTTGTGTCTGCTAGGAGGGATAGTTGGTGAAAGGTATTTCTGGAAAGCGAAGCCATTTGGGAATCCAGGAAAAACTGCAAAGTGCATGAGTTGCAGAGAAAGTGAGAAGTGCTGTTACAGAGGTGCTTTTCCCTTAGCCACAAATCACAGGAATGTGATGCCTGCACTGAGGATGAATTTCACCAATATCCCTCTCAGGCAGCAGTCTGGCCCTTGCCCCAGCCCTTCCAGTTCCATCTCTCCCCAAGCACACATTGCCCTCTTTCCCCCGACCTGGCAATTAAACAGTCAGTTGTGGTAGCCTGAGATGCCATGAGAGCATCCCGAGGTCCTGACTGCACTTTGCCAATTCACTGACCTCTGTTATGTTCTGAACCACGAGAGGTTACACCCAAAATCAGACTAAAAAACTGACCGATTTTCCTGTGACCCCCCAGTCTGACCTTACATCTGAGTTTACATTTTTAAATCTCACCATGAGCTGCCAGCTGACATACTCCCTCTCCCTGCAGCTCCTGCACGGCTGTTCAGCCTCCCCTGCACTTTGCAGCTCCTCTTGCCCACAGACCCTCACCCTCAGGGGTTTCCCATGTTCTCTACTGTGATAGCATCCCTCTTCTCTTCCCTGCCCTCCCTTCCTTGCTCTCCTCTCCCTCTCCCCAGCTAATGCAGAAAACCAGGGAGGAAAGCCTTGCAAATGGAATAGATGAGAGCAGAGGAAGAAAGGGAGAGGTTGGAGGAGGAGTCGAGGAAGGAACTCCAGGGCTCTGTCACTTCGGCAGCCTTTGGGGCCATGGGGATAGAAAGGGAGGGTGATGATACGGACAGAGCTGGAAGAAAGCCTCTTCCTTGGTGGTGGCAGGAGCTGTGACCTCCAGAGCACTCAGTGCTGATGAGGAGCATTCAGAGGATCAGATTAGGGTTGTTGTGGGGACCGGAAAAGCATGTGTGTGCTGGGAGTAAGGGGAGAGCAGTGTGGGGTGGGGGCAGCTGCCTGTCACCAGGAAGGGGATCACAAAGATGAAGGTGCAGCGTTTGGTTCTGCCTCCACAGCATCTGTGACTACCCCTGAGCACCCTAGGAACAACCACAGGAAACTTGTCCTTTGGGCTTTCTGGGGATATGCCCATAGAGGGCACTGAATTGTCAACAAATTTTAGAGAAAAGAGGTGTTTGGGTAAGAAAGACGGACACGAAGGGCCCAGGCATCTTCCTGTGTCTCCTGTAGGCGTGTTACTTCTGAGCTAACAAGGGACTGCTTCTTTTTTAATTTCCCTTGTCTCTGTCGAAAATGCAAACATCACTGGGAGGTGGGAGAGGTGGCTTCCCCTTCCCGTTTGCTAGAGGAGCAGATGGCCCCACAGATGATTTCTCCTTGCTTCCCTCTGTCAGTAAAAGATATATAGCCTAGCTCTGAGAATGCCATTTCTTGGCAAAGATGTCCCTGAGAAATAGCAAGGAAATCCCCAGTTCTGGATGTTAAGCTTCTCTAACCTCTTTTTAAAAAATTTCTTTTATTCTGCTGATAATGACGAGATGCACAGCTGCAGCTCTGTTTAGTTATGCAGAAGACACGTGCAGTGCTAGGCTGATGCTGCCAGGGAAAACCCAGGAGCTCTGCCCTGCACCCGGGGGACAGCATCCACCTCCCTTGGGGCTGGCCAAGCAAACCTTTCAGGTCAGATCAGTTCACCATGGGGCCGCTGCGTGTGCACGGAGGTGTGGTGGAGAAAGCAAGAAGCTTTTGCTGCTTGCTTTACCCGGTGGCTCTGCTTCCCCTCTCCCAGCTATTCCCACTCCTCCGGCAGGGAGGAGACCCATTAGCAGCAGCTCCGCTGCAATGTCTCTTTAAAGGAAGTGTCAGGAATAAAGATTTACCTGCAGGTTTAGGAAGACAATTATTGTACGTTAATTAAATATGAAATGACACTTAAGAGCATATCCATTGCCTTAACAGCGACTCTGTAATAATAATAATGCTTAGCACTTACATAGTTCTCTCCATCTATACAGCGCTTCACAAACATTAACTAATGAATCCTCACAACCTCCGTGTGAAGCTAAAGAGGCTGCTGGCATGACGGGGAGTGGGAAGAGGAGATGTATCAGGGGAATAACCTCCTCCTGGCCTGCTTCTGCTGCTGCTTTTCAGGCTGCTGTGGTGTTCACTCTCCCTTCTTTCTGTCAGCATTCCCCTAACTGTGCTTCCCTCCAGCACCGTGCAACAGGCAGGCCAGCAGTGCAACATGGTGGTGCCTGTGCTCACCCCTGGAGCAGGCATGGATGCTTCCCTGGCTCCCGGCACCCAGCTCAAGGTCCCTGTTTCATAACAACGAGTCCATAGCACCCAAAACTGCCTCCTGCCCCATCCCCTTTTCCTCGGGGCTCAACAAGGGAGCCTCAGTGTGGGTTTGCCCGAAGCTGGAGTGTTTTGAATGTGGCTGTGAGAAACAAGATTCTGGCTTGGACATATACATCTGTAAAATGCAGAAGCCCAGCACCAGGACTGAAATAGTCTGGATTTTTGCAAATCACTTCTGGTGAAGCCAGATGCCTTTCCTTCAAGCCAAGAAGCTTCTCCTGAGCCTATTTCACTTCCTTAGAATGGGATTTTTGAGCTGAAAGCCCAGGTCTCCTGGCCAGCTCCACAGGCATTGATTGCCTCCTGGCAGATGTGCTTGCCTCACCCTCTTTGAGCTCCCTACATGGTGAGCCATCCTTTGAGACCACCGCTTGATCCAGGGGGGATGGCAGATGCTACACAAAGTCTCTATTTCCTGACATATTTACATTTTCCACACTACAGGTACCTGTGATTGTGCAGTCTTTGCTGGAATAGTCAGGAGAGACATAAGAAAGAAGATTCATTCTCTCTACAAGAATAAATGGACCTAACTCTCCACAAACACCAACACCGCACACTGACCTCCATTGACAGAGCTCCTTCCTCCATCTTCCATGACAGGCCTGGCTCTGCCTCTGCTCTGGCTTTTAGGCAGCAAAGTCCAGTTTTACCTGGTTTTCCAGGTTTAAAAAGGTGCTGTCCATCCCCTCCTCGACATCTGGACTGCCTCACACTAGCCAGGAGCCCATGGGAACGGGGAGAGATGGGAGCAGTGGATCAGTTCTGTTAGAAAGGAAGAAAGTGATTATTCATTCCTTTTCAGGGAGTGGTTTTCTGCACAACCCTCTTCCAGACTATTTTTTTTTTCCCCAGCTCATTCCTCTTAAAAAGGTAATAAATATTCAAAACATACTTGCTTAGATTACCAGCTATACCCTAAGAGTTTTCAGCACCTACAAAGCTGATGCCTGTGTGTATCCACTAAGCAGTTGTCAAACTGCATTGCTTGTAACATTTAGGGTTGGTTTGGAAGGAGGTCTCAAGGCTACGATCTACAAAACAGTCTGTATTGGCCAAGGGGGAAAAAAAGACAACGTGACCTAGAAAATCTTGTCATCTTCAAAGTTCCCTGATTCCGCTGTTCTTTATTTAGCACTGTAAGCCCACCAGATCCATTTCTGAGCAATCAAGGATTGTTTTTGTCTTCCAGAAAGGTCTCAAGCAAACCTCTGAGTTTGAACATGCTGATATTTTCAGATGGTCCTGTCAGCGCCAGTGATTTTAGCTGTTTTCCCAGCTAACTCACTGGTGGGCTTCTTGGGGTTGCACTTAGATGTGAAAATGCCACACAGTGTTCTCTGCAGTTTGGTGCAATATCAAAGGTTATGTCCAACATTAAGCAGAATGTGAGTCTTTCTGCACAGATCAGTTATCCTGGTTTTATCCATTGAAGAGCCCTTGATAAGGCAGTGGGGGAAAGATATTTAGTGTGTGATAGCTCACCTGTCCAGCCCTAAATGTGCAGTTTGATGGAAGCCAACCTCAAGTTTTTTATTTAAACTTCAAATAATTTACTCATACCTCAGTCTTTTGTCTCTCAAAAATTGTCTTCCTCTGCTTTTGTTTTTCAAATGCAGTTCCTTACCCTGGGGCTTTGGGAACTTCAGGTGATACCAGCAATTCTGGCAGCCTCTTTCAGCCACGGGCAGGGGACAGGGCAGGTGACAGGGCAGGTGTGTTTAAGCTCAGGTCTCCAGCAGCAGGATCACTTAGTTGTTTCCTCACGAGTGGCTTCCATGGATGGGATGAGTCCCTGGGACTCCTGCTCTGTGCGTGGAGGAGAACTGCGTGGTGCACACCTGCTTGTTTGCACCTGCACAGCACAGGGAGCAGAGTGCACCAGATCCAATTCACCCAGGACTCATCCTCCAATCCCCAGGAGATTCCCCAGGAGAAGCAGCAATTCTCCCACCATGGTCCTCACACCCATGTGTTCTGTAACTGGGATCTTTCTCCTCCTTCACAAGTTAACAAATTGGCCATTCCCTGAGAGCCGATAATTTCTTCTTAATGGTAGCTATCTCTCAGCACGTACTTTGGCTGCCAGCTTTTGAAGGTAATTGCATTGTTATTTAGGAAAGTCAAAGGTGCATTCTTCCAGAGAGGCTCTGGCTGCGAGCAGATGCGGGGAGGGCTGACCAGAGATTGCTTTGCTTGCTCCTGTTACAGCCAGGTGTCCCTGCGGGCAGCCAGGAGAAAAGGATGGATGTGCATCTCCCTCTCCACTCCCCACCCTTTTCCTCCCCACAGAAGAATCTGTAAGAAGTCGTTTGCTGAAAAATAAAGATGGGCATTCCGGTGCTGAAAATACAAAACACAAAATGTTCCTTTTTCTGATAAGAAAGTGATGTCACAAATGACCTTATTAAAAAAAGGTAAAATGCTTGTTTACTTAAAGCACTTGTTCAAAGAGAGCAAGTGAAAATGTAGCTTTTGGGTATTTTTCTTTCTCCTTTCTCTTTCCTCCTAAATGAGATTGAAATACAGTTTCACATTTGCAAGGCCCAGTGCCCTTTCTGCCAAGAAATCCATTGACAGTCCAATCAACAGACATGTTCTGCTTACAGGAATCAGGCATCAGTCAAACGCTTGAAAGCCGGATCCAGCAAATGCAGCAGATAATAGTATTGAAAACAGCCAGTGGGGGAGATGAGAAAGTAATTGGAGTGTAGGTAAGAGCTGGTGTAAGCAGGATGGATCGGCATAATGCTGACACGTGGAAGGGAGGAGGCAGAGGGGGAGAGCTAATGAGAGGGGTAATTCTAATGATAGAAGTAGTTCAATGTGTCAGGCTTTTGTTTTTTGAAGGTTGAGAGAAGGATTTATTTGTGCAGAGGCAACTCAGCCCATGGGATTTATATGCCACCTCCAACACGAGTCCTCGCCAGCTTCCAGCGCTGGCTCAGCCCTGGGATTTTGCAGTTAGATCCATAGTAAGAAGCCGTGTGGCATCAGTGGGGAGGGCTGTGGGGCTGGACTGGCCCTGGAAGAGCAGGAGCAGATTTAGTGAGGGTTTGCAGGGGGATCAAGGCAAAGGCCTTTGTGGCAGCCCAGGGCAGCTACGAGCACCCTGAGGGGCTCATTACCATGAGCAGAGTAACACTGGTCTCTGCGTGAGCAGGGGCTGCATCACTAAACACAGTCATTTCAATCTCCACAAGCCCTAAAATCTGCTGATTTCATCCCAAATGTAAAAATCTAAAGAAGACAGGAGTGAAAATGAACAGAATAGAATTTGATTGTATGGACTATATATCCTAATTTATTCCTGAGCCCTTGCTAGTAAAATACCCAGGCTCTGATTAGAGTGGTGAGCGAAGAGAATTACTCACTTCCTAAGGGTAACATGACGAGCAAATTACCTGAATTTCTTGTAAATCTATAATCCTCCTTTGGGACACAGCCCTGTGGAAATGGCAGCGAGGGGCTGTTGATCTCATATGCTGTGGTATGTACTCCCTCACACTGAGGATGGGTTCACCCTGCCCTCTCTGGGCTATTTCTGCATCTTTTTAGATTCACCTTCTCTGTCCCACTGCCCCAAGCACTGGGCTCTGTTTTCTTACCTGCCCCAGGAAGGGCTGCTTTCAGAAGCTGCTCCATTCTGTGATGTGCTGTGCTGGAGGTGGCATGGAGAAGGGGACAGTGGGGTTGGCAGAAGAAGCATTGAACACTCTGTAAAGACAGCACAAAATATTCCAAAGTAATTCGGATCTGACTTGAGCAAGTGATAAATGAGAGCAGCATGGCAGTGACAGGTCAATCAAATATTTATAGAACTTCATCCATTAGCATTGCAGCAGCAGAAAGGAAGCAATGTAGTCTGGGTGCTCCAAGACCTGCAAGGGTACACAGGCTGATTGGCTTCCCCAAAATCTTGAGGCATGTGTGGATCTTCTGTCATGTCCTGGAGGGGCCAGGATAGTTGAGGTGGTAGTCGAGCTAAAAAGATGTCGGGATTATGCAGCACTGTGTTTTAGAACAAATTTCTCTTGTGTCCTTGGGTGGATTAATGTATGTACAAAGTGGTGAGGAGATACTTGTACCAAAATGAGGGGAAGCTGAGTGGTGTGTGAGGGACGTACATTGGTGTGTACACACTGGGAAAGGGCACGAGGTTCTGCAATTCTCTGGAAAAGCAGTTGCTACAATCAGTGAAATGCCAGAAAAGGTTAAACCACAGCAGACAAGAAACCTTAAGGAGAGAACAGAGTGGAATTGGAAAGCCTATTTTTAGGATCACATGACACGATTTGATTAATATTTTAGGAGGCAGTTATCATATGCTAAGAAACAGAAGGATTATTCCTAGCGTCCCAACATGTCTGCTTTCAGGATTTTAACAAGGGTATCCCATGCAAATTTCTCCCTCCTCACCTTTGACCAGTTCCATAAGCCAGGGACTTGGAGAAGTGACACATGGATGCACTGGAAGGTGCAAAGGGCTGTGGTAAAGCTATTCATTTGATTCCAGCACTTAACTGGAACTCAGCACTTAACAGCCCGTGCTGAGGCAGGAGCACACTGCAGACACGTGCTGACAGCAGTGTTTGGCTGGGACCATCTCCATGGTGCTCCAAGACACCCCCAAAGCAATCCAACAGCAGCTGGGGAGGCGAAGGACTAGCCTGGTCTCCAAGGGGTTAAATAAATGTTTGCCTTTCAGCACAGGAAGGATTACACTCAAATCCCCCTTTGACCTGTTGAGGAGATCTGTGTGACCAGGAGCTATGACATCCTGGCCACATAAATGTGCATCCTGCATCCCTTCTTGGGGTTCACAGGGCCGTTCTCATTTCCTTTGGCAACCTGGGCTTCGTTCCATGTGGCCCACACCTAAGTGCCAGTGCTTAACCAGTGCTGGATCTGGGGCTTCTGTGATACCCCATCTGAGACCTTCCACCAAGAGCTGAATTCCTGTGAATACAGGAGGAGTCTGGGAAGGAAAACAAGCTCTTTCTTCTTCATTCACTGTTGTCTTGGCAAAGTTTCATTCATCTGGCCTGGGAGCAGTAGGGACACCATGTGTCGGAAGCAACCAGTCAGCCAGTGGGATGAGGCAGGGCCTGGCACTCACCAACAGCCCATTTGCTGAAAATTGATGATCCAAAGTTGCATGGGGAATTCGTATGAATGGAAGAAAAGACAGCCAGTAATTGGGATCGGTGGGTGAAGTGTCAGCAAACAGAAGAAAGGGATACTTTGGTGACAGTGATAAATGCTAGAAGCTTTGGGTCTCATCTGGGGGAGCGAATTGGAGCGAAGACTTTGTAAGAGAAGGAAGGAATAAAAAGACTGATGGATGTTACAGAGGAAAAAGGCCCAGAAAACAAAAATTCAGTGGCCTGTTTTCAGGGAGATGATCAGAGGCAAGTCAAAAGGGTCATTACCCAAGGCTGAGGGGTTCATAATTTTTTACACCCCT
Organism: Dasyornis broadbenti; assembly: GCA_013397935.1. NCBI lineage: Eukaryota > Metazoa > Chordata > Aves > Passeriformes > Dasyornithidae > Dasyornis > Dasyornis broadbenti. The sequence continues at coordinate 2,737,177 of VZRN01005367.1, forward strand.
AGGAAAAAAGCAGCACTGGGCTTGGTGGCACATGGAGTCACCAGGCACCAGTCCCTTGAGCGCGGGATGTCCATGTGCTGGCCACCCTGCATGGAGCTGCAAAGCCCTCGGGAGCAACCGTGGGGTTCTTCTGGTTGAGCAGCACAGATGTGAAGGCTCTGTGCCTTTGCTGGGTGTAGAAGTCGTGGGGTCACCACTGGGCATCGGGGCTGGAGGGCCAGGGCAGTCCTGCAAGCAGGGGCTCTCAGCAGGCCCTGGCACACTGACCACTCAGGGCACCTTTAGTTGTCAGCCAGCCTGGCAGGTTTGTCTCCGGGAGGCATTTGCCTACAGACCAAGTATGTGCAATAACAAGTTGCCACTTCCAGAGTCATTTCTCTGACCCTCGAGAGCATTTCAAAACGCATCTCAAACGCAATTGGTGCCTCTGCGCTGCCAATTTTAGAAACATTCTGCTTTGGAGCAAGGACTGGAGCACAGAGGTGATTATCCCTCCCCTCCCGGCAGCTTCAGGAGTCGAGCAACTTGCAGGGAATGTCAGAGATGTACAGCATGTGAAAGAGCTCCAGCAAAGTCTCTTTCCCAGTGCACTGGAACGTGCCTGTGTCCTCCTCCTTTAGACTGCAGAGGATCTTTGCCTCTTACAGGAGAAAAGATCCTGGCTGAGGTAGCTCAGACATCCATCTAACATGCCCTGAGACAGTAACACCAGCAACAGGGAGAGGGACTGATTCTGCTGTCAGCAGTGTGGGCGGGGAGCCAGTGGAGTCAATGGGAGTCGATGTTTACCTCTGTTGCACTGCTTCGCGTGGACACTGATAAATGTTATGAATTTTAAAAATTGAGATTCACATTAGTTTCCTTTAACTCATTTTAGATTTTCTGCTGAGCTTTATTAAGTGGCTTTTAAAAGCAGTTTGGCATCTACAGCTCTTGCTGCAACAGCTCCTGCTGCAACAGCCCTGCCTGCCAGCCTCTCTCACACCAGGAATAAGATGAAGCCCTGGGTGCTTGCAGGGAAGAAGGAGGGCACTGGAGATGAAGCAGCCAGTCCATTGGAGTGGGAGCACCTTGGCACAGGAGGGAGATGAAGGAGTCAAAGAGGTGTCAGCTGTGCCTCTAGGCCAGTTTGGGCAAAGGTGGCAGATCCTTCAGAGGATTGTGTTACGAGGCAGCATGCAAAGCTGAAGATCCAGAGACATTTCTGGTCTCTTGAAACACAGGTAGAGGAATATTAATGCAAAGGTTGAGTTTTCTCTTTCCTACAGGACCATACAGATAGGTAGGTCTAGGCATTTTCAGGCAACAGATCTGAGCTCATCTCCTGTCTATTTGTGTAAATCAGGATTAGCTCCAGTGGTTGAACACAGCATCCTCCTGATTTTTAAGGCCTGATCCAGCTTTCTCTGAAGTCAGTGAGAAGATGCCAGCTAACTGTTCTCAGATCAGTCTGTAAATGCCTTGTTTTAATATCCACAAGCTGCAGTGAAACAATCCACATCTCCCCTGCTCCATCCTAAACTCTGCTTGCCACCTGCCATTTAATTTTTCATGACACGATTATCATTTTTAATAATGCCACTGCATTTTCTTGGCTAAAGAGCATCTGGAGACCCTGTCTGAAAGAAAAGCTTCCCTATCTCCTCTTCTCCATGCCTGCAGGTGTATCTGTATCATAGCAAGCCTTTCCTAAGCATCTCTTCAAAGACATTCACAGCTTCTTCTTCTCTAATCTTAGATACATTTTTGACATCACTAAATAACTATGCAGTTACATGGTAAACTGCTGGTGAGAGATGTGCAAGTGGCAGATCTCTGTTGTGGTGGCTAAAAATCAGTAATCCTGCCTCAGCTCTCACTGATTGACTGGAAACTGAAGCCAGGGGAAAGCAGGCCCAGTATGGACAGAAAAGTAATACTGATTTATGGGAGGCAAACCTCTGAGATAATGATTTACTCCCTTGGGAGTTTTTTCTGAGAGATGACACCAAACATCTGCAGGACTGGAACCAGGAGAGATAAAAGTCTGAGTTGCTATAAGCAACCAAAGAGGACCAAGAGCTCTGGAGTGAGGATGTGCCTCCAGGGACATAACTCTCCTCCCCTATCGGCAATTCACTTTTTTACTATTGATTATAACAGGAAGGGAGAGATGGAAAATTCATGTAATTCCCTGTCCTTGGGGTTGTGGCCTGGGGGAAGTTGATGCTATCTAATCTAATAAGGATGTGGTGCAGCCTGGGTCATATGGGCTCTCCTCTCATCCTCTGGGAGTTGTGTGTCCATGAACAATACAGAAAGGAATTAAAAGTCCCCTAAAATTTAAAAAACAAAGCAAAACAAACAAACAAACAAAAACCCTGATATTTCTGCTTTTTTTTTTGAATGGAGACTGACTTTCCATCTCATGCCACTTTGGAGGGAGATTGTCCAGCAGAAATGTGAGAGGATAAAGCTGCTGCCTTTCCGCAGAGCAGGCTGTGCCCTGGGGAGGGGGTGAGGCAGGGAAGGGGTGACAGCCCTGGGGATCAGCGTGGTAGCCTGAGAGCAGGTTTGCAGCAGGAGGGGCCTCTCCATGCTGGAGCCATGTGATGGCCAACACAGGACTTTAAAGGAACCTTCCCAACCCATTGAATGCACATTCTGTTCCTGGTGCAGTGTCACACAGAAATGGGACAGTGCTGTGACATTCACGTGCTTCGAGCTAAACCAGGCCTGCCATACACCCCTCACTAAGCTCAGCAAGGAGCAGAACTGGCCAAAGCCGCAGGGTGTCCCAAGAGCCAGGCTGGGTGCAGCTCTGCCCAGCCTTCACCCTGCTCTCCACCTTGCACTGCACGGCATGTTTCCTCAGAGCCCACGTCTCTCAGGGTACAAGAAGTCTGTTGACTGTAAATGTGGGCTGACATGTCAGGCAGCAGTGGCAGGTGGGAAATGGATATATTGCGTCCCAAGATGATGCATCTTCCCATTCAAATCAGCTCACCAGAGCAGATAGCCTTATGTCTGCAGAGAACACTGCCTCGACAGCAGATTTTATTCAGATGGCATCTGAAAGTTATTTTTTATTGAATTTAATTTTAATTAATTGTGTTGCCAAGGGTGGGCTGAAGTGGCCTCTGTTTTTAATTTTTTCTCCCCAGAGTGGATATCCTTTAACTCCTTCCCATAATGATATGGTTGTAGCTTGCAAAAAGGCAGTCTGGATTTATTATTCTGCCTCTTACCTTGTCCCTTCTAATCCTAGAGAGAACGTTGCAATGACTGCTGGTTAGAAAATTAGTTAAGCGAACTGTATACTGTATTCTTTTTCTGTATCACTTCTTATTAGGGAAAAAAAGATAATATCGTTCCCTCTCTCCCCTCCACTCACCCTGCATTTCATCCAGAGCTCATATAAGGAGCATTTCAACCGACTACTGCAGCCTGCTTGCAAAAGAACTCATCACATCTGAAAGCCTTTAGGATAACTCTCCACTTCTGGTGCAAAATGCAGCAAGCATCTGTGTGGAAGAAGATGGTGCTGAGATCTGCTACCAAAGCACAGGTGATAAAGAAAGAAGCCTGTCGGGGTCGCTTCTGCACTGCACGAGCAGCAGCCTGTCACCTGTGCTGTGCTTAAGCTCTGCCTCTGCAGCAGCCAGCATTTCAGGTGTCTGAAACACAGAGCTGCCCTTTCCCTCTGAGTCCAAATGGTCCAACTCCTCCAGCTCTACGTGCTCCATTTGGTGGGTCCCAGAGTAGTGTTGCAGAAGTGAGCTCACCCAGGTAGATAGCTCATATATTGAAAAAAAACAAAACCAAAGAAAAGATACTTTCCACAAGCTGCAGCCTGGCAACAGGAGGTTGCTCACTCCAGGTGGTCTGTGGATGGTATTTGGAGATCAAAAACATGGGAGGACTGCAAATGGGGGCATGTACAAGGTAGCTGACCTCTTTAGCAAAGTATGGACAAGGCACCCTGCAGCCTGGTTAAAAATATTGTCAAAATTAAACGGAATTTGTAGCAGGTAAAAAGTCAGAAATATCCTTGTAAAACATGATTGTTATGCAGTTAATAGTGGATTTTGCTTGTCCATATGGACCAGCTAAAGGAAGGAATTTTCCCAAATTGAGTCAATTTATTGCACAGGGGCCATTTTGAAAGAATGTCTGACAAAGGAATAGATGAGCCTGTTATGAGAATAAACTCCCAGACAACTAAAAGGACAGCCCCAAGGAAGGCCAACCTGATGAGAATGGAGAGCTATTAAATGAAGATACTCTTTGTACTCCAAATCCAAATATATCTCATGCAAGAGCAGAGCTTTCTAAAACAAATCCCTGTGATAGATGAAGGATTTAGGCACAGCCAGGTTGTCTGTTTAATGAATTCCCTGCATTTACCCCACCGAGGGAGGAAAACCCAAATACTGCTGTTCAGAACCTTTTTCATGTGGATTTGAGCAGCCACAAATGACAGAAGACTAATTTTGCCTTGTTTCCCTCCTTCACAGCTCATCTGTCCTACTTTTTACTTTTAAAGGAATGAGTAATTTAAAAAAACCCCTCCAATATTTATGGATGCTCTGGTTCCTTTAGGCTCACTGTCTGTATGTGAGCCAGGAGCCTAATTACATATTTTAGGAGCATATGTAATTCTCTGAATGTAGCAGGAAAGCCTTGACTTGGACGGGAGAAAGATGGCTCAAAATGAAGTTATATGCCATTCTCTGTACTGGGTCGTGTCCTATCCTGAAGGGACAGGGGATATCCTTTTTGTCTGGAGATCCATCCCTTTTCTGGTTCACTCCTGCATTAAGCCTGGCCTGTTGACAGGAGCTTTATGAACCACTGGGAAAAGAAGGCTCGGTGGATTATCTTATACACCACGGAAAAGAGGAAAGGTACAGATCATCCAAAAGGATGCCATTTGTACTGCATCGGGTGTCAGCCACCTTTCAGAGGGTAACAAGCTGAAATCCCAATTTTCAGTCATTCTGCCTTTGATTTTATTTTGAAAGTGGATGTTGAAGTTCTGCACATGGAGCATTTCACAGCTGACCTCTGCTCACAATAAATACCCAGCCTGATGGCTAACCCCAAGCAGTTTGTAAGGAACAAAAGTCATAGGCAATTTTTGAGGTTTTATTTAATGAACTGATTCACCTGGCAGTTGAAAGAGAAGCCCTTTTATGTTAAAATGAAACTGAAGCCCTCTGTCGCTGTGTCTCTAGAAGCAGCCACAAGATGATGCTGGGTGCTTGTACCCACATCTGCTCCCTGAGCTGCCTGTCTGGCCAGGCTGTGCCAAAGACACTCCAAAGAGAGTGATACGGCCTGAGAGCTACAACAAATGCTGAAGAATTCCCAAATGGAAAAGTCTCCACTAGTACTCAGTATTGTGCAGTCCAGACTTCCACTGCGTTTTCTGTTACAGAGAAATTCCCTCTAGCTCATCACCCTGCAGCTGTGGGAGGCAGGACTGACATCCCTCCATGACTGGCTTCCCCAGGAGCTCCAGGAAGGAATGATGGCCCTACTGCTTGCTGACTATCAAATTCCTTCCTTCCAGGGGCCACACCTCATGCAGTGACCTTGTGGTAGGAGAAAAATTGCTCCAGATGAGTTAGGTTTCCTTTAGCTTCTCTGTCTTTTAAGCTCTCTGTGGATCCCTCTGATAGATCTCTTTGTCTTAACTGGCTTTAAATGCCTGTTTTGGGCACCTGAGTCTCACTCCCAAGAATCAACCATGAAAAGATGAATAAATGAATCTCCCCTTAGGATTCAGAGAGGCAAAATGCATTGGGGAACCTACTGGGCCAAGTCCAAATCCAGCTCAGATTTGCCTTGGGAGTAAATCTAAGCTGTCTGTCTTCATCCTTGACCTTGTTTCCTCTCCCTTGGAACTTAACAATCCTCTTTCCCAGACTAGACAGCACAAGAGGTGGCAGCAATAGGTGTTAGCAACCATCCAAGTGAAGAGTTACTTCAAATCCAGGCTGAGTTTTTGACTTCTCTTCCTGTTCTCCTGAGCCACCAGCTATGGAAATTTTTCATCTCTGATAAAGCAGATTAGCTGCTGGAAATGTCAGAGAGAGGCTACAGCTGGCTGCACTGTGGGGAAATATTTCCTTGCTAGCCCTGGAAGCTGCTGAACACTGGACCCCAGGAGAGATGCTCCACAGTCCATTGCATAAAGTGACTTGGCCTGTGATGCTGTTAATGCAGAAACACCCCAATGTGCTCTGCTCCGTGAAGTTCACCAACGGCAGCGAGCCAAACCTACAGACAGCTCAGTGGAGGGGAGGCGGGGCAAGTTTTTTCCTTTTCCTACTTCCATTTCTCTCTTCTTTAATTTTGGTAATGGATCAGAGTCAAATGAACAACATCTGGCAATTAGCACATCCCTTGCCTGGCTCCGATCTGCCACTAACTTCTGAGTGTTTGCCTTTATTTTTAAATCGGTGGCTGTCAGAGAGAATTAAATGGTGCCTAAAGAAGCACGCAGACGTTATAATTAAAGGCACGCCAGCCTTGACAGGTAGCTGAGAGTGGAAATTTCAGCTTTTCATGGGAAAAGGGGCTGTTGGCATGCGCATGTGCTCTTAAACTCCATGTGTTTCCCCCAGCTGATCTATCCCCAGGTGCTTTTTATACACCCATACTTGCAATTAATTGTCTCTTTGTCTGCTTCATTTCAACAGCCACCCAGCCCAGTATTGCGAGAAGAAACGTACTTTAAATCTAGGTATAAAACTGGAATCCATTAGCTGTGATTGCATGTGCTTCTGTGGGACTTTGCTGTTAACAAGGATAGAAATGGTATAATGGAAAACAGAACAGGGAGCATAAACCTGCTGGTGCATGGAGCATCCTGAATCCATGTAATCCAAGTGCCTTCTAGCTAGGAATGAATGCCTGGTGCCCTGGACACTTTCCTGCCAGGCCATGTTATTATAATCATGGTCTTTCCCCAGCTCACTCTGCTCTTTCTAATTAAAACAGGGTCAAATCTTCCTCCTTACAGTATTGACCCATCTGAGTCACAAGAGCAGCTGACTCTTTTAGGGAACAATGGGAGTGTGGAAACTGGGTTCATGTGCTACCTGCTCAGCTTTGACCCCAGTGCTGAATGGAGGACAAGCATCATGTTAATAGCACCTAGCCTGGCCTCACACCCTTCATCCAAGGATTTCAGGCCTCTGAGGCTGCGAGTTCCACATTTTTCCTGTCATGGGTTTAGGGCTGTAATTGAAGGCTGTGATGCACTCTCAGCCTTAGGGCTGGTGCTGGTCCTGCAGGGGCGGGCAGAGCTGTATTGCTGATGGGTGGGGTTGTCCTGACATGGAGTCTCTGTGCTATCACACAACTGCAAGTTTGGATATCACACCAGGCGGCCCAGGTTGGAGAATGCAGCCTCCCCACACCTTGCCTTTTAAATCTGCATCTGCCACAGCTTTTGATCTCTCGGTGATTTTACCTGCTGTCTGCAGGTTTAAGTTGGGCAGAATTAATAATAACAGCCACCAGATTTAATGGCCACACCATCCCATCTGGGGTGGCTTCAATAAGGTGGCACTGACAGTCTGGTTCTTAAGTTAGTTTTCAAGCAAAATCTTAAACAAACTCACTCCAATGATCCTTACACTGCCTTCACAGAACTTGCTTGGCTTGCTCAGCTTCCTATATCCTTGTTAAAAACCTATCCCACAGTGTTAAACAACTGCCTCATAAATGTGCTTCCAGCTGCCCATCCAGCTAGGGTGGGTTTCCTGACCACCCTGGAAAACTAAGGTGAATTTTGTGCAACTTCAGTTAACATCCGAGGGAAGAAAGCACAGAGAAGGGCTGAGGAGGGAAGGGAGGAGTAATACAGGCATGGCAAAGCCAGGTTAATCAGTGGGACTGTGTTAGGGAATAACCTCTCTTCCCATCTTCTCATTGAAAAATTGATGTAGTTGGAAAATGACTGAAGGAAATTAAATTCAAGGTGAGAAACACCAGAGGGATGTAAGTTCTCTCTCTCTGTCCTGCACCTTGTAGTTTATTCCTATCCTGCTCCCTGCATCTCTCACTCAACTTACGATATCTATCTCCTTCTTTTCACCCCTCCTTCCCCTGCTCTCATCCCCAATCCCTCTCCCTGCCTCTGATGGATGGAACCATTAGTGGAATCACTGTAAATAATGTGTAAAGTTGGAAGTTACAACAAGGTATCTCATTAAAGCCGCTTCACTCATCTTACTTCCCAATTAATGTTTAAGGCTTCGCTGGAATGCGGTGACAATGTGTCACAGCATATCATTGTGGCAGGCGACAGGAAGTTAATAACCCACTGGCCCTTAAAGAAGCCTTTAATGTCAGCTGCAGAGGAGTAAATAACATTGGTTTCTTTTCCCCCCACCTATCCCCCCTTCCTTTTCCTCTTTTAATTTGCTGCAGGAATGAAAGAGTTTTGTGCTGAAATAACATCATTATCTCATAAAGCCGTCTTCCTGCAGAGGCAGAGCACAAAAGGTGTTGCCCAAGGGATTCTGGGATTTTCAGCTGCGTGACAAAGTTGCTGTAACTCCCCACCCTGAAAATTCAGGAACTCATGGAGTGTTTGCCTTCACCACCCTTTCTGCCTCTATTTGGGGCCTCTTTCCTTCTTTAGTAATAGAAATTCCCTCACCCACCCTTTCTCAGTATTAATTTCTATCCCCTTCCAATGCCTGCGAGCCCCTAAACACAACTTCACAGCATCAGTGTAGTCAAAAGTTTCCTTTCATGTGTTTTATCTACTATTATTGCAAGTTTGTTCCTTTGACGTTGCTGCTTTCCGGGGAACGAGTCATCTTTGCCTTTCATTCCTCTGAGTGCCTGTTCACTTTGAGAGCAATCACTGCTCTTTACCCTCCTGATGATGCATTATGGGGTTTAAGCCCTCCTGGACATCAACCACCACAGACTTCAGACCAAGAATGGTCCCAAGGGACTCCGCTGGAGTCAAGGAAACTGTTCTGGCTCATCTCAGAGCTGCCAAAACTGGAACTGAGCTCCTGATTCCAGAAGAGGTGGTGAGGCATCAGTGGCAGAAGCCTGTTCCCCTCTGGGGATGTAAAGATCCGTTAATCACACTGTGGTACAACATAAATGACCCAATATTGGAAACCTGTTTTGTAGATATATTTTTCCCAGGAGGAAAAAGAACAAAACCCACATATGTGTAGCATTTATTTTTAAAAAATTACAGGAACAGTGTCTGGGGCCTGGGGAATGAATCTCACAAACTCTGTGCTCAGCTCAGCCACAGACCCAATACATCACAGTACACAAATCATGCATGGATTTCTCATGGCCTCTATTTCCTCCAGTACAGTGTGTCTAAAAATGTTTGCTCTCCACACCTGGGTTATTGCTTTAGTGTTTGGAAAGGTCTTTCACATTTCAGGCTAAACAGTCAAGTGTTGTGACTGTATAAATACTTATTTTACTTATTGTACCAGGGATATTTCAAATATGGCCCTAGACTTCTGTTCTAATAAGAGGAAAATTCAGGATGAATATCAAGAACAGACTCCTAGCAATGAGATTAACTGTTATTGCAAAAAAGGTCCCAAATGAAAAGTGTATGTTCGTTCTTTCAGAACATTTTAAACTTCACTAGTTCTAAAATTTTGGAAGGCATTGCTCTTTTCCAATAGAACAGGGATGGACAACCAAGCTGTGTTGCATCTCGTGTCAGCCTGAATGGGCCATAAAATATGGTGTGCAGCTCAGATGATGGAGGGAGCTCTGGAGATTGTCACAAGTACAAGAGGACCATGAATCCCAAAGAAGTGCAGGCATTAGCAGGGTGATTGTGGCGTTGAGTCTTAAAGCAGCCAAAGTTTGGTCTATGCAGTCCTGGAGACAGACTTCATCACCTCAGATTGGAAACCTCAAACTGGAAGCAGATGGAATTCAGCACCCCATGGGAGACCCCAGGAAGGAGTGAACGGATCTCCCTGTTTTGTGGGACCATGGGCAGGGAGATCTGCCCCAATCCAAGGGTCCAGCGTGGCATCTCAAGCCCTGCCCAGATCTAGACCTTTGTCTCTCCACCTCATGTGTGACTCCTTCAACCACCTGGTTCTGCCTCCCCACACTGCTGGAAGTTTAACAAACTGAAAGTTCCCACAGTGCCTTGAGATCCTCGACAAAAGGCACTGCAGAAATGCAAATGTGCTCGGTTCCTAGCTCAAATACATTATTGATTTGCTCATTTGCCAGGGGCCACTTGTCAAAAGTATAACAGCATTAGTAGCACTTGACGTAATAGGGGAATGGAGAGGTCTGTGATTAAGTTTAGACAGCCTTGTTTGACTTAGTTAATTGGTTAAATATATTCAGTTACATGTGATGCTTCAGAATTTCGGCTCCAATAAAGTATAATATTAATTTTAATTAAAGCTCAACAGAGTTGGCCAAATATTTCTATTTTCTGAACATTTTTCTTAATCATATAATTCATATTCTGACAAAACAGGGATTCTGGTAGCAACTAAGGCCTGGAGCACTTTGTCTGACCATGAGAACTTGAAAGAAGAATAGATACACTAACACTGAGAACAAGTGAATTTATTGAAATAATTCTAACCTGAAGAAAAAAATGAGGCAGAACAAGAGAAAAATTCCACTCTACTTCAAGACAGGTTTAACTTACGTCTATTCTGACAGATGTACTTCTGCTATTTCTTAAAAATCTAAGATTGTCATAAAAACTGTAGCTCCAAAAAGTTCCACCTCCTCCTAAATTTGCCCAGGAGCCTTCATGTTGGCAGTGCCTGATCATTGGTTTCTGTTTCCTTGCTTAGAACCTGCATCCATCGCAACAGGAAGGGCAAATAGCATCCCATGTGTTGCCTTAGCTAAGGGTCCCAAAAAGTGGGGACTCTCACCATTGAACCCTGAATGATTCCAGAGACAGAATTCTTTTACTTTCCTAATTAAGGACATTCTTGCAGGACTCCTCCTTTATTTCAGTATTTTTCTGAGGAGGGAACACTCGTGCCAGGGACATGCTCACACCAAAGTCAGATTTACAAAGAGATGCTCCAAGTGGCCAAGAAACTTTCCTTAGCTCTTGCCTGGAGAGATTCAGTCTGGCTTGCCCAACTGCTGCCATCCTTGGGCCATAAAGATCTCCATCCAAAGCAGATCTGTGGTTACGTGAGGAATGTGCAAGCCCCAGTAACTTTTTCAGACTGGCACAACTGGAACAGACTCACCTGACTGCTACAGCACAGCAAGACATCCAGCAGGTGTTCAAGAGGAGGTGTTGCCTGACTCCAGTGAACCCCACTGACGTAATAATTACAAGAGTGGGTATTGCCTCCTTAATGACAGCAATTGAAAGTGCAAACACAGCCGCAGCACATTAAAAATAGCCCACTGCTCCCACGAAGCAGCAGCTGCATCTGAGGACTTTTCCCAATGCTGAGCTCTCAGGACCGCCCCCCTACAGCTAACCTGCCAACTCCCCAACCCTCTGCTTTGCGTTTCAATCTTTTTTCCTTCTCTCTCCTTAAATGCAGACTCAAAGATTTGAAAGAAGAAAGATGGAAGGCAATTCTTGTTCTGCCTACTGGCCATAGTCTAGTTTTCTTTATATTACCTACACAGGCAGTCAATTAAAAAAATTTTATATTTTTCTTTTGCAGAGTTGACATCCAGCTTTGCAAGCCTTTAATTGTCTGTATAAGTGGAGACAGGACTGGGAGTGAGTGGAAAGAGGATCTATTCTTTCAACTGATCTGTCACTGAGAGAATTTAGCTCAGGTATTTTGAGCCTAGTGATAAAAAATAACCCCCTTTTGCATGTTTTCCCCAGTGCTCTCTGCTGCAAAACCATTAAGGTTCTGATCTCCTGAATTCCACAGGATCTAAATGGCCAGGCACACCTATAACCACTTCATTGAACAAGGGCCCCAGCTTGGCCCAATGGTCACACCTTACATAAAAGACGAATTCATAAATCTTCTTTAGAGCATCTGTATGTGGTAAATGATGTTCTTGACAGGGCTGATAGGCTTCAGCACCAACCTCTGCTGGTTCAACTCCGTATTTAATGAGGCACCCCACTCTAACTTTTCATCACCTGTTATTTGTACACCTCACCTTAAAACCAGCACAGCAGGGAGTGCCTAGAGCAGAAGGTGCAGTGGCCTGTCCCTTCCCAGAGCTCTGGCAGGAGTCCTCTGGCTCTAAAAAAATGGGTCATTGCCAGCTTTGGGGTGAATTGCAATCCCTGCTCACGTTGTCCTCTAACCCACAGTGATACCACAAAGGTGGATGAAGGGGCATCAAATCTCCAACATCAAATGGGAGACAAGAACAAAATCCTGTGCACTGTGTTAAGGATTCATGGCCCTGATGCCTGGGCAGTGCAAGGGTTTGCTGAATTGTGTTGTCAGTGGCATTTAACAAGTACGGGATCATGCAGAAAAGGCCACAAGCAGATTGGGACCCACTGCACAGCAGCCCAAAGGAAGAAGTCTGATATCTCGTTCATGTGCTAGAAAAACCAGAGTTATGTTCTCAGGGGAGTCAGTCATGGGGCTGGGACGGACTGAGATATAATTACAGAATAATGCATGTTCTTTCCCCACCGCTCCCCCCTTTCTAAATTAGCTGTCATGTCACTAAAAACGTTTCTGTGTTCCACAATCAGTCCACTTAACTGTAACAAAGCAGCGCAGATCTATCAAACTCGCAATGAGCTGCACTAATGACCGCTGAAATTACCAAATCAGTCCTGCTTCCCAACACCCTGCCCTTCCCTGCATGCCCCTCGTCTATCAGCACTCTGCTCATGGCCCTGCTTGAGGGGAAATGATGGTGACAGGCTCCACATCCACGCCTCTTTGCCACGCAAAGGTGTTCTTCTGGATGCAAAGTGTTGAGGTTGTTGGGATTTTGCCTTTTTTCACTGCAAGGGGGCTGCTGGATGCTGGATGCCGGAAGCGGCTCTAGGCAGGCACTGGAGGCACTGGAGAGAGAGCAGTAGAGGTACAGCCAGTAATAAAATAGCAGCAGAGTGCATTGTTCCTAGTCCCTGATTATGCATTTAACTGCATTGCTAAGCACGTCTTTCTTTTTATTTTTTATTTTNTTTTTTTTTTTTTGTTACCGCTCCTCGGAAGTGCAATCTCGCTACTATTCAGATACAATGTGGCTTCTATTCTCTCTCCCAGTTTTAATTATGTGTCCGCCACTGCTCCTCCAAGCTGGCGGTCTCTGAGATTCATAATTTCAGCCTGACACCATAGTAACCACTTAGTTTGATTCAAGACTCTAATGTCATCACTGGCTGGTCTTGAATAGAGCAGGGAGAGAGGGTGTAATTTGAAGGCAGCATCACATAGAAACTGCAATTATTTCTCCCTTTCGGAGGGAAATGTAAACAAAAGGTCATCGCTGGTCAGTGCTCTTCATTTCCATCCTCACACACTGACAAGCTGACTTTTTTGTTTATTATTTATTTCCTCACCCACTTACGTGCCTCCACACCAACACCAGGAACAGCAGCCAGTGCTAGTTATGACCCCTGTGTAGGGACATGACTGCTCCACTGGGAAAACTCCTCTGGCGTTTGGAAATGGCCCCAGACCGCTTTGGCAACCACTCTGGTTCCTCAGAAGAGACTGGAAGGGACTGTCCCTGATGGGGCACACAGCTGCTACAGCCCTCCTGCTACAGCCAGATTCCACAACAGACAGTACACACCAGTGACAGATATCCCCAGCTTCTGCTGTCCTTGCAAGGAAAGAACTTGATTCTCTCCTCATTCTTTTCTGCCTTCTCCCATGCAGTTCCCACATAGAATTCTTTACAGTGTTCCTCTTCAATTAAATATGTGAGCCTCTCCTCTGGAGCTCAGACTCCATGACTCCAGGAAAGACTTGAGAGCCCCTGAGAGCGCTCCTGTCCCCTTCCAGCTCAGGGGGATGGTCACACAGGCTCACACTGAAAGAGCTGCTGGGCAACAGTGCCACGCTACAGGACACTTGCCCAAGGTCCATGGTTTGCCCCTTCTCTGGACACAACCTTTCTCTGATCCTGCTGGGAATGGCAGAGACACATAAGATGAATATCAGAAAGACAGATGAATGTGTTCACACAGAAAAATGCAATTCACTCGGCAGCATTCGCTGCAAATCCCGCTGCACTAAATGAAGCTTTCCTGCCTTCCCCCAATGGCTCAGTGATAGAAAGGAGTTAAGTGAAAATAAATGCTCATATCAAATCACAGGTATTGATTTTCTGAGCTAGTAAATGAAGGCACTTTATCTCCGATGGGAGATTGAATGTCTGTGTGCCACGCTTTGCTCCATTTTCATAAAAAGGAAGGCATGGTGGAATTATTTTACCTGGCTTCTCATAAAGTGTAGAGGGAGCAGATTCTCATGTCCATGACAAGGGGTATCAATCAGGAACAACGTCAGCACAGTGATGGAGCCACTGAGGATTGACAATGGAACAGCAAGCCTGGAAGGCTGGTCCTGGGCATTGGCTCGTCGTTCAGCAGATGTGACAGTATCTTCCATGGGTCCCTGCAGTCCCCTTCGCTCTCCGGGTGATGGGGACAGGTAGTTCTCCACAGTTTTTGCTTTGGTTTGCTAGAAAGTAATCTTACATCTAAATCAGTTAATTCTATTGGCTGGTTTAAGATGAGAACAAGAGTTTCACTGCTACTTATGCCCTTTTTGAGCTCTAATGAGTTCTGAGCAGGATGTGATATTAAAATTATAGGTACATTACATTTAATAATCTGCAGAAAGCCTTAAAGGGAGCTGTCCATGGCCTTGAGGAGTCGTTTAGAAGATCAAAGCTGACTGATGCAAAGTAATTCATGTAGACAGGGGAAGTCACACTCACAAAGGTCCTTGGAAACACAACCCTTTCTTGACCAGGTTCACCTACACAGGCATGACTAAAAGTGAAAGAACTGAATTTCTGCATCTGAGATCTACAGATCTGTGTTCAAACCTTCTGTCTTATCTGGCAGTTACCCATCTTATCAGGCAGATCTCTGGCACCAGCAATCCGTCTCTGCAGCCCTCCACCCATTTCACTATGCAGCCAGCCCTGATGTATTTTGCGGCTGATATTTTTCAAAGTGAAAGAGATCAAATATATAAAAATAGATACAAAGAAACAAGCCATTAAAAAGCAGACCCCATGCTTTTGCAGCAGAACATGGATTCTTCTGGTATAAAACTGTGCTGCTTTAAAAAACCCTTCATTTTCACTCCCTGCCTTTCGTGACCCTGCACACCAAGATAAATCAGAGAGGGTCCAGTTTAATCCACTGGCAGGGAGAAATGAAATGGCAGGTGGATTTCAGGCAGGAGTGACTTTGTATGGGTGAGGGATCATTAGGAGAGACACTCAGGTTTCCCGATTTGGAGCCTGGCTGCCTTTTATATCCTCACAGTATTCAGTGGAGAGCCAGTCTGGAATCATTGTCTCCAGGGACACAACCACTGACCTTAAACTCTGAGGCTTCTCTGTGTCCTCAACTTGAAGAGACCTGGGATGGTAATCAGAATTTAAGGGAGGGCTGGCATGGCCCAAGATCATCGCTCTGTCCAACCACAGCCTTGCAATTTCTGCTGAAGTCTGAGAGAACAGGACCAAAATCAAGTCCGTCACTTTGGTGGAGAGGAGCTCATTTGTCCCATTGTGGATTTCCACAGGACAATAGGAGAGAAAATTGGCTGTTGATAATTAATGGTTGAATCTGAGGGGTGATAAGTGGCAATATGTGTCTAAAGAAGTGACAGTGTTCACTTCCCTGGGAAGCAAACCTACAGTACGTGGGAAGCTGCTCAGACAGTGTCCCTGTCAGCCCTTCTTCCACCAGCCGTTGAACATGGCCCTGTAGGGCAAGGCTGCCTTGATGTCAGGCTCCCACAGTGGTCTGTGCTGTGCAGTTGCAAAGCAGCACTGTGATAATAAAAGAAATAGTTTTGTGACAGCATCCTTTGAAATTTACTTTAGTATTTCTCTGTTATTGTACCTCCTCAAGGTGGTATGTGAAATCTTCCAGGAGTTCAGATCTGCTCAGGGAGGTGGGCACTTGAAATAAATAAATGGAACAAGGCACTCTTTTATAGATCTCGATTGAAGCACTCAAGTCACTTCTGTCTGAGTCATGGGGCAAATAGGTGAGAATTCCTTTTTATTCCCAGTGGGAGGGTTGAACATAAAGCATTATCATCCTGTTTTGGTAGAACTTCGATTTTCATGATGACAATCATTTTATACCACCAAGTATTTTTTTAGCCTCTCTTTGCAACTGGTTATGGGGTTTGGGTTTTTTGAGGGGGAGAAGGGGGATTGTTTTTGGGGGGGTGGTTTGTTTTTTTGTTGTTGTTTTTTTTTTTTTTTTTTTTTTTTTTTTGTAGTGGTGGAAGAGGACATGCTGCTTTTTATTATTACCCCTCCCACCCTCTTGTCTGAGGCACCCTTTTCAATAGTCTTCTTACTGCAACAAGCAGAAACACCACCCTGTACAACCTTTCCACAGACTGTGAACATCAGTCCTCACTTATTAAGCTGAAGCTAAAATGTTCGTAGACAAATTGTTAAAAAGAAGAAAGCATTCACACTGCGGTGAAAAAGGCAAAATGCAGTAACTGTCCAAACCTTTGGAGAATGTCTCAGTAAGGAGGGGAGGACCGTTTTCCTTCCTGTGGCAAATTGCCAGAAAACTCCAGGAAACCTGACTTCACCAATATATATTTATTTTTAGGCACAAAATCACCTTTAGTTCCCTTGATTCCTGTGAATTTGTTCCAGAGACAGAGAAGAGAAGCTAATACCTTTTTCCTGCCCAGCTTCCTGCACACGTTATCCCTATCCCACATTGTTGTTCTCTTTCGAGTGCTTTCTGAAACTGATTTATTTGCAGTCTCACAAAGAAAAATAAAAAGAGCTCTTCCTTTCGTGTCTATACAGCAACGAGAGAGAGAACTGGAGCATGTGTAGACATACAGGGTGAATTAATCTGATTAAACTCAGGCTTCTAAGTTTAAGCTAGTCACCCAAAGCTCCTTTCATACAGTAGACAGACATCTCATCAATATACAGTCAATGGAGCCAGAGGTGTAATTCATCTCATTCTAAAGCAGATGCCTAAAGTAGGTCACATGAATCACTCCCTTAAGAGTTTTTTTTTCTCCCCATTGACTGTAGAAGGATCCCAGCGTGACTAAATCACTTCTAGGTACTTAAACCAAGGTGGACTGAGTGGCTTCTCCTCATTGCACAATGTCACTCCCTACCCTCAAATGCTTGTGTGAGCCACTCCTCTCCCCTGACATCTCTGATGCTGAGGCTTTGCTGGTGTCCTTCCTTACTCCAGGAGTAAGGCAGCTCCAGTTATGGAGATACAGTGATAAAGGCACAGGTCTCACTGAGGGACCCTGAGGCAGCCCAGAAGAGCACTGAGAGCAGGGCAGAGCAAGATGGAAAAGATCGTGCCCTAATGACATTATTATCCTGATCCTGGGCACACCAGAGAGCCCTGTGCAGGACAGCACATCTTGATGGAGCAGCCTCTGCCAGGAGATTCTTTAACCAACTTTTAGATAAAAAAAGCAGACAGACAAACAAACAAAAAGCCCAGATAAACAAACAACACAAAGGGGGTGGAAAAAATAGGGAAGGGAAGGGAAGGGAAGGGAAGGGAAGGGAAGGGAAGGGAAGGGAAGGGAAGGGAAGGGAAGGGAAGGGAAGGGAAGGGAAGGGAAGGGAAGGGAAGGGAAGGGAAGGGAAGGGAAGGGAAGGGAAGGGAAGGGAAGGGAAGGGAAGGGAAGGGAAGGGAAGGGAAGGGAAGGGAAGGGAAGGGAAGGGAAGGGAAGGGAAGGGAAGGGAAGGGAAGGGAAGGGAAGGGAAGGGAAGGGAAGGGAAGGGAAGGGAAGGGAAGGGAAGGGAAGGGAAGGGAAGGGAAGGGAAGGGAAGGGAAGGGAAGGGAAGGGAAGGGAAGGGAAGGGAAGGGAAGGGAAGGGAAGGGAAGGGAAGGGAAGGGAAGGGAAGGGAAGGGAAGGGAAGGGAAGGGAAGGGAAGGGAAGGGAAGGGAAGGGAAGGGAAGGGAAGGGAAGGGAAGGGAAGGGAAGGGAAGGGAAGGGAAGGGAAGGGAAGGGAAGGGAAGGGAAGGGAAGGGAAGGGAAGGGAAGGGAAGGGAAGGGAAGGGAAGGGAAGGGAAGGGAAGGGAAGGGAAGGGAAGGGAAGGGAAGGGAAGGGAAGGGAAGGGAAGGGAAGGGAAGGGAAGGGAAGGGAAGGGAAGGGAAGGGAAGGGAAGGGAAGGGAAGGGAAGGGAAGGGAAGGGAAGGGAAGGGAAGGGAAGGGAAGGGAAGGGAAGGGAAGAGAAGAGAAGAGAAGAGAAGAGAGAAAAGAAAAGAAAAGAAAAGAAAAAAGAAAACTACCCAACTTAAACAAGAGAGCATGAAAACAGAGCTGTGAAATGCACACCAGTCATCTCAGGTCTAACTAGAAGCCCTCCAAAGCAGAATCCAAAAGTTATGTGTGAGATTTTGATGCCTACTGAAGAAAACTTTTTAAAGAAAAGGAAAGGAACCTGTTGCTGGCTGAACAAGTCAGTACCTTCACACAGCTGTTTTCATGAGTCCAGAAAGACAGTCCATACATTATTTAAAACATCCAATTTACTGAACATCTCAAACAGGTTCTTTCTACAGCAGTCAGAGTTGACAAGGGCTCACAGAAAACTTTGCAAAACATTCTGCTTTCAGTCAGTTCTGCTCCAGCGATGGTACTTTTGTTCCCTTGCCTAGACCATTTGCATGTACAAAGGCTTTTGCTCCTGTCACCTCTTTCCTGCCTCAGAGCAGAACCTCTGGTGTTAGCAAGAGTCACCTGTGCTTCTGCAGAAAGAGGTGGTGTAGAGCTTCATGGCCCCAGGCCAGCACCTTCATATGCAGTGATGACTCTACTGGCAGCATCACAGCACGGATAGAACAGAAAGCACAGGAAAAGATGAGCCTTTAATAACATCTGTTCTGAGATCTGTTGGAACTGGAATAGCAGACATTAGCTGCAAGGCAAATGCTCCCATCCATGGGTTTCAAGAGAAAATTGTATTTAAAATCCTTTCCAACACTCACACAGTGAACTGACCACCCCTGGGTATCAAAAAGGTGTATATGCCATAAAAGAATTTAGAAGTCCTCATATTTCCCAATAAAACCCACACAAGTAGGTATCTTAGAAGCTGTGGAACTGGGAAGAAAACAAAACTTTCTGACCCTTCAAATAATCTTTGTTTTTCAGCCTGTGCTTCAATGAAAGTTTACATCTTCAGTTGAGGTATCCTAACAAGATCTTTTTCTTTTCCTTAGTAACAATCCTTTGCCTCTCCAAGATTTTCTCACATCTGAGTCACAAAGTTTTGTGTTTGTGTTGGAAATGTGTGTGAGCAGATCTTCCCTAACTAGCAGGGCATTGGCAAGAAGCAGCTGAACAAGAACATGCTCGTACATGCACAGACACACTCAATGGACCCAGCACAGCTAGTTATAAATCTAATAAACTGGCAAGCGCTGCGAGCCTTATGCTGCCCATAAATAATTCACTGCCAGGATGCTTGTAGGAACAGCACCTTCTGCATAGTCCACAGGAAATTCTAACAGGTACCAAGCCCTGCTGACTCCAGTTATTAATCCTCTTTATTGCTGCGGTGCCAAAGGGCCAACACAGAATGAGCCCCCTTTGGGCTAAGCACTGTATAAACACAGACTCTTGAGTTTAAAAGGACTTTGGGAGGAGAAATCTCTGGTATAACTGTGTTAGCTCAGCCCCAGGACTGTCAAGACACAAAATTTCTTTCCTCTCTAAGAAACAGCAACAGCTTTTAGGCAAAATTCTCTGCTTTGTGTTAGAAATAGACCCAAGCTGCTGAGTCTGGAGTCTGATAAGGATGTGAATGTCTCCAGCGCTAAATGATTTGTATGAGTTTGACTTACAAAGAGTGGTCTCTTTGCAGCATGTTTCACTGCACTGAGAGGAGTGGCAGAGCAGGGAGAAAGATTTTGCCCCTTCCAGAGCAGCCTGGGGTGTGATGAGGGTCTTGCGAGGGATCCTGAATGGATCAGCACTGAGGCAATGTGCAGAGTGTGGAAAAGACTGTAGTTGTAAGAAGGTGTTCTCCATCATAGTCCCAGACCAGAGTGAGTCAAAAACCAAGGAGAGGAGAATCTCCTTTGCTGGGAGCTTCCAAATGCAGAAAAGGCAAACTCAACAGAAGAAATTCCCTTTTCTTTGTCCTCTTTTCTCCATGAGGGTTTCTTGTTAGTGGGAGGAAGAGCTGAGGTGACAAAAAACAATTATTTCTGTTAGGATTGAGTGAATCTGACATGTTTAATGACAGCAAAGGGCAGAGACCAGGCTGTGCAGTGTGATGAAATAGGTGTCTTGAGGGCACACTGGGGTATCTGAACACAGGGCTCTGGGACACACCAGAAGGCACCAGAGATGTCCCGAGGGGACATCAGGGCAAAGGGTACCCAGGTGTCCAGGGCTGAGCCGGCCCCATGCCATCCAGGGGTGCTCTATCCATTCCTCCTGGGCAGTTGGTCACTGGGTTCCATTGCCAGGGGCAGGCTCCACCTCAACTGTCCCTGGGGACCTGTTGCCAGGGGGAGCTGCTGTGTTACTGGGGGGCCTTCATGACACCCACACTGCAGCACGTGTGTTCAATGCAGAGGTGGCCCCTAGCCCACAGTGTCCATCAGGACAAGACAGGAGAATGGAGCTGCTGAAAGCCCCTGTGCACAGCCAACCCCACAACTTGCCCCATAGTGATGAGGCATTCATGGAAGCTTCCCCAGTCACCATCCACAGGATGGAAGAGAGACCTCCCAGCCACTTCAGGGTGGTCCTGGATGAGGATGGGGCTACCCAGGAGAGCAGCTCTCCAGTGGAGCCCCATGATGTGACTGCAGAACAGCCGCTTCAGCCTGGTGAGTGAGGGGCCCTGCTGGGCTGGGCAGGGCTGGGGACCCAGAGCAATGCCAGGATCCCATTTCCCCAGCACACGGGGAACAGGGGACCCAGAGCAATGCCAGGATCCCATTTCCCCAGCACACGGGGAACAGGGGACCCAGAGCAATGCCAGGATCCCATTTCCCCAGCACACGGGGAACAGGGGACCCAGAGTAATGCCAGGATCGCATTACCCCAGCACTGGGAACAGGGGTGCCAGAGGGGCACCCTCCAACCCGCTCAGGGACAGGGGCACAGGGATGGCCAGAGGGTANGACCCAGAGCAATACCAGGATCCCATTTCCCCAGCACACGGGGAACAGGGGACCCAGAGTAATGCCAGGATCGCATTACCCCAGCACTGGGAACAGGGGTGCCAGAGGGGCACCCTCCAACCCGCTCAGGGACAGGGGCACAGGGATGGCCAGAGGGTAGATGTCCTCCGTCTCCTCTCTGCTGTCACCAGACCCTCAGTAGCCCTCCCTGCTCTCCCCTCCATTAGATGCCAGCTGGCTGCCATTGTATAGATTGAAGCAGAAAGCCATGGATTTCCTCCAGGCCTTTGTCAGGAGCCCTTACCAGGTACCGGTGGCCAGTTCAAAGGCTGGCGTGCCTGTCAAGGGTGCTGGCTGGGCAGAGTTGCTGTTCCCACAGGGCACTGCACCCCAGGACTCCCATCACACCGGCTGTGGGTGCCTCTCTCATACCCCCTGGTTTTCTCTCTGTCCCTTGGCTGCCAGGCTGAGGATGACAAAAGGATGTTCCTGCAGAACATCGTCAATGTGTGCAGAAGTGCCTCCAATGCTGGCTTGTTACAAGGCCTGGAAGTCTTCTTCCAAAATGACAACCTGGTAGAGAAGGTCAAGGTGAGGGGACACCTGGCACTCTGGGGAAGAGTGCCAGGACACCTTGCACCAACACACTGCAAGGGCAGTGCTGGGGCAGGGCGAGGGGCTGGTGGCATGGGGTGCCAAGTACCAGCCTGGTTGTGCTCTGCAGATGCTGCTGGAAGGTGAGCCCAGGCACTGCCTGCATTCCCCTGTGAGGGAGCTGGCCATGCAGGCCATCACTGGATTGAGGTACCTGCTCAACACTCCTGGGCACCCCTGCCCTGAGCTCCATGCCCACCTGTCCAGCCCTCCCAGGAACTCCTGCCCCAGAGCTCTGTGCCCACCTGCAAACAGCCTTGAGCTGCTGCTCCTAGCACCAGGGTCCAACTGGCTCCTCTCTCTCTCTCTGCAGCTCTGTGGGGACAATGCTGGAGGGCCAAAGGAGAAACCTTCTTGACATCTGCATCTCCAGGGTTTTCTGGCTTCCTCCAGATGAGGAAATGAGAGAAAGAAACAAATACTACTTGTTGGTAGGTGTTGGATGATCAATAGGTGTCTCCAGTCCCTCTGAGCTGCTCCCTGGCCACCCTGTGCTGCCCCATGACCAGGAATTCAAGGCAGGGTAGGGTTTCAGCTTTGCTTTCCCACCTTGGTTGCTCCATCCCTTTCCTGTGGTCTGGCCACATCCGGTGCCACAGGCTGCTGTGCTGCAGTAGACTGCCTGCCCCTGGGTCTCTCCCAGGCAAACTGGGCATCCTCTCCTGGCACTGGGATTTCAGATCAGCCTACTGAGATGGAAGGGACAGCAGAATCACTGCCACTACTGTCTTCTTTGCAGACCCTGGATGCCATGGATGTCATGCTGCAGGCGATGGTGTTCAACTCTCCTCCCTCCAGAGCTGTTGAGGAGCTGCAGCACATCTTGGAGGTCTGATCTGTACAAAGAGTGGGGGTCCCAGGGCTGTTCCTCACCCTGGAGGGGAAGGATTGCCCACTTGTGGGTGAGTGGTCCCCAGCCCAGAGCTGTGCAGGCAGAGCACTCTGCAGGCAGAGTGCTCATCTCTCCTGGGCAAGCAGGGGCTGGCACCAGGCTCCTCCAGAGTAGTGTCCGCAAAGGGTGGCAACTACCTGGCCACAAGGTTGGCCCAGGGCTGAGAGGGACCCCAGGGCCTGAAGCCCCCCAGGATTTTTCTCAGGGTCAGAGGAAGCCTTGAGGGACAGCATGAGTCCAGCCCAGGCACAGAGCCACACTGCTGCTGCTGGAGTTGGTGTCTGTTCTCTTCCCAGATGCTGCTGGACCTCATCTGAGAACACAGAGAACACAGAACCTCATCTGAGAACTCTGAGAACACAGCTGTGCAGGAGAGGGCTGTAGAGAGGATCAGAAAGCTGAGCTGTGCAGTGGCTAACTTTTCCATACAGGATGTAAGGCCCCCTCATGCCCCAGGCCACGCCCTGCTCCCTGCAGCTCTCCCTTTGTGGCTGTTGCCCAGGTGGCTGCTCCTGGATCCAGTCCTGGCCACACCTTGGGGTCAGGGCTCTGGCACCAGCTGCCTGCCCTCTGCCCTTCTGCCGTTCTGCCTCCCTCACTCAGGCCTGGCAAGATGAGCTCAGAGCAACCCAGATCCCCATCCTGGGACAGCTGCTGGGGTGTCTCCTCCGTTTCCAGTTTTCCAAGGGAAAGACAAGATACTCAGCTTTGATGGCTTTTTATTATATCTGTGAATTCATCTTTAATGAAAGAAGTAAGAGCTTTTGAGGTGGGCTTCATCTCTCCTCACACATATTCCCAATAGCTCTGCTTCTCTTCCTGACTGCCTTTTCACCTCCAGCTGCTTTCTGGAGCACCCCATCTCTCAATTACTGCAGCAGCCAAGTCCTTTCCATGTGTTCATATTCTGTTCTCTGCTGCTCACTCTCCCTACCTCTTTCTCCACCCTGAGCCCCACTGGGTTGGGAACACCACAAGCCAAAGGTGCCCTTGATCACCATGACCACTGATGCCCCCATGAAAGCTCCTTTCCCACCTCATCCTGTTCCCTCCCAGCAGATCTCAGCATGGTTTGGGAAGCAAAAGCTGCTGGCTGATTGATTCTCCTGTGCTTCCCCCACCCTTTAGGGAGGACATCACAGCTTACTTATAGAGGACACCTGGGACTACCTGACACTTCCTAGCAGTGGTGCCACTTTGTCACGGCCCAGATCAAGGTAATGATCAAGGAGTTTCCCCCAGCTGTGACTCTGCTTCAGAGCAAAGGGACCCCAAATAAACGGGGCTGTTCCTGGTAAGAAGGTTCCTGGAGTAGCCGAGCAGGGACACTCTGGTGTCCCAGCACAGCTCCAGCCCTGCAGGACATGAAGTTCTCTGGAGGGCCAGCACCCTGTGCCCATAAACCCTCCTCATCCTCCACTGTGCAGGCACTGCAGACACTGCTGCCAGCTTTCCTGTGGGCACTGTCACCTGCACTGCCAGGGCTGCTTGTGCTGCCCAGCCAAGGGGCACCAAAGGAGCACTGGGTGTGATAGGCCTTTGTTCCTTTGCTTCCTGCCACAGGCCTTGGAAAGTTACCTCACACCTTGTGAGAAGACAGGCATCATCATCCTTGCAGCCATCAAGGCAATGAGGGACTTCAGAGCCTTTGACCATCAGGCAGCAAGGAACTTCCTGGAGGTGGCCATGAGATCCCCTGAATTGTGGCTGACAGATGTAAGTGACTGGATTGCCCTGCCCTGCAGCTCTGTCAGGCTTTGTCCCTCCTGCCTCCCTCCATCCCAAACCCAGGAATCTTGTGCCTCTGAAGCCAGCTGAAGGCAGCAGAGAGAGCTGGGGAAGGGCAGCTGAGGTCAAGGCTGTGTTCCCTCCAGGTGCCAAGCACTGTGAGAGGCATCCGTGAGTGCTTGGAGCACACCAGCCCAGCATCAGATGTGCAGAGCTTGTACACCCTGCTTGCTGTGCTGGCTCGTGAGCCCCCCAGGGAACTGGTGTGCAGCATGCTGACCTCTGTGGCACCACATGACAGGTATCAGCCCCAACAGCCCCAAGGGAAAGGGGAAAGGCCCTGAAATTTGGCCTGGCTGTGCTCACCTGGGCATGGCACCATGGCTGAGGCAGCCCTGCTGATGCAGCACTGTGTTTACAGCACTGCCGTGGCCATGTGGGACCTGATGTATTCTCAGAACATCAGGTCCCATTTCTGGACAGAGCTACAGGGAAAGGTTCACTCCCAGGAGCAGCAGGACTGCGAGCTGCTCAGCCCCACCGTGCTGTATGCCATCAGAGTTTATAAGGTGGTGAGTGACCTGCCCTAGCTGATCCTGGGGAGAGGAGACACTTGTCACACGTGTCCTGCCTCCTCTGTGCCAGCTCTTGCTCTCCAGTCTCTTCTTAGGGGCTGCCAGTAGTCAGAGGCCAGAAGGAGCCTGCAAAGACCCCATGGGGTGCAAGGACAGGGCTGTGCCCAGGACGGACACCTGGCCCCACTGCCCTTGCCTGGAGCTGCCTGAGTCCCACAGCTCTGCCTGTCTCTCACCACCACTTTTGTTTCAGATGCTGAACCCCATTGACACTGAAATCCTTGAACTTCTCCAGGAGAACCGGATGAGTCCAAAGCTAGAATTTCTCTCACTGCTGCTTGCAGGTCTCAGCACCATCTTTGAGAGTCCTGAGAAGGTGAGGAAGGTGTTGAGTAGAGTCACACAGGTCAAAGAGGTGGCTTGGCCTCAGCTGGGTGACAGTGCCCAACACCCTCCCTGCCATGGGAAGGGCTGGTGGGTGCCCGGGAAGGTCAGAAAAGGGGGATGATCAAGCCAAGGACAAGGAGCTTTTGTTCTCCTGCCCTCTCTACCCTCTCTGCCCTCCTCTCCCTGCTCTCCCCTTCCCTGCTAACCCCATACCTGGCTACTGCCAGGTGGCCTTTGATTGCCTCACCAAGACAAACCCTATGCTTCATCCAGGCAAGAAGGCTTCAGTTCCTGCTGCCACATGTGGTGGAGCACTTGCAGGACCCTGACAAAGCCATCAGGATAAAGGCCCTGAGGGTGTTCCAAAATGTGGTGCATCACACAGAGAGGAAGGAGGCCAGCAGCATTGTCCTGTGGCTCTCGGAGTGGCTCCTGCCACTCTTTGATGATGTATGGACCCTCAGCCATCTTCTTTTCCCTCCTCCATCCCTTCAGGGATGTTTTCTGCCTCTAGGAAACCTGTGCTGGAGTCCTTGCTCAGTGTGTCCTAGCCTCCCTCCCAGGAGTACAGTGAGCTAAAAGAGAGCTCCATCCACCTTTTCAAATACCTGGATCGAGTCTGTGGTGGGCAGAGACAAGAGGAGGGTGAGGAAAAAAGCATGGAGGGGACTGGTGCCACTGCTGCTCCGCTTGAGTGAGCAGACCCAGAGTGTGGCCCAGGTGAGGGGCTCAAAGCTGGGCAGTGGTGGTGCCACAGGGGTGGTCTCAGTGTTGTGGGTGAGGGCAACTGGCCCACACCTGTCCTACCTGGCCCAGCAGCCTGTACCCAGCCTGAAGGCACAAAAAGGCTTCCCAGATTTCCTGCAGGGCTTTGAGACCCTGCCCTTGCCCACCAGGGCTGTGCCCAAGGGTCCCCTAGGTGTTCTGGCCAGGAACAGCTCCTGAAGGGCAGGATGAGCCCAGGGCTCAGAGCTCTGCCCACCTGGACCTGAGGCAACCCTGGCTGTGGGATGCCCACCAAGATCTTTGGGACTGCAGCCTGGCCAAGAGGAGAGGGACTTCAGATCCCCTTCCCAGCCCTGAGGCTGTGTCCCATTCTCTGCTGCTCGGCAGGTCTCCAGGGAAGCCCTCCTTGCCGTGGCTGAGATCCTGAAGTGGGAAGAGCTCAAGCAGCCGATCCAAACACAGCACCCTTGGGAGATCGCAGAGCACTTGGTGATAATAACCTCAGAGCCCCAGAGTCCCCAGCCTGGAGCAGGCCCCAAGAGCTCCTCTCTGGACACTTCCTCTCTTCCCAAGGGTTCTGAGGGAACCCTCAGCACATCTGGGTCCTGGAAGATGCACAGAGGTGCCTCAGGGGCCTCCAAGACCACTCTGCCCATGGCTCTCTCTGGTCTCTTGCTGGAAGATGGGAATACTTTGGGTGGGAAGGGGATGGCCGGGAAGGGCGACTGGTCTGGCCAGCTGGGGAGGGCCATGTCAGCCCCGTGCCCTTGTGCTCTCTCTCCAGCTGGCAAAGGACAGGAGCAGGGCAGAGGAGTACCTGCAGCAGAGCCTGCCGTACCTGCAGGAGCCACAGGCCAGCATGCGGAAGGCAGCCGTCAGGTTCATCGGTGAGGGGGACAGCTGTCCCTCACCTGAAAATGTCTGTCTCCTGTCCAGGGACCCTGCCTGCACAGCCTGGCCCCCATCCCTCAGCCTGGGCAGCCTGGCCCCCATCCCTCAGCCTGGCCCCCATCCCTCAGCCTGGCCCCATCCCTCAGCCTGGGCAGCCTGGCCCCCATCCCTCAGCCTGGCCCCATCGCTCAGCCTGGCCCCATCCCTCAGCCTGGGCAGGCCTTCCTCTGCCACCCCTGCCCACATAGCTGGGCCTAGTGGCCGCCTGGCTCAGTGCCACTCTCTGGGCTGCTGGTGACTCCTGGAGGGACCCTGGTGAGGGGGAGAGCAGGGCCAGGGGAGCAGGGGCTGACAGAGCTCTGTGCCCAGGACTGGCTGCATGGGACCTGCGGGACCAGAGCAGAGAGACAATGGATGAGATCCACAGCAGTGAGTGAGGAGAATGGGCTGGGGGATGCAGCGTGGGTCTCTGCAGACACTGGGATTCATGTCAGCTTTTTCTTTCGGTCACAGCCTTTCAGGCCTTGAGGACAGACCCTGAGCCCTCCATCAGGTCCCTGGCAGCTCAGAGCATCCTGGTGCTGAGTGTTCTCAGACTGCAAAGAAGATCCAGAGGGACCCTGAGAGTGCTGCACTGGTGGTGCCACTGAGCCAGGCACAGGGTCGCTTTCCTCGAGGACGTGGGGAATTTAATTTAATTAGATTTGTGATGAATTTAATAAAATTGCTGTAAACCTGTGATTGAATAAGGCCAGGCCTGGCAGTGCCCTGGGCATGTTGAGCAGCCCACATCCTTCCCAGCCTTTCCCCTCCACTCCCCCAGTCCCTGGCTGCTTGGACTCCTCATTGAGCTCCTCATGAGTCGGAGATGTGGACAGGATCAGGTTTGGAGTGCAGGATTCTGATGTTTCATGAGATGCTTAGGAGAGGTTTCTAACCTGAAATACAATGTCAGCACCACCTTCAGGAAGGACCTGATTCCCTTTGGACCACAATAGGATCACCTATGGGATGGTGCCGCGGTCTGTGGATCCTGTCCATTTGAGCAAAATGAAACCAGGCTTGGTTTGGGGCAGCGAGGTTCCTCTGGGACCAAGGGGGCATTTGAGAAAGACATGATTCCTCTCCCTGTGCTCAGCTAATCTTCCTTGGGGTCACCAGGTTTGTGCTCTCCCCTCTCCAGTCACAAACACAAAAAGCCTTTGGGCTGCTGCCAGAGTAAGTCCCCAAAAACCCTGCCTTAGCCTGCTCCCATTACTTACAGAAGTTTTGGCCACAGAATTGCCCCCTCCAAAACCTCCTTCTTGCCCATCAGACATTAACCTCAGATGATCTCTACCCGGGGCAAACCGAGAAGCTCAGGCTGGAAGGCAGCAGGTACAATAGAGGATGCAGGTAGAAGGCACAATCAATGACTTTAGGAGAAAAACTACAATCACACCCCATGCTGTCACAAAAAAAAAGCCATATCCCAGCTAACAGAGGAAAGAGTCACTTTTTTCCCACCAGCCAATGACTTAAGTTGATCTAATGTAGGAAGTCATCCTGACTAATCCTAATTTTATAGGGTCTAATGGCCATTGCTTAGCTGTGATCATGCTTTACCCAGTGTGTGAAAGAGACACAGGCCGAGTTAGGGTGGATGTGAAGGCATGTGAGAGATTATCTGCTTTACAGCTGTTGAAAATGAGGCAGGAAAGGAGGGTGGAGAGAATAAACCCACCCTGATTGAGTAAGGCAGTTCCTTAGCACATCACAAACTGCACTAAGGATCCTGAGCAACTGCAGAGCTCTCCACTCTGTATTGGTTTTTAAAGATTACTCTGTCTGTAATCTGCCTTTTAGGATCTAAATGGCCCATGACAAAAGGCCTCTGATTAAGCACTTCTTTTGCTTTGTTACACTTCTGGGTGAAATTGGTGTTCCTGAAAATAAAGTAACTGAATAAAAATGAAAAGAGAGAGGACTGATTGCAGGTTCACAGTGCTGGAGGCTCTTCAGTGTCTGGTCCAAATTTGCTGGAATTTTAGCCATAACTCATTCTGGGTCAAATGCAACATTTTAGTCAACCAGAAATAAATAATTTAATTTTAGGTTTTGGAAAACTTATTGTCACTCTGTGAAACATTAATATAAAAAAACCTTAGGTTACTTTTTTCTGCTTTGAGGAAAACTTTTTAAGTATTTTAAAACAGAATTCATTCACCAAAATAGATGAAACTGCAAAATTATTTGGCTAACCCATGCCTGCAATTCAATAAAATGCTTATGAGCTAGTCCATCCGGCTTTGCTATCAAAGGAAAGTAAGCTTCTCATTTAAGTTTTTTTTTTTCCCAATGGGATTTTACAAAGCTTAGAAGATACCTTATTTTTCTAATTTTCTTTAAAAATTATCCAAGAATTCACTTTATAAGGACCATGGTGGCTGCAGGGGGAGCAAGCAAATTAAACTTACTGAAACCAAAACCAACAAACACAGCAACATTTCCCCAACACTTTCCCTGGGCTTGGGGAAAGGAAAGATAAAATTGAATGCCACAGTGCACAGGGAGCCCATCTCCTCTCCCTTCAGCAATCCAAGTGCTCATTGTTCCATCAGGGAGGACATGCTTCCCAGCCATCACAGCTTGTACCGATCCATAGCCGTTTAGCAATCCAGGACACACACGCACAACTTCAGCTCCGAGCTCTGATTTTTTGCTTTCCCTTAGGACAAGTGAAATGCTGCATTACACAAATGGAGTACAAGCAAGTGGCATCTGTGCTGAGCGGCGTGGATGATGCTTGCAGGGCACAATCATGGCTGGAAGGTTAAGTCCTGAAGTGATGAAGTGATGAAGGATGGGGAGGGTAACTCCTCTTTCCTCTGTGGTGGCCTTTGTGCTCTGGTAGGGAGAAGAGGCATTTTTTTTTAACTCATGGAATCTAAACTGCATACAAAATAGTGTTGCTCAAGGGTGGAAGATAACACATCCGAATGCGTCTCAGAACTCCACTTTTGGGAGGACTTGTTGGCATGTTGGCAGTGGAGGGGAAGGAGCAGAGGGAGTTCAGTCCCAGAAACCATGTCTGCAATGCCAGGCACAAACACCTGAGCCAGCAAGGGGTAAATGTCCCCATGGCTTGTCAAGATAAAATCCTCAGCTTGGTAAGCAAGGCAGTATCTGTCACATACAGCAGAATGAGTCGGTCTTTCTAGCTCTTTCCCTCTGAAAAAGTGATTCCATAACTCTCAGGTCTCCAAGTAGTGGGAACTTGGATTACAGAGCATTGCTGGTACAACTGCACATGAGGTAATCCAATAAAGACAT
Source organism: Dasyornis broadbenti (assembly GCA_013397935.1). Taxonomy (NCBI): domain Eukaryota; kingdom Metazoa; phylum Chordata; class Aves; order Passeriformes; family Dasyornithidae; genus Dasyornis; species Dasyornis broadbenti. The sequence continues at coordinate 2,767,629 of VZRN01005367.1, forward strand.
CTTTCACTGCCTGGGAGAATTGGTTCCCCTTCATCCCAGAGGGAATTATTCACAAGCCTTGGGTCCATTAGCGGTCCAAACAGATATCTGTTTTTTATGGGTCCCCCCAGGTCTCATCCAGGGAACTGAACAGAGATTTTGGTTAATGAAGAGCTCAAAGTCTGGATTAGCTGTTTGTTCCAAATGGTTCCTGAATTAAGCAGCCTGACTGGGAGGTCAGAAGCATCTCAGTGAGCAACTGGCCAAGACCCTGTGCCTGTAAATCTAACGGGTTGAATTCTGCTCTTCTTTGTCTTCCTGCACAGACACATGAAAAGGTCAGGGAAATCACTTCATCCTAACAACTCTGGAGTAGCAGGCAAAAGCAGAGGAATATCTGAAAGACCCCTGTGTTTTTCAAGTTTATACATTGCTGTTCCAAGGGAGAAAAGAAGTGAATTTCCTCTCAGCCCCAGAGACCTGAAAATTCAACAGTGTCCATACAGATGTCAGAACAACTCTCTCCTTCATATCTCCATGAGATCTCAGACAGCTGCTTCAATACTTCTTTAAACAAAAGGGCAGTTGGTGTTCCAGATATTTTACTTTGCAACTGAATGATTTTTTTTGTCCCTTCAGCATCTATCACCATGCTTTCTTTTGCAATTCTGTTGCCTAATTTGCAAGAGCAAATTGCATGAACATAACCTTTTGCCTTTCACCTCTGGCCCGTTACTTATTAGATGTACAACTTCCAAAGTAGATATCCCAGGAACAGAAGTAGGATGTAGCCGAAGATTTTGCTTTTGGGGACAGGATCTGTGGATAATTCTAGAATGGGGGAGATTAATAAAGCAATAGAAAACCTGAAGTTTTACTGATTCAGTTCCTTTCCTATCAACCCTCGAACAAACAGTGAAAGAGGGCCATGATTTGCCCAGGGAAGAAGGCAGTTAGACAAAGCAGGATGCACATGTCTTTGATAAACTCTTCCCTCAAACCCTCAGTGTTAGTTCCAAAATGTGCATATAAGCTTGGTGCTCCCAGCAAAAAGAAGCATTTCCAAGGCTCCCCATCAGAACAGGGGAGAAGGAAGGTGGGAGGCAAGAACAAGGAATTGAGGTGTCTAAATCGAGCCTTCAGAGCCACACCCCACGTGCTGCCCCCTCCAAGGTGTCCAAGTCCGGCTTGCCCTGGGATGCTGCACCCTGAACCTTCAGATGTAGCTGTCACTAGAGCCCTGAGTTGGAGCATTGCAGCTCTTTAATCACAGCTCCACTGCAGGAAAGGTTTGGGAAGGGCTGACTCCTCACTCCTTCCAATGCACAAATATCCTCGACCACACCTCTGGGGAGAGAGGAAATTGTCAGCCAAGCAAATTGCTTTTTGGATTGCTTTTTGTCCCATTGTGAGAGCTTCACTATAGGAGCTATCATGGGAAGGGGTGACATGATCAGGTGAAAACCCCATATCCCAGAGGTTGCTGCAGGGGTGCAATATATATTAATAAATTAATTCCTTGCAGCTGAGGCAGAAGTACAGCGCAGCCATTGTTTCTTCAGAAGACTATAGATTTTTGATGAAATGGTGTGGAGAAAAAGACCTATTTTATACCTAAATAATAAAAATAATAAAGAGAGACAAATAAATAAATAAGTAAATTCTGCTTGATAAATGCATTATTAGCTGTAGTAGGAGCAATTACAAGAAGAATGGGAAGTGACAGCTGCAGGTCCCAGATAGCCAAGGCACAAAAGGGGAATTTTAGACAAATGTCCTTCAGATAATGGATTTGTTTCTCATTTAGTTTGGGGAGGAAGGTGGTAGATATGGGAAGCATTAACAGGCTGAGCCTCACATGAGGAGCAGCGATGCTGCAGGAATAATTTAGCTTTTTTTTTCCTTCCCTGAAGTACATCTGACTTAATATTTTTTTTAAAGCAATGTGGGTTTCTCTGTCCTCACGCTCTCTGCTCAGAACTATGCCCATAAAGAGAAGGAAAAGAGGGTCCTGGGATTACCTCCTTTATAAGCATGTCTGTTGCAGGACTGGAAGCTCAGATTAATATGAGAGTGAGGTGACCTCTGAGAATGGGATCACCGGCTCTGGGAGTGCCCATGTCAGGGGGCAATGGAAACTTGATGTCAGCAGCCCAAGAGAAACAATCCAGAGACTGCTCTTAGGAGGCCACTTCCTCCAGATACCTCAGGGACTGGCACTAGTAAGGTGTGCCCATGGGTATCTCGTTCACCAGGCACTTTGTTTGCCCAGACAGCCTCCCCAGCACATGAAATCCTCCCTCCCTTTAGCACAGCCCAGGTGCATTGCCCAGAGCAATGCATTTCAACACTGCAGTCCTACAGCTCCGGTAGACCAAGCCAGCATCTCTTCCACCATAACACCTCCTATATTTGTGAGCCCTGTGTAGCCTGATCTCAAGTCTGTGTATCCCCTCTGCTGACTGATGCTTCGCTGGGACATGGAGGAGAAGTAGCTTGGTGGGGCCATAGGGGATCATTCTGCTCCAGACCTTGTGCAGGTACAGCTGCCGGGATCTGACTACAAAATTTTGCCTCAACATTTTGCCCAATAAGGATGAACAGTGGGAAAAGTGAAGTAAATACCTCCATTTTTTTTCTTCTGACTGGTTCTGTCCAAGCCATGAAGACAGGTATTTGGAGCCACACCTGCTGCCTTTTTCCTGTGTAGCACACACCTTTTGCTGCTTTAACCTGTGGCACTTTTTCAGCCACACAGTAATGAAAGCTTTTGGCCTTTTCAGGAGCATGGGATGGCACAGGTGATGGAAGGTGGAGGGAGAATGACTCCCCTGGAGAGCAGTGTGTGCCATAATAACAGTGTGAGAACCAGCTGCAATTTGCTGGGGATGATGACACGAAGGTCAGACAAGCTGTATTGTAATTTACATCCAGGAAAATGTAACCAGACATGACCAGACAATGAAGGATCACTCTTTCAGTTATTATGAACAACGAACATGCAGCAGGAAATCATAGAGGCCTCTCTACAAGACCCCTTTGCCTTCAGCTTAGCTCCATCCCAGCGTAATTGCACTCCCTGGTTTGAATTAGTATTTTCTCCTGCCTCTCCCATGTCGCCTTCTCCCTGCGTGTCATTCAGAGCCATTAGCAAAGATTGCACAACCCTACTAGGGATCCCCTCAAGGCATATATAAACTTTCCTAACAAAATATGATCCGTCCAGCCTGAGGCAACACCCAGGAGGGAAGATTTCAGCCTGAGTAGTTACAATTTGGGAAAGGTGCAACAGAAAGTGGCATCTAATAATAGGAAATGTGAGGCAGCCTAATAGAAAGCACATTACAGGCCTATGCTCTGCATATAATGTCTTGTCTCCAAGTTAATTGCTCATCAGTTCTGTACATAAACAAAGACTGATGCTGTGACTGTGCAAGCGGCAGGGCTCATTCCACCATGAGCTTCTTGCTGCTAAAAACAGGCTCTCCCATTGTGCTGTCCCCTGCCCACTCAGGATGGAAAAGTGTCTGGGACAACAGCTCCCCACAAAACCAGGTGGCCCTCCTGGACCTAAGGAGCTGAGGGTCTGTCACCCTATGATGCCTGTGGTCTCTCCTGTCAACAGAGGTGTGCAGCTGGAGCAGGGATACTGCAGAATCTCCTTGTCTCGAGTGCAATCCCTTCTCCAGCCCCAGCAAGACTTACAGGCAGATCTTTGGTAATTGCAGCTCCTGACTGGTGTTTTGAAACCCTGCCAATTTTGCTTTTGTAAAACCAGGCACCTACAGACGCTGGGACAGCAGCACTGGCTCTGCTGGTGCAGAGTTATTAGAGCAAAGTCTGAGGCTGGGAACAGGGAGTGTCCTGCAGTTAGGATGTACCCAGAGGACTGGAGGCAAACCCAGCGGTCTCTGATGAGATGTAGGAATATGTGTAGGTCTGAACCTGGAGATCTGATGGAATCTGAGGGAAGGGAATTTAGCAGGTAGGATGGGTAAGGGCTGGAGGACAATAACACAGGGTTTGCAAGGGGGTCACAGAAATGACAGGTTAACCATAGACAGATTTGGTTATTCTTTTCTTACAGGGATCTAGATTCATCCCACCTGAAGATAGGTGGGACAAGTTCATCCTACTCAATCCTCTGAAGGTGTCACCTGAAATACATTGACACAAACAGTTGAGAGCTCAGAACACATTTACAGACCACTGAAAAGAGGAGAGAGGAATCCTGCACCTGATATCATGATTAGTTTTGTAGGATTTTGCTCCTCCATCCCTTTTGCCATTCCCATGTGCACAGGATTCTGCTTATTGCTCTTGAAATCTTACCACAGTTCCTGCTCTGGTTCCTCACTGCCATTGTTCCCCTCTGAGCCAGGAAAGAGAAGGGGAGAGAAGGGGCAAACAGCGTTATTCAGATATTGTTTCGTGAGAGATGGGTAATGGTTCTGTGGTCTTCTACATCCAGGAGAGGTCAGTCCACACCACCAAGTGAAGCATCACTTCTTAAACATCCCTTACTATCTCAGGAGTGGTTGTTCCCATGGTGGCAGCTGAACCTCCTGCATGGTTGTGACACAGCTGGAAATGAGATCACTTCACCTCCAGGTAGTGCAAAATTTAGCCTATTCCCACTCCTGTGCACAAACAATTAATGGGAAAAGGCAGCTCAGTCCCAGGGTTCAGTGTAGACTGGCAGGGATAGAGGCATGAAGGAGGGAGTGTTGGTGGGAGATGCCCAGTGACCAGAATTTACCCTTACATCACCCACAAAGCTATTAATCTTTGGACCTGGATCCAGAGATCCCAATCACTGTATCCATGATCCATGAGTATCCTTGGGTACCACAGTATCTCATAGGGCACAATTTCAAGAGCTGTTTTCTCCTTTACCCACAAAGACATACTTTTCCTGTGCTGAGTGTAAAGACAACAACCTGGGAGCCTGAGAAGGCTATCTCCATCACATGGAAGTCTGCATAACCATTCTAGGCAGAACAAACATCCCTTCTGCAAGAATTTCTGCTTTGTCTCTGGGGCTGCCCAGAATATCTTTGTTGGTTAGCAGGGTGTAATGTGTGTCTGGACTGAGGTGGGCATGAGCAGGAACTCCATGTTTATCAGTCACTAAAGTCAGCATCATGTAACAAATCTGATGGATCTTTTAGTCTGCACCAAGCCTGTGGCCACCACATGACATTGAAGATTGAATTTGCATGGCTTGCTAAGCATTGCATTACCATCCCTGTCTGTCCCTGCTGGGACAGAGCTCCTTGGCACTTGTTTTGACAACACTTTCTAAGTAGTCCTAAGGGCTGTCCTTGAGAAAAGCCCAAAATCTGGTATTCCTGATTGCATGAACAACTGGTCTCACCTGGAATCATATAGCAGGAGGTGTAATGAAGTGTTGGTGTTTGGCAGCAAATAGGTCTAGACAGATCACCCGGCTGTTTCTAAACGGCAGAGAATGAATGGCCAGAGGTGAAAATTGTCTGTTCTCAGGAGTGCGCTGTTTGCAGTAGTCTCACTGCCCAGGAGGATACTGTAAATTATCCCACGGCAAAACATATTCTAATTTGTCTTCAGCTCAGCCAAGGAGTCTGTAATCAGTGCTGCTAATCTTTAATAAAAGGGGTTCACAGGAGCCTTTGTTTTTAATGACATGGTGGGTGATAGCTCTTTCTTGTTATAATCCCCTCAGAAAGCATCTGATGGGGAAAATGTCTCCCTTGACAGTTTGCTTAAATTTTCATTTGCCAAAACATTGAATAAACTTCTTGTTTGTCTAATGGAACTAGAAGGAATTGTGACACTTTTATTGTTTGTTTACTTCCTCACTGGGGCACCAGCTAAATTGAAGATGTCATCACACAGCAACGAGAATCAAGCCTCTTAATTTAACTGACTGGTTTGCAAACAAGGGTCTCCAAAGCACCGCTGAGCCACACAGCCTTTACAGGGACCAGGGACTGAAACACATCACTGAACTGCAAGCAGGAGAAGCAGTGCAATGGGGAGGTAATCCCAGAAAAGCTGTTTCTTTTACAGGGTATCTCACAGAAGCACTGGTCAGATGGCATCTGTAAAACCAGACACGGGAAGACAAAGAGAGCAAATTTTCCTACAAATCCTACATAATTAGCAGCTGCTGCTGGATTAATGCTAGCTCTAATTCAGAATGGGTGGAGGGGAGTCTGGATTTCTGGCCTGAATTCCCTCTATTATTCACTCTTTTTATGCCCTTAAAACCAGGAGCAGAATTACTCTTGTTTTACACTGCACTAGGCAAGGAGAGAAGGCAGCAGTCAGGATGCAGGCAGAGGAGCAGTCCCCCACGGATCGGTGAGATTTTCAGACAGATCAAATGTTGAGCTTCAGGTAATTGGCAGAGATCCTTTAATGTCTGAGTTTAACACTCACCTACTAGAAGAGAACGCAATTAGGCAATGAGATTTGGAAGAGTCTGAAGTGCCAGGTATAATAATTCAGCTGTAGTGAGCTGTTCAGACGAAAGCTGAAGGCTGAGAGCTGTCAATTACACCAGGGGTGAATTAATACAACCAAATTCATGCACTGAAGCGTCTTATTATTGCTATGATCACATTTTATTATGAAGCAGTTTGGGTGAGGTTTTTTTTTTAATTTATTTATCTATGTTAATTTTGTACAGAGGCAAATAAGTTATGAGTTGGGAATTGTATTAATTTCACTGCTTGGAAATATTTTAATAGCCGATTAGGTTGTTTGCTAGTTGATGCTTTTTTCTTTCTCTTCTTTTTGTTCATTAAAAAATTAGTCTTTTTTACAAGAAACACCACAGGGTAGCACACCATAATCCTTCCTTGTTTTCATCCCATGCAAAATTTACTGGTCAACCCCTAAACTCAACTTCCTTATTACATATTTCCTTGCCTCCCTTGACTGCATTTTAAGGGCTTACCTCTTCAGTGCAAACAGAAGTCGATTTTTCTGTCTGGAAGGAACTCTCCTCATCCTCCCCAAGGCAAAATACTGTGTTTCAGTCTTACAGAAAGCACAAGGGGGATCAGCAATCAGAATCCACAATCAAGGAAAATCATCATAGAATCGTTAGGGTTGGAAGGGACTTTAAACATTATTTAGTTTCAACTCCCCCTTCATAGTCAGATTCACCTTCCACTAGACCAGGTTGCTCAGGGCCCTGCCCAGCCTGGCCTTGAACACTTCCAGGGATGAGGAATCATAGTTCAGCCACATCCAGCAAATAATGTCACATATTGAGGCCAGGGTTACACTGCACCATCCCAGCCTGCCATCAGCAGCACTGCTCTTCGCAGACCAGGCAGGCTGGAGAGGAACCGCAAAGTTCAAGGAAGATGCTGAAGTGCCTTCTGGTTCTAGGTCATGGTATCTCACCCAGGCAAAAGTCAACGGTGCAAGATGCACATTTGGGACTGGTAGGAAGATGTCTCTTCACAGGACATGGCATGGAGAACATCAGTGAAGCCAAGAACTGTGTACACAGATTGGACACAGCACAGGAGACTGCAGGCTGATCCCTCATTCTTACAGCAAATGATGCTCCTGGGCACTCCAGCCAGCACTTTGTAACTGCATGGATCTGATCTTCCGGGAAGAAGAAAGGAAAAAGCAGATTTGGGGGAAGAATTAATTAATTCTGTGCTCTCTCTTGTTTCCTTACAAAACTGTGTGAGATAGAAACAACCATGTTTGAAAGCCCTGAGATGATACTGGGAGTTTTGCCCATCCCATTCAAAGAAAGAGATGTCTGAATATTTGCTGCTTTTACTTTCTAGACATCTCAAACAGTTTAGAGATATCAATTAGTTTTTCACCTTGAGAGGACAGTGCTCCAGGATTCTCCTTCTCCACACATGTGGCACAGGTGATGTGAGGTTTGTGGTCGGCTAGGTGTTTGTGGTGGAGCAGGAGTGTCTGCAGATGCCAACTGCAGGCCCTGCCCACAGTGACCCTGGCAGGTCACTCAGTCCCCGGGCTGTGTCTGCCTTTCCGCTACCTGCTCTGAGTTAGAAGAGCCTTTAAGGGCCTCCGAGTGAGAGAAATGACCATTTCATTGCCTTGGCTGCAGATATATCGGCACAGCCTCAACAACATTAGCTGCTGGAAGCTCAGAAAGTTAGAGGAATCCTACACTAACATTTTTCTTTGCCTTAATTACCAAAATAGACAAATGGGAAATTGGCCCATCATGAAGATAAATAGCAATAAAAAAATGCAGTTGAGAAAAGTGTTCCTGCTAAATTATAATTAACCACCCACCAGCAGCTACCTGACAGAGGTGAGAGGGGAGGCTGCGAGCAGCCCCTCACATCGGCCGTCAGAGCTCCTGTGATGCTCCTCGTTACTGCACCTCTGGGGCACTTAATGCACCATTCTGCTTTCAGTGCAATTATAAAAGGCCACTTACATTTGCCACCCCCCCTCTTTTTCTCCCCACCCCAAGATCTCTAATAGTCTAAATTATCAGCAAATTGCCTATTTGATAAGGGCAAGCCATTTTGCATTGAGAGCTGAACTATTTCCCACTTCTGGGGGATAATATTAGGCAAATAACAAGCATCATTCTTTTGACATGTACAATTATTTGGCAAGTGTATGTTTGAATAGCCTGCTCCTTTGTGTGACAGGGTCCGTTCCCCATTAGCATACTTGACAGATGAATATGCTTGGTCCTTGTGGAAAAACCTGGCAGTAACCATGGTGATTGGGAGACAATGTTTTGAGTGAGGGATGTATTATCAATTTCAACTGGAACTGGAAAAAAAAAAGAAGTGTACAGCTCGTTAGCTGATCTGCAATACAGCAGATATACATTGTTCCCAGGTAATTAAACCAATCTTGGAACCAGTTTTAAACTCACATAAATTAGAGTCAGAGGTGTCTACCTGTTTTGCTGTTTTGTTGGTTCCCAGTGGAGGTTTTCCTCCTTGAGTTTTAATTAACTTTCAGTTTGAAGGAACTGAAATGTGGTTTTCTACACGCTCCAAAGTTTTGGGGCCTCCAGGGCAAAGTGGATCACGAGGACACATCCTGTCCCTGGGTGTGTCAGGTTGGGGAGGAGGGAGCCTTTGCAGTCGTCACCACCTTTTGGGTTATTCTGGCTGTGTTTTCCCTTTAGAGCCATGGAGGGAGATGTGGAGGGAGATGTTGTCCTCATGTCACTGGCCAGAGCAAGCAGCTCAGCAGGGGCTGTAGAGATCTTTCCTGACCTTGCTGAACCAAAGCCGAAATGCAGAGTCTAGCTCCCACCTTGTGGATGTGATTGCGTGTCAGGGTAGCTCTACTATTTGTGCTGGGTCCCAGCTCCTCCTGTGCATACAGATTTCCCTGTGGAAGTTCTAGGGAGGGAGGCAGACACTTGGGGATAGTAGTGCATGTAAAGAGACAGCCATGGACACAGCACCAAACCATCACAGGGAGGAGAGGTATCCTTATGGCTGCATTTGATCAGAGTGCCCATTCTTGTGCCTCTCCCACTTGGGAAAGAGACCAAATAACCCACTCGTGGCAATGCTTTGCCTCGAATCTTGTCCATTTAAATTTTTACAGAATTGATGAAAAGCATCTCCATTTTGACCTGGTAGTTACTTTGCATCAGCTTTGCTGGGAATAGACTGACAAAACACCGAGGCAAGGAGGATCAGGACTAGCTTTTCCTTCATGTTATGTTAATAATAAAACCAGCAAACTGAAACCATTGCCTAGTCCCTCTCCGAAGTCCCTAAATTCCTGTCACACATAACCCCACTTTATGAAAAAAAAAAAAGGCAAATTATAGAAACAAGGTTATTATTAGCAGTTTGATTAGGAACATATTCTCTATAGCCCTTCATTAGAAGGAATGTCTCTGCCTTTTTAGACACAGATTTGCCATCATTTCCCACACACCTGGTGCTCTCTCCCTTTTATTACTGTAAAATATCGACTTGGAAAATGCTGAGTCAGGTGCCTGAGGTCAGAGAAGGCAATTTTTACTGGAGTAATGAAGCCCTCTGCCTTTTAGGATTTTTTTTCTTTTTCTTTCCTTGCCTTTTACTTGTTACTGAGCCTATTTTAGGCAAATGTTTGATTTCTTTTTTTCTTTCTTTGTTTCCCCCACCCCCAGCTCCTGTCCCCATTAGTCTCCCTGTTTTGGACTTTGGCAGGTTGAGAGCTACAATTAGAGCCAGTGTTTATGGTGCCGGCCATATGGCTCACGATGCAAAACACCAGCTGCATGGGAATCTCGGGACGAGCCCTCTCCAAGGTCAGCGTGCACATGGCAGGGTGCTCCCACCCAGGAGGGACGCTCAGGCTGTCCCCTGTCCCCCGTGGGTGTGGGGTCACACGGGTACCCAGACAGTGCCTCTGCCGCAGAGCCGTGGCGGTGCCACTGAGGGGAACGCTGTGCACAGCACTGGAGCTCGGAATGGCAGCCCCTCCTTGGGAGCCCAGCTGCACATTCCTGCAAGATTGCGGCACCTCAGAGAGATTTCTTTCATTGCAGCACCTGTGCAGCTCTCTAAGCTTCCAGCCAGCCTTGGTGAGCATGGCGCTGTGGAGTTGCAAGTGCTGCTGGGGCTTTTTCATGGGAAAGAAGGGAAAATAAGGTAGGAGACAGACTAAATATGCTCTCATTCAGGAGCATATAGTGCCTTAAAGCAAGGTCTAGGCTAGCAGTGGGACTGAGGTTTCCCTTCTATCAGAAGGATTTTTGGAGGGAGTTTGGCTCCATGGAAGACTAGAGAGTCTGAGTACCATTGGTGGAGAGCCACATAAACAGAGGATCTCAGGGCAGGAAGCATCTCACTCTCCTGAATCAGGCAGATTTCTGCCCATTTTGTTGCAGCAGTGACCCTCTCCTTCCCACCCAAAAGACAACTGACAACATGGCAAGAACTGTGGTTCTTTGCTTGATCTGTAGTCTCAGCTGTGCCAGTAACAAAAACATGGCAAAAAAATCCCTTTCTGCAATCACAAATGCATTACACCCATGTCTAAAGAGCAGAGCTTTGTCCCAGATTGTGCAGATTTTTTTTAGGGGAGAAGCACGTTTAAATCACTTATTTTCTATAGAAATAGTCCTGTAAAAAAGCAGCCCAAGCATCTTTTGCAGCCAGCTGCTTTTCAGGAAACCTAGCACCAAGCTGACCAAGCTGGGATTTCCTCTGGGTCTCTTGCGACATTAGCAGATCCGCTTTTAAAGATGTCACATTCATAAAAGAGCGAGGATGTGACCTGACTGAGGCAGGCATTTCCCAGGCTGTTTATCACCCTCCGACAAATGAATGAGAGCATTTGATGCTCACAGGCGCTAACTAGACCAGAAGGGCCCTCCCTGGGATGGTGCCAACTGCCCTGCTCTTCTCAGAGACCATAAAACTCCATGTTCCAGGGACTAACACACAGGCCACTGAGCAGCTCATCATCCTGAAGGGAGCTGGGGAGCTTTACACATCCCATGGCGTGGCCTGCCTCTGAAATGTGTCCACTGCTGCATTTCCACGGTGCAGCTCTTTAACAGTATGTGGCAACACCATGCAGCACTTCAACACAGGGAGGGAGGAAGGCTGCCACAGCCATCTCAAACTGCCAGGAGGAATTAGCCCAATGCTAGCCTCTCCACAGGACACAGCCTCCCAGCCCTCACCAGTCTGTCATGGCTGATTTAGGACCTGAGGCTCTAAATCCCTCCTAGAAACCAGCAGGCAAGATCTTTGCCCGTGTTAAAGATTGCCATCCTGACCCCAACTAAATCTGTGTGAGAAGGGATGGGAAAGGTTTCCCAGCTAAGCACTTAATTCCCAATGCTGCAATCTACAGTAACATGGTCATCATACGGTGCCCACAAAAAGTAACAGACAGGGAAAGATGATGGACCATATAAAATTCCTCAGAACATGTAAAAAGTTTTATAGATAGGTGTTCAGAATTCTGAAAGAGAAGAGTCTGAAACTAAAATAGTTTAAGTGTGTAATAGTCTTAAATGAGAGAACAAGAAGAATGAAAATAACTTCCATTACCTTGTGACACCCCAGTGCTCAGTCACTCAAAACAGGCACTGGGTGGCAGCGAAAGAGAAAGGCACATGAGGTGATAGGGCCGAAGTTGTTTTTTTTTTGGGATCAGACCATGTTCCTTCCCATATAGACAGAATACTTTAGGCATGGACATCTTCCTGTGAGTCTTTCACAATGCCTAATTTAGGTTTTACACAATGCATTGCTATGCACGTGGCTGCAGAGAGCAACTGAAAACATCCTAATGAGGTACTTGGGCTCCTTACATAGTCCATGAAGAGAGCTGGTGACTGACAAACAGCTGAGGAAGCCTGGGAGCGATCAGAGCTCCTCTGCTCTGTAGAAAACACAAAGCACAGCACAGTATGAACTTTCTCCCTTCAGGCAGGAAATAATTGCCTGCCTTCCCAAACCAGGGCACTTCTGTGCCTACGTGTCACTGGATAAAGTTTTCAGCTGAGTAAAGCACAAAATAGGAATAAGCCACCTTCAGGGTTTATCAGTGTGGGATGGAGGGCTTCTGGGTTGCAGTTTGGGATGCAAATACAAATACATCCTTGCACCTTGCTGAACCAGCTTCACCAAGCATGGCTTGTTAGAGAGAAAATCCAAATCTGGTGGTGAATTCCAGCAGCCAAAGCTGTTTGGGACCTCACTGTTTCCTGCGCACCTGTGCTCTGAGATGGACAAACTGATTGGTGAGGAGAAGAAATGACCCACCTAATCTCCTGTGAGACCCACACCGAGATGATGTGCTGACTTGGACTGTCTCTAGCAGTGGAGACACATTTTGGGATTCCTGAAATCCCCCATCATGAGGCAGGAGCCACTGGTGTGGTACACAGCCAGAAACATACTCCACATGAGGGCTTTTCTAGGCTGCAACAGCCAGCTAATTCCAGAGAGATCCAGAATGAGTATTACTGTTAGACATAGGCCTAAAGACACATTAAAACATAATGAAGTGTCTTAATCACCCTTTACAAGCTAAATTTATCACGGGGAACCCTGTAAAATGAAAGTGAAAGAGCAATTCCACAATGACGCTTACCCAAGACGGATTGAGAGATATTATTTGTTGTTAATGAATGGCAAATTCATTGCTGTCTCATCTGCAGGAATGAAATTTGTGGGCACGTGGAGTAAGGGCCCTGGGCTGCACTGAAAACATTCTGTAATCTGCTCACGGCACCTGTTAAAACTGTTTGGGAGCTTGGTTACACTGATGCTCTAATGCCCAGGCACAGGCATGTCTGCCTCAAAATCCTCTGCTAACCTGGGGCTCAACAGCTTTGTGGCCCCTCCAGTTTCAATTGACTCCATCAGCAGGATTTTCCTTCACAGAGCCCAGGGGGAGAGCACAATGATTTCTGCAGCTTCCTTAATGAAGCCAAGACATCTCTGCCTAGGTGGTACGTTCCCTTGCATAATTAAGTATCTGGCAGTGGATAAATATTCCAGGCAAATACCCCAAGTTCCCAGTGTCTGCTGAGCACCTGCAAAGTTGCTGTCCCTGTGCATGTGCATCCCCACCAGATGATGCAAAGCACCGGGAAGTTCTGATCTTTCCTTTCCCTCTCTCCCCGTGGCCTGTTGGAGCTCTCATCCCTTGAAACATTCACAGTTCACTGCAGCCAAAGGGCTGTGCAAGCAGAAATCCCTCGGGATCACTCTCTCCCACAGGCTGCTGCTTGGGCAAAGCCCCAGCCAGCCTGCAGTGCTGCCCTGAAGAGCAAGGGTTTGATGAACATGCTGAGAGGCCAGATGGACCACATCCCAGTGGGCTTCATTACAGACCTTTGCTCTGTTCAGCACAAGTGGTCAACAGTCTCTGTCCTCTAGATGTGCCCTGATGTTCTGTTTTCCTGTAGCCTTAATGACAGCGACGCTGTGTGTTTTGAATGCAGAAACATCCTCAGACATGGCAGAAAGGCTCTTTGCTCATGTCTGCTCGAAGCCTCTGAGGACCTTGGGGCTAGGAGAGCACCCAGCTGCCTCCCCAGCTGAGCAGAAGCCCTTGCCTCTGACTGTCACCAAGGGCATATCCATTGGGCAAGCCAATGCAACCTCCTCTAAACACTGCAGGAATTAATTTGAATAAATGGCTTTCTGTCATAGATCCCCCAGACATCTCATCCTCCTCATCTCATGAGCGCCCCTTCCGTGTGTCTTTTCTACCTTTTTGACCATGAGTTTATGCTGATGTGTTTTAAGACACCAGAACTCTGCTGTCTGCTTCCTCTAGCCCAGGCCTCTGCAAAGCTGAACTTTTCTTCACAGTGCTAATTTCTGCACGAAGCAGCAGGGGCAGGATGCAGTCTGGAAGGATAAATGCTTTAGGACTGTTCCAATGGACATTATAGGAAGCCTCAAAGCACAGCTGGAGAGGTCCAGCTTGCTGCTTTACCACCAATTCACTGCATGAGTGTGGATAAATAAATCATTTCACCTCTTTCTGCCCCCATATAAAAAGAACTGATGGTGCCTTTCCTTTGTCAAGCACTGCGAGATCTCAGGATAAAACACACTCAGAGTTTTATTAATTCTTCTTTTGGGCTCTTGTTATTGAAGTGATCTGTGTGGTCATGCACCTTTGAAGTAAATATCAGCAGGAAATAGAAAAAGAGAGCTCCCCAGCATCCAGGGATCAGACAGTCCCATTGATTGCAAACACACAGCCTCATTTAAACGAGTGGGTGCCGCGCACACACAGCAGCCAGGACTGTCTGCTCCCAGCGAGTTCCAGCTGGATGTCCTGAGTAACCTCCTGGACACACATCCAATCAAACTGATGGCGCAGGAAAAAAATCCTTCTTTTTACATTTGCAGCTCTGCCATCATCAGAAGCCGGTGGTGTCGCATGACCTTCCTGCCAGCAGACGATGGCTGAGCTGTGTATTTTCCTTGAGGGTCTCATATATCGTCCTCCTGAAACGTGGTTGAGGCAGGTAACTGTTTGTTAGGCTGTGTGCTGGAGGATTGTACAAATACAGCTTCTTCTTGTCCTTGAAGAGCCTATAAATAAATGGGCTCTTACCTTGACTGCAGGCTGCAGCATTAGTCAACACTCAAGCAGTTCATTTGGAAATTTGTACACAATAGAAACCAAGACACTTGAAAAAGCAGCAGAATGTACCTTTTTTGTGTGCAACTGGATTTAGCACTCGAGCAAACTGCTGGACTCATAGGCAGAGAGACCAAAGGTTCATCTCTATGCCATGGCTGCTTGTGCTCCCTCCTTTGCCACCCCAGCAATGCCACCAGAGCCTTCCATGGGGGCATGAAGAATCCCAGCCATCCCTCTGCCCTCAAAGGTGGTTATATTGCATAGTGACCATCCATCCCTGAGACATGGCTTTTTTATTTGGCTTTGCTACCTGAGAAATTACAGGACCAATTCTCCTCCCACCATCTATTCCCTTCCTACTTCCCCGATCTGAGTTGAAAAAAACTTACTGTCTGCGTTGCCCAGGTCTGGATATGCAGCATACCTGAAAAGCAGGTCCAAAGCAGTGCACAGGACCTGGATGTCAAAATACAATATTTCTCTGCTGGTCATTTTTTAAAATATGTAATGGTTACAGTAATTTTTTTCTAGCTCTTATTAACCTTATAGCTGCATGACTTAAATTATTACTCATTACCACAGTTCCACTTCCATAATTTATATTGTTTATGGTCTTGTGACTTTAATTATTTAATTTTGCAAAGTATTTTGGAGACTTGTTTGTCCATTGCAACGTACAACAACAACATCACCCTGCCATGTCTTGCACTGCTGTGATTTCTGGCAGTCACACTGCACAGGAAAGCAAAGGGCAAAACCAAAAGAGTCCTCAGCCTTGTCACCTGCATGAAACGAGCCCAGACTGATGGGTCTTGTTTCGTGAGTTATCATCTCTCACCTCAGTAGCATTGGTGGGGTCCTGTGTTATTACTCAGGACCAAGAACAGGCTCTACACAAATGCCTGTGAAGGAAAAATTAAAAACTGTCACACACTTAGGGAGGCTAAATGAGTATTCAAATAGGTTAATAAAAAAGTAATGAGGAATGCCTGCAGCCCTGAGCCACCTAAAGAAAACCAGCAAATGCCAGCTACAATGCAAACCCTTTCCATGGTCGGCAGTGGGGATTTCAAAACAAGGCGTGGAGGGCTTGTGGGGATGACAGGGGAGAGCGACACAGGAATTGCAGCTGCTGGAGGATGTGCAAGGGAAAATCATGGGAGAATTTCTCACTGAGGGCAAAGACAGTGCCAATCCACTGAGCTCCCAGCTGAAACAAGGCACACAGCCAGACTCCTGCTCCACCCTCCCAGGAGGGAAACCTCCCCTGGATATTGTATGGTGCCCTTGAGAGCTGAGCAGTGGACAGGCAGGCTTCCTCCTTCAGTCCAAAAAACCTTTGAGCTCAAGGAGTATCTCTCAAGAGCATCTTCATGTTTTGGTTCAGGTTCTTCCAAGCCATCCCCAGGCTGCTGGAGGGATGCTCTGACATCACACATGGTTTCATAAAGCATAAGGCCATGCTCCTACCGCATCACAGTGGCTCCATAACATGGTCCAGCTTGGGGTGTTTATCCCTGGGCTCACCTCCCATAAAGATCAGGGGATTTAGCCTACATGAGGCTCCCCACCTTTAGATGAGCAGAATTCACCTCTGATGCTTCCCACCTCCTTCCATCAATGGGTGGATCTTAAATTCCCTGTCTAAAACTGGGGTAGATAAAGTTGGTGTGATGTGCTCTGTTCCAGGGGAAACACCACAGTGCACAACATCGGAATGGGCTGCCAACCATCTCATCCCTCAGCCATCCCAGGGGAATGAAGGAGAGGAGGAGGTGATAGTGGAGATGTGTCTCCCAGGAGTGTGTGAAGAGAACTGTATTAAAGATTGTGAAATGCTCAGGTACCCTGGTGACCATATAAGTATCTATGACAAGACAGTGAGAATAACTAGCTCAACAGCTGTGGGTACTGATCAGGAGCATTTTTAACAATATCCTGTCATGTTTGGGTCTATTACTACAGTCCAATGAGGTGTGATGCCATTTTTCCTGGTGATGGCTTTCTTTCCAGGAAGCATTGAGGTGAGCTTACATTTCAGTAGGTATCTTGAGGGTCCTTGGCATATTCTGTCCCTCGTTTAAAACTCAAAGTGCCTTTTAAAAATGACAAGACAGAGAACTCGAGTCTAACAGATGTGTGGGAATAAAGGCTTGCTCTGCAGGTCCATGGTGTTAGAGTGTAAATGAGCTCAGAAGCAGGCCAAGCAAGATTTAGAACGCATACTTAAATGGGTAACAGGATTTCCTGGCCTTCCAGACTCAAAATCTTTCCTTCAGAATGCTCTCTTGTGTTATTTATCTCTTCTGCTCAAGAACAGTGGCTTAGCAGAACAGACAAACTTCAAAATGTGAAGAAATGAGGATGGAGAAATTGTACCGTATCATCCTGAGAGTACCCCAAGTCCACGCTGGGGTGACATTCTGCAATGTCTTCACAATGGGCTTCTCTCACACCCTCCAGAACAACACCTTCTCCTTGAAGAAGGCCAGCAGAGGAGGGACGAGGAACATTGACTTGTATTCCACAGCTAGAAATGACAGGAGTGTGATATAAGAAAATCCTGGAAGAGAGCCAGGGAATGTGTTTTCCAAAAGCATATAATCTGCAATTGGGCTAATTCTGATGTATTTGTGTCTCCAATTCTTTGTTTCCCCGTCGCCTGTATAACTCTTGATTGGAACATTTGACGTCGCTTTTGTGAGTTCCTAAATCCAATCCTCTCTGATGATGTACATGAATGTGCATCTGATGGATGTTTTCCAGCACCTTTTTGTTGCCTCAATTAAGGGATAATGAACAAGAATTGTTCCTATTTGTAAAACATCTCCTGCTATTTCCTGCTTCCCAATTGGTTGGACAATATGTCTTAATTAAACACAAAGCCTTGTAACTTCTTTCAGGAGAGAGAGACCGGAACCCGGAAGAGAGGAAGAAAAGGAGGAGGAAGCGAGAGGTGGGAGCCTTTTGTACTTTCACTTGCTTGCGGAGGCAATTTTGATTTGTTGCACTAATGGTCACACCTTGCAGTTTTCTCTGTGTCTGCTACTGGGGGAATGGGTAAGGACATCAGAGCAATCTCCACTCAAATCCTTAACTTTATAGAATACCAAAATCGATGCCTCAGGGAATAAGAAATGAGATGTAGAGCCTTTCATTTTTAGTTATCAGACAAAATCTAGTTCATCTCCCAAGGTGTAAAGAGAAATAGTCATCACCTGCTAGGTCCTGTGTAACATACGTTCATAGATAAAATAAAATAAAATAAAATAAAATAAAATAAAATAAAATAAAATAAAATAAAATAAAATAAAATAAAATAAAATAAAATAAAATAAAATAAAATAAAGCCAGAAGACACTGCACTGTATCTGTTTCAGCAGAGATGTGCAGGAAAGATGAGGTCACAAATTTTTAGCAAGCTCATCAGTGTGGGTTGATACCTACCAGGGTGGAGGGACAAGGTGCCTCTGCACTGTGTGAATGGAGAGCAGGCATGTCATGCCATCTTTCACCAACACACAGTGCATTTGATTATATGATTCTAAATCACATCCCTCTGGATCTGAGCACAAGCAGATAACATGCAGTTTCATGTTTTAACCCAATTAAAGGTACAACAGTGTCATCAATTCTGCCCGTGAGAATGCAGCTTTGGCCTGATCTTTGGCCTCTAAGATCTCCATCTCCTGATTAAACATGTCTGTTTTGCCATCTTTGGCTAAAACGCAGAATGGGTGATGGTGTCAGCCCTAGGTCGGCTGCTCCTCCTGCGTCGCCTTCGCTTTCCAGCGAGCGCAGGGTGTGACATTTGTGGGGAGGATCGGATTACGCGCTCCGATGCCATCGCTGACTAATCGAATTCCATCCGCCCTTCCTACTCTCTGTCTCTGCCAAACTTCCCCATCCGCAGAGGACGAGGGGCGACCGCAGCAAACGCTCACCCCACGCGGGGAGCCTGGCCCCTGGTTTAAGTGGAGCCATATGTTTAATGCATAACACACGACGCTGGCAAGGGAGGGAGGCGATAGAAGTCTTTGGAGCCTGTGTTACACATGCAAATATCGCCTGTGAAAGGCAAGTCTGTCTCCTTTGACACTGCTTGTAATCCTGATGTCATCCTCTTCACTCCCTCTCGCACACACAGTGTTTATTTTGTCACGGTGCATCTGAACACAAGACTAAAACCCTGTGGGGCATCAGATTTTGCACGTTTTCCGAAGCCAAGTCTTCATCCCCACAGAATATGTACATTTAAATATAGAAAAGGGGAGGCATGACAGAGGGATGAGGGAATTGCGTCTGGTCTTTGTCATCGTAACACAACTCTGTAGTGGCATCTGTGAGCCTAGAGCAGCTGCAGCTGAAATAACTGGACAACCCTTCCTGTCTGCTGGGATATCCCAAACAAACCCATGCCCTGAGCTCTGCTGTTTCTTTATATTTGCTCCAAGAAAGCTGGAAGCAAATATTGGATCTGTGCAGCAAAAATATTCTATTTGCTCTAGTGTATCTAACCCATCTGTAGCTGAAAATGAGGAGATACTGATAGACGTTACACTCCATGACTTTGTGTGGACAAAAGGAGGGATTTTAACCTATCTGGATCCTGGCATCATCTCTTGGTTCACAAAATCAAGACCAACAGCATAAACACTCATTGCTCTACCTCAAAGTCCCAACTGCAAGAACCTTGCCAGATAAGGAAGAAGAGCTGAATTTCCATGGTCCCCTCAAACCCCAGCTTCTCTGAAGCTGCCAGTGAAAGGACGAGCTACTTTGTTCTCTCTGTTGATACCATGTAAAATGTGCTTAGGTACTCTGGAGATGGAGGCTCCTGTAACAAGGAGATAAGCTGGAGGTGGTGGCGGCTCTGGTGATAGGGACATGGATGTTTGAGTGCTGGACACAATGCTGAGGCTCTCAGGAAGACATCAAATGGGCTGATAAGGATATTCCCCATCCAGGCAGAGCAGAGACCCGGTGGTCAGAGCTTTATCTTTCCCCCACATGGGCTCCCTCCTCTCCTTTGTGATAAAAAGCCTTGTGCTTAGACCAAGGGAAATAAAAAGTGCCAAACATCCCTGGGGCTCTCCTTCCTCAGGAGGGGACCGTGCCAGCTCGGCACTCTTTTCTCTTATCCCCTCCTTTCCTTTTCAACACCTCATCTTTTCCTGGCTCCTCCACTCCCATTCCTGCCCCTCCTGCCTGTGCCTTGCCCCAAGAGTTGGCAAAGGTGTGGACATCCTAGTGGGAGAATTGCCTCTCTGTGCACACGAGATACCATAAGGTTTTTTCTTTTTTCCACTGCAACTTAAAAAAAAAATAATTCTGCTAGCCACTCAATAATTAATGCTTATGAGCACTGATTCAGCATGTCAGGAATAGAATTCTGCACTCTTATTGTAGTCTTTTGTAATTGAATCTTATGCTGTTATATTAGTGCGGCCCCAGGTGAGTATGCAATAGCTGAGGGGGAAAAAAGGTAAGATAAAGGAATTACAATAGAGCCAAGCTAATGTGAGAACAAGGCAATGTCTTCTGTGCCTCAAGGTGTTAAGTTAATCTCTGATAAGTTATTAACTTATTAATGGGCTGAGAAGGGATGAACTACTTTTCATCCAAAGTCCCAAGTGCTCCTTGTTTTCTTTCACATGCTTCTCCTTGTCAACTAATTCTCCTTCGGCACTGCTCCACCATTGCCCTGCCTCCCTTCCTCCACGTATCCTGTTTCAGCCGAAATGAAATCCACTCAGATAGCTGCTCTGTGGAGTGATCACATCGTGCTCAACACCGGAGATGTGGGGACTTCAGGAGAGATTCAGGAATAGAAATTTGACAGGATGAGAGCTAAAGAAATCATTACAGAAGTTTCTAATTAATCTCTCCTCATGTCGTTGGCTAATCACTGATGTGGAAAAGCAAAAAGAGGGACAGTGGTCTTCAGATAAAAAAAAAAAGAGGACTTGGAGTTATGCACCTCTACCCCAGCTCTCAATTCAGCACTGGGTTCACAGTGAGTGTTTCTCCACTCAGGACCCAGTGTATGATGCATTATCTCAAGTCACGGCCTTTGATTCCAGTTTCTCCAAAACCAGACCAGAAGTTTAAAACTGATGAAATGGGATGAAAGACTGAAAAGCTTCTGTTGAGGTAAGAGGGAGAGGTCCTGTCTCATTCTTGTGAGTTGTGATTTCTCCTCATAGCTGGATTTCCTTTGCCACTGAATTGTCTCAGTAATCCTTTCTTTTGAAGCCACTGCTGCTTTGGAGGGAGGCTATTCCCTCACTCTCCCCATTGCAGGTCTCAGAGCACAGATTGGAAACCACAGCTTGTACCCTTCTCCAGGTCTCTTCTGCCAAGGAAGGGCATCCCCCAATGGTGCAATGAGGATGTGTTAAGCTGGTGATCACAAGGTTCAAAGCTTCCCTTTGAGTATGGTTCAATAAGGGATGGGTCCACGTTTTCTGCCCAGAGCCATTCCTTTCATCTGGCCAAAAATGAAAAGGGAAATGGTTTAAAGGTGCTGGGGGTTGGGTGTCCATCCGCTTGGCCCAGAGAAACAGAGTTAGAGAGGGTCAGCACATGAACACAACAGATTTTTGATTTTGGTACCAGAGCAGAGACCTCCCTGCAACACCCCACCAGAGCACAACACTGTTTCTCCAGTGTTAAAAACAAACTGTGCTTTCAAGCTTCCCTTCCAAGCTCAGACACCGGTGCTGAGATTGCAGGAAGCAGAAAAAGGATACTGTTCATTATAATCTGCAGAATATGATGAATCTGATAATTCTTCCACATGAAAAATCAATGACCTTTTAGCTGGAGAAAGGCATAGGCCATCACATGCCTGTGATGCCAGCACAAAGCAGGAGGGGGATAAAAAACAACCAGCAGCCAGCTTTGGAAAAACACACAAGGGGTCTTCTTTGAATTAGCTCAGGCTTCAGCCCAAGTCTGTCTGTTTGCTCGGAGACAGGTTGGCATCTCTGTCTGTGCTGCTGCTGCTGCTCCTGCACGGGGTAGGGAGCTCATCAGAGCATGAAAGAGATTGTGATAAAGATACACTGACTGCCAGCCTCCTTCCATTGGAAACAGGCTCAACTTCACATCCGAATGACATCTCAAACACCAGCACCAGAGAGCGGGAGGGAGGGATTTGCTCTTTCTTTGCCCTTTCTGGTTTTGATATTATGATTATTATTTGCAATTATTCATTGCTAGGGCAGCTTCTCTGGTATAAATAGAGGCAAAAGAAGTCCCCTTTACCCTCCCTGCTTCAGTGCACGCTGCTTTTTCATGCTGCACCCAAGCTGATTGAATTGTTTGGTAGATAAAAGCCTTTGTTGAAGATTCCCCTGCATCCCCACTTTGTGAGCTATTCCCATGCCAATTCTGCTTTCCAGCAATATCAGCTGTGCATATAAATTTTCAGACTCATCTGGATGAATCC
Source organism: Dasyornis broadbenti (assembly GCA_013397935.1). Lineage (NCBI taxonomy): Eukaryota > Metazoa > Chordata > Aves > Passeriformes > Dasyornithidae > Dasyornis > Dasyornis broadbenti. Next base: position 2,790,151 of record VZRN01005367.1, read on the forward strand.
TCCTCTGCCAGCCAGCTGTTTGAAAGCATTCCCTGACACCACATGCCATTTGCTCTGCGGAGGTTGCTGGCACTGGGATGTTGCTCTTCTGCCAGGATGTGATGCACTTCTCACCATGACGGGGAAGGAGAAAAAACTCCTTCCCTCTCCGGGGCTTGCCCACAGTGAGTGGGCTAGTTCCTATGAAAGCTTTTCTAATCTTTGCCAGCTGAGACCAGCTTCAAGATGGTCTTCTGTCAGATGAAGTTCTTAATTCATGCCAGCTTCATGGGAGGGTACCATAGGAACCACCACCAAAAAACTTTCTTGTCTCACAGAACCAGGTACACTCAGGAAAGTGAGATGTCCTGCAGGAATCCAGCCAGCAAAAAACAATGACCTACAGGTAACCAGGTCAAATCTGCACTGTCCAAGTGCCCCATGAAACCATTGGTGTGCTGTTCGCCTTCTGTAAACAGGGGGAAAGAACAGAATTGTACCACCTCACAAAGGCACTGTCAGGATGATACCCCAGTGACTAAGATCCTCACATCCTCCAGCATCAAAGGCCACTGAACACTTAAGAGAAACAGTTTTGCTTCAACAAGGCAGCATAAAAATAGTCAGGGATGGAAAAAAGTGTTTTCATGTCTCAAAGAGTAACTTTGGGGAAGGACAAGGGAGGCATTGCACACTCTTACCAACCCAAACAATCCAAATTGTCATTCCCATTCATGTTTATGAAGTGTCAAAATCTGTAAGCATTTTCACAAAGACCTAATGCTTGGCCAAATATCCAGGATTCAAAGAGAAATTGTAAAAAACCTCACGGTTATGACCACAGCGTAAATACAAGGAAGCAATCCCAGACCACAACCAATACCTCATTGTCAGGAGATAATCATCCAAGCAGACTCCCAAGTGGTGAACTCGAGTGACAAATGGGAGGCAGACCTCCTCACAGACATGGGAATGCAGGCATTCTGTGTGTTTCCTGCATGAAACCATAAATCATACACAGCATTAAAATGGCTGGAGAACAGATAAAGGGTCTCAGTGTAGCTTAGCAGGAATCTGAGGCCTCCTTTAAATGCAGGAGTTGGCTTCAAGTAGTTTGTGCTCAGCTGATCCGCAGAATCCCACTGACTCCTTGTGTGAAGAATTATTGTTTGAGGAATACCAACCACAGCACTGGTTTACCACCTTCCTCAGCCCTAAGGGCGTTCATATTCCCCCAGCCAGAGAAAACAGTAGGATCCAAAGGACACCAAAAATGAGTCCAGCACAAACTTGTGTGTACAAGCAAACCTGATCACACAGCTTTTGGTTTGAAGCTTGATCACATCTGGCTGGTTCCCCTGAACAGACCAACTCCCAAAGGTGCAAGGCTGGTGTGATGAATGGAGCCCAGCACATGGGAGTAGTTCAAACACAGGTTTGATTTCCCTTGCTTATCAATAGCTGTTGCTAGGCAGGGGAAATGTCACTTATGTCCTCCATGCCTACCTGCCTTTGGCCGCATACAAAACAGAGAGGATGACTAATATGTAACTGCCCCAAAGGGAGAAGTGAAAGTCACTGCACTTGCACTGTTTCCCATGTCCCTTAACCTGCACTCAGGACACCTTTTGTGTCCCTAGAATTACTGCCCTCTGATGCAGCATTATCCCATGTTGACTCGTCGTCATATTCATGGCAGCATTACATTCCCTGGGGAAAAAGGGCTCCTGGCAGTACTGCTTTGAGAGACCCTTTATTATATTGATGCCAACGGAGATTGCCTCTTTGATAAATGAGCATGTACCTATGAATAAATACAGGAGTACATTTTATATGTATTGTATATCTGCAGTGACAGGGTAGAGGTTTGTGCAGGCGTGTGCTTTAAATATGCATGGAGGACACAAGGCAGCAGGAACTGGCAACCGTGGGCTGCTGCCTGTATATTCCAGCAACAAACAGAGGATCCCTGGCTGTCATCTAGACAAGATGTTTCCATTGCATCCCTCACTTGAAGCAGTTGGGAGTTACCCACTCTCCACAATGGCTGGGTAGGACACGCTTTGGGTGCAACAGGACCTTTCTGTGAACTGGCAAACTCGGCAATGCTGGCCTGTCTTCTGGTGTCTCCTGAGGCAAGGAAGCGAAGGGAGCTGGAGTTATACATGTATTCCCAGGCTGACACAACAAAGCAATTGCACATGAAAATGACTGTCCTCCTGGGAGGTCTTCCTGGAGGTGCAGAATGAGTGTGGGATTGTAATGCAATGCTTTGGTGTGCAGCAACAATCAGGAAAAAACTGATCCAAAATGGTTCAAGGAGCAATGTCAGACTCCAAAGGCTGTTTTGGTTTCCCAAGCTCCCCAATGAATGGCACCACTTCTTCCACAATGCCGGGCCTGAGAGCCCACCCCAAACCCACACCCCAGGCAGAAGTGTCTGTGTGCTGCCCTGGGTAGAGAGCAGCATGGGGAGTGACCACCATGCAGAAATGATCCCCAGCAAGAAGCCAGTGCAGGGGTAGAGAACATCATTTCACTGAAAGGGTAAAGATTTCCCCTGAGTGCTCAATTGAGAGAAGCCAGGGAGATGGCCCAAACCAGATTTCGTCCTCCCAGCCAGGTGTGAAAGAAGGGAATTGAGAGGGAAGAGAGCACCTTAGCCCAAATACCTCATACTCATACCTCCCCAAAATCAGCTCGCAGTCCCTGGAGGAGGGAATAGCAGCCTGCCCCTTACCAGTCACCTCCCTGCCTGACACCTTGCCTCTTCCCAGGGAGCAAAGGAAACACATTTCCCAGTTCCTGCTGACCCTGCCTGAGCAGCTCCTTGTTATATTCTCTGAAAAGTTAAGAAGTTGTCTTTGAATACCACAACGTCAAGGTGATGGTTACCAAGGGAACTGGCCGGGAGAAGGTCAGACTTTTCTGGGTATTTTTTTTGTGCTTTATCTTGGCTGAATGTTTTTCCAGACAAATCAGATGGGTGTCTTTCCATCCTGGAGAAATAAAGCCATCATATACTTGGAAAAGGACTGATAAAAGCCAAAAGGGGTAGCCAATATTTTCCACAACTGCACACCACAATCTGGGGGAGTTACCCTCAAAATCACCTATGATGGGAAAACCCCATAGCACCATCAGAAATTGGGATTTCAATCAAGGGACATAACTAGGAGAGCCCTGCAGTGATGAGTTTAAAACTGGATTTGCTTGAAGGCCTCAGTAGAGATACAGAGTAAAAATATCTCCAGAACATAAAATAGAAACTGAACCAGCAACTTGCCTGAAGTAAATCAGCACAGCCCTCAGAGCATTTGCATTTCTGTGGAGCTATGGCACTTTCATAGAGAGGAAGTTCAGCTCTCCAGGAAAGACAGTGAAGCTGAGGTCTAAACAGAAGATCCCACACACCAGATCATCATCCGACCACACAGTGACAGAGATGTGCAAGGATTTCTGCTATAATAAGAATCCCCAGCTGTGAAATTTAAATTAATTAACTAAACAAAACCAGAGCCTGATGCTGGCCTTCATACGCCAGTTGCTCAGCGTGGTTCCCCCTGGCCACAAAGGACTGGGCTTCTGCTCTTTTAGGAGGTTGGTTATGCAGTGAGCAGGTTCATTGTTCATGCTGCACATGGCAACTATTGTGCTACAGCTGCCAATCATATCTTTGATTTGCCGTGCTGCTGCTACCCCCAGCAGCTGCCTGAATTAAGTGAGATACAGGAACCAAGGAATGGCCATTTTAAGCTCTTGGTGTGTGTTTAATACCAGCTGCTGCCAGTTTTTCTCCTCAAAGAGCTCTGCCAAGAATCCTTACCTTCTGCACTTCAGTTTGGATCTCTATCGAAGTCCTTCACTAGGAAAAACACTCCTGCTAATGAAAAGCTATAGCTTTGCTGGCCCCAGTTGTGGATACTGCTAATGGGGGGCCTCAGAAGACCCCATTTTTGTACAGCAGAGCCACTTGACATTAGTCAATATTAGTTGCCCTTCCAACCCCTGATAGGGTCAGACAAACAAGCCCTCTCTACTGCAAACAAAGAGCTGGCTCTACTAAACAACTAAATGCCAAGGCAGGTCAGCCAATGTGTAATCAGCTCTCATGGCATAGCTGTGAGCTGCAAGGCTTTGTACAGGTGGCCAAGCAGAATACTGCTGGGAAAGAAACTCTTCCCCAGCTCAAAAAGAAAATCAAAACTCTTACCTCCAGCTTGGCCTCCACGAAGTAAAGCCCAGCAAATCTGGCTGATCAGTCAATGACTTAAGGTTTTGAAAGGTTTTGATTTGCAGAAAAATATGTGTTCCCAGCACCAAAGTGCTTGTGATTTGTGCTGAAGCAGATGTTTTAGTGCTGAATTTCTGGGACTGAGGGCTTTTCTCTACTCTTTCTCAAAGAAAATGTCAGTGCAAGTAGCCTTCATGATCTGTTCATGTGCAGCCTTCATGCTCCATGTGTGTGTGGCGGGGGGCATTGAGCAGTGGGAGCTGCCAGTGCAGGTGGCCCTGAGCATAGCCCTCACCAGCACACATTCATCAGGCCTGGGACAGGCACACTTCCAGATGATTTATTGATATTTAATATTTAAATGTCAGCTGATCGTTTAGCTCTGGTGAGTAGATGTTCAATAAGAGCAGAGAGGAGCCATCTCCTGCCGGCCCACCCTGCCTCCTCCATCATTTAATGCCAAGCACAGAGCCCTCTCCTCGCTCCCTGTGCTCACTGTGGGAGCTGTGTCACACACAGCTCAGCTCCTTGCTGTCCTTCTCACCCATCCACCATTCTCTGCCCATGTCAGAGGCCTCTTATGATTCACAGCATCAGGATCCAGCAAGGAGATTCATTTGAGGTATCTCCTAAATGGGACAGACAAAGCTCTGTTCCCCTCCCATCATCTCTGGGGCGAACAACCTCTGCACTGCTGGTGTCCATGTGTGTTTCTCAGTGTCGTCTTTTGCTGCACAGCTCTTTAGCCTTGTCCATCTGACTTAAAACTGCCCTTTCTTAGCAAGCAGGGTCTCAGCCTGGCATCTAACAAAGTGCATCAGTGACCTTGCAATAATAATTCTCTGTCCTGACACAGGCAGCTGGAGCACAGGGGACCTTGTCCACTTAAAAACCACCGCCACGCTTCTGGGACTCTGCATCCAGCAGTACCTGAGATGACTGAAACAGGAAGAGTTTTTTAAAACCAATCTGCTCTCCGCTCTTTCTACCTCTTTGTTTGCATTTTCCATTTCTCTCAGCGTGGGGGATGAGGCTCAGTGCTCAGCTCATGTTTATCAGTGCTTGGCTCTCCAATTGTCACTTTACAGCCCTGTCTGCGGGCCCTGCAGGTGGCACTTGCTTTCCCCTAAAGAAATAGCACCCCCACAATTTTTCTTCCAACTTCTGTCCAAAAAATAAGTAGTACAAGAATGTTTCTGATGGTGTCAGGCTTTATAATAGTTCATTCATTTCAACCCTAAATTTGGGACTGAATTTGAGCTGGCAGTAGCTCTTTAATATACAGGACCTGTCTTATTACATCTCTGTCTAATGCATATTTGGGAGCTTTCCCTGAAAGCTCTTGTATAAAGGAGTATTATGACATCAGGAAGTCTAAAAGTACCTGAACTGCAGATGTGATAAATTCAGCAGGATGATACGTGCCTGGAATTCATAGTTGCCTTTTTCCATTGGCAAATGGCCGCCTGGGCTCCATCCCCTGGGATAGCTATAAAGAACAGCCAGTTTGATGAGCCTAACCAGCCATTGGATGTCACTTTGGCTCCACACTAATTCAAGGGAAACAGCATTTATCTGGCAGCCAGGCAGCCAGCTCTTCGGCAGCTGAGAGTTTAATTATCAAAGGTTCAGGCGAATCTTGCTCTTGCTATCTCCAACCAGCTGCTGCAGAAAAAGAGACCTTCTGGCCCCATCCAGAAGTTTGTGAATCTCTTGCAAGCTCCCTTTTGCTGCTAAAATGAGTCCCAGCCCATTTGCCCTTTCCTGTGAAAGCTCTGGGCTTGATGCCACTAGAAGAAGGAGAGAGTGAAAATAATACAGTGGGGAAGGGCTCTGGGTGGATGGGGCTGAGCAAGCAGCAGCCAGGAACGGGAGCACTGGGCAGGCTCCAGCTGGTGCTTTGATCCAGCCATGGAGGCTTGCACTGATGGATGGATATGGGCACGGCTCCCTCCAACAGCAGGACGTTGCTCTTTCACAGCTTCATTCTGCAGGGGCGGAGCAGAGCTGCTGTCTGGCTTGCATTCTGTCCAGGAGAGCTTTGCTTCTGCTGGTGGACCTCAGCCTGAGTGGTCTCAAAGCAAAACACAGCGGCTACACCTGCCCCATCCCACTCTGCAGCAATCCACTGGGAAGGGTGGGGATTGGAGGGGGCAGAGCAAGCAAGACGAAGGCAAAACAAGAAGAGAAGAGTCTCTGCAAAGGCAGCTGTCGCTCAGTATGTCTGCAGGAGTAAAGGCCAGAAGCCGCACCAGGAACATTAGTGGGGGGAAAGGTGACATCAAATGAAGCCTCTTTCCCTCCAAGAAAACAAGAGGACAGTGTGTGAGGAATGTTGAGGTGTTGGGGTCACGGGGACTGTCCTGCTCCACTCTTCACTCTGTCCCAGTGCCTCAGGCACTTGACATGATTCCCCCACTTCTGTGTCCAGGGATCCCTGGATTCCTCTCTCAGCCTTGCTATCGAGCACCATCAGTCCAAACCCAAAAGCTGTTGGTGCTCTCCCAGCTCAATATCCAGCTCTAAGTGGGGCACTCAAGAGCTGAATGAGGTGCCATTTCCAATAGATCCTTTGCACTTTTGTGGCAGGGATGTCCCTGCCCTTTCAGCCCCGCAGTGGCTGGTTAATAATGGGGCCACTTAAGTGCATTTCAGGGAAGTTGGTAACTAATGTGCAAGGGATGCACCTGCTTTTCGTTATTCTCAGGCTCTCTGCAGGCACAATCAGACACAATTGGCCATTCTCAAGGCACATTTATCTTTTCAATATGAAGGCAAGAGACTCAATTATCTTGTTCAAAAGCTAAGATTCTGGCGAGCAAATTAGTTATCCTCCCCATTCTTCTTCAAAATGCCATCAGGAACCATCATAAGCAAATACTATCAATCACTATCTGTTTTGCCCAGTCTGCCTGTGGATCAGTAAGGATTCACTTAGGGAAATACATTGTCTCCACTGCCCTCACAAGAAAAGTCTCTAATAATTTTTGTAGTTGAGACTCCAGGCTAGATTCAACGGAACAAGAGAGCTCAGAGCATGTGTGAACCTGAAGGAGATGGAAGGAGCAGGAATCCATAAACACCTGTTACTCTTTGGAAACATAGTGCCCTCCCTGCCTTTTTCCCACCAACTCAAATACGCTTGGAAGCCTCCCAGCCAACTGCTTCAGGTGGAAGAGAAACACGCCCTGGTAGCAAGTTCCTGCTAGAAATTTGGTCTTGGGCTTCTCCTTGTAGTCCAGAAGCACTGTCACTAAGGGCAAGTTGCCTTGGGTGTCTCGTTTTCCTATCCCACATGAACAAAAGTGTTTGTTTAACACCATCTCTCCAGGGTTTCCTCAGCTCCCTAGTCTCCAGACCTGCCAGTTTACTTACAGCACTGCTAACTGCAAACTGATTAGTCCAGTCCCCCTTCTCTTCTCCCCCATGGTTATCACTTTTATTAACAGCAAGGGAGTGATAATGGGGAAAGATGATCAAAGCTGCTGGTATTAACGCAGGGGATTAGCAGTATTTATATTCCTGATCAGTGCAGTCTCAGTGTGAAGAGGGAGCTGCCACAGATCAGCCTTTTCCGACTGAGAGTTGCTGCAATTCCACTGCCTAAATAGCTGCTGGCTAATGAGTCCTTTGCAGCTGGCTGGGGGAAGAGCTCTTTCACTTGGCTCCTGCCCCTGCAATATAGAGTGCCCAGGCTGGCACCCACAGCAGTGTGAGGGTCCCTGACCGCAGGTTTCAAAGTGCTCTTGACGTTTTGGGGAAAAGGTCTCCCACTGTTGAGATCAAGCCACCTAAAACTGAGCAAACAACTGAACTGCTGGGGCCCATTCGAGGTGGGATTGCATCATTATCACAGGGAAGGAAAACACAACTTCCATCCTGGTCTGGGAGTTGCGGGAAGTTCATTGAGCACCACGCTGGGGGAGGGAGGGGAGCAAAAAAAAAATATCTGTACCAGGTTTTACATGTAGGGTAGGAGACTGAAATCCTCTGCAACCATCCAAGGAGAACAGATGTGGTGTTGCATATTGATTTCACTGAGCTTCCAGCAGCCACGCAGTGACAGGCAGGGATACTGGGACAGGCAGGGTGCTGGCCACCACCACCAAACCAAGAAGAGGCTTCACCTGGCAGAGGCTGGAGAATAACACAATGAGCAAAGAGCAAATAGAGGATGCTGAGATCAGGGAGACAGGTGAGAAACACCTTAGGGGATGCAGAATTTCACTTCACATGGAAGAATGAGGACACAAGGAAGCTGTCTTCTTCTCTTCTGCATCCCCTGAGGAGACTTTCAGGGACTCCATGACCCCCATCCTCAGAATGCCCACAGAAAGGCCCCGTTGCAGCACCCCCTTTCAACCACAATGACTCAAAGAATAAATGCTCAAAGATAAACTGAGGAACCAAGGCAACTCCTTTCCAAACCACCTAGTCTGTGTAAGCTGGTCACACTTCAATATTGACTCAAAGACATTTGTCCAAACCCAGGGCATTATTCCAAATAAACCTTTACAAAACGCAGGAGGTCAGATGTCTTGCCCACCAGCATTGGGAAGATTTTGCTGTCAGGCTAGTGAGAAAATGTCAGCCTGGGTTTGATGTCCAAGTTTGAGCACTGCCATTTGGGCCATAAGGTGCTTCCTCAAGAGAATTATCTGGAGACTGAATGGGAGCTTCTCTTCATAATTATTACTAGTAAGAAACAAGGATCTTGAAAATACCATTTGTTTGCATATAATTTAGGGTCATCAATACCTTCACGACTAGAGCTACTTTGACTATCTACACAACTATTTCTTCTCCCCCAGCCCCAACCCCAGCCTGTTGTCCATTACTTTCCATCTCTCCTCCATGGACTGCAATAATGTCGTAGAGGGTTTATTTACATCATCATAATAGGTTGCTGTGGAGACAATCATTATGTCACAAGTATGGGCCAGGGAGCTCTGGCTGCAGAATGAATTGCAGAGGGTCCATGGGGGTGAGTCCTGTGGCTTTAGTGCACACTCTCATCCTCCTGCTCCCACCACAGACCATCTGCATCCATACACAAGCCCAGCTCCACTTGCAGATGTTGGTCCCACATGTGGCCACATGCAAACACAAGCTGACTTGCTCTGGCAAAATCTCAAAGCAGTTTTGATTCACATAACAGGCCGTGACAATTGAGGGGACAGGAACTGGGTTGTGAACTATAGGAGGAGGTTTGAGTCAGTTAGGCCAACAGTGATGCTCTTAAGCCTCTTCCACTCCCACCCCACCCATTCTTGAGCCACTCTCCACATATGTGCCCAGTAAAAATGACTCTGAAGGTGTTGCAAAGCCCTGTGTGGCCCATGGGGACCAATGAACACTTCACTCAACTCCATTATCGTTACTTACCACAGCTGTTGTGGATTACCCCACTTCTCAGCCTTTTAACACAGTTCAACCAAGATCAAACTTTCTGGAGAAAACCTTTTTCCCCCACAGGCTGCTCCCAAGTTCGTGACACACAGTCCAGTGTAACAGCAGACTGTCACATAGGATGATGTGGATTTCTCACATGCTGTGTCTCCAGGATGTGTTGTCAGCAGGTCATGCTCTGCTTGGGTTGTGTACAATCAGGAGCAAGAGATGGACGCAAGTGTTTTCACCACGTGCAGCATCTACCCAATATCAGCAAAACCACGCACAGACTGCCCTTCTCATCGGATCAGATTGAAGGTGAATGTAGAAAAGCTGATTGGCATTAGTAGGCTCTGGATAAATGGAGCTGTTCACCTTGGGATCGTGAGTTCAGAGGAAGGTCAGTTCACTGTTGACCACCATTCATTAGCCTCTGGCAGCAACTCAGCCTCAGTGAAATAAGGAGCCAGCCTTGGCCTGGGTCCCAGTGGAGTGAAAGTCTGTGCCACTGCAGTTGCTGTGCTCGCTGGACTCTTGGCTGGCCCCACAGGGAAAAAACAAAGCAGTTCAGAGAGCTTAGCACCTTCCTGGGGAATCAGCCTGGAGTAACACGGCAGAGTTTCTGTGGTGTCTCAGCGTTGGTAGGCGCAGACACGACTGCTGAGTCCAGCTCTGGATGATGGGTGAAGATCAGGTGCAAGCACAAGCTCAGACTGAAATGGGGGAGGTGGGAGAAAGGTGGAAATCTCCTGTGGAAGAAGTCAAGAGAAAGTCAAATAAAATGACTGCAGAGCAGCTCACATGTGAGCACAGGAGGCAGAGGGTGAGGTTAGAGCCTCATGTCTGCTCTCACCTGTTGCTGTTGCACAGCTTTGGTTTCAAAGCGGGAAGGAGAAATGCCTTTGCCCACCCTTCTACCCCCTTTTCCCCATGCCAAGGCAGATGTGGATTCTGCAGCCCTCCAGCCCACTCCTGTGGGCTCCTCCATTGCAGGGCCACAGGAGACCCTTGGGAGGAAGGGAAATACCAGAAAAATGAACCATCCAGGTGGCCTGTGGGTCTTAAATTGAGCATTCAGGTACATACTAAAATAAATGCAATAAAACAGGTCAGTATCACCTGCGTGAAATTCACTTATTGTTTTAAATCATCATTATCACCATCATAATTAAAATCAAGCAGCAGCTTAAAGAAACTAATGAATATTTTTATACGTGAACTTATCACGGGAAGGGGGGAAAAAAAAGCATAAAGTGAAAATGTGCCTGTATTGCTAATAAATATTATTGGAGGGACTCCCAGCTTTTCACATTACCACAGTGTGATATGACAGCCTATAATGGATTACTCAACTGCCCGAAGCCATTGTAGGAATAAATCCCTTTTAATATTCATGTGCGGTCTTTGAGAAAATAGATGTAAGCAGTTAATACTTTTCTATAGACAAAACAATGCAGTTTATCAAAACAAAATGTGTGCTTGAAAACAAAAATCGCAAAGCTCCTGGATTCATTCTATTTTTTTGCAAATCAGAAAAAATAAGACCCAAAGATAAAGACAATTTGGGGAGCAACAGTGCATAGAAAGCAAGATGGGGAGAGACAGGGCATTAGCACATGGGGAGGGACAGGGTCAGTAGACAGGAGGGAAAGGCATAAGAAAATGAATATTTTGTGAATCTGTGGTTGTAAAGAGAACACCAAGGAGCTGTGTGAGGAAGTTGTTGTTTGGCAGTGGGGCTGCTGGTTGCCCTATAAAGCTCTCATTGGGACAGGAGATGGTATATGAGTGGCAGAGGAAGGTCTGGCGCTTCCCAGGAAGCAGGCACAGGGCTCTGTGAGGTGTAAGGATGCTGGTGGGTGATGTTAGCACTCAGCCATGTTTACAGGACAGTAAAGGATGTAGTAAAAGAGGTGAACAGCAAAGCTTGTGCAGGGCCAGCTGAGGGCTGCTGCCTCCCAGCCCCTCGGCTCTATCTGTCTGCTTTTCCTTTCGCAGCTGAGCTATAAAACCTACCTGGTTTTTAATCTCTGGTTTGTTTGCTTTGGGTTTCTTTCTCCCCTTTACACTGCAGAGCAAGAGCAGCAGCAGTGTAGAGGAGGATTTGTAACTTTTTGTGTGGTCAGGAGTGAGGGAATTCGAGGTTAACCCTTCCTGCCCCAGCTGTTTGTGGGCAGTCAGTGATGGGAGCGAAAACCCGACAGCAAAACCCACTCAGGAACTGGAGGGAATGGCTGCAGTCTCTACGAGGTGAAGGGGCAAAAATGAGATTCGATCTTGCAGAATTGGATGCTGCTGGGATGTGAACCCAACTTTTATCTGGCTGGTATGGTCTGTGGCTAAAAATGGCTGTAGATGTATCTGAAACCATGAGGGAGAGAGAGGCAGAAGCTCTTCAGTTCCTCTCCTGCTGTGAGATCTAGGCAGCAGAGACAAGCTTAAACTGAAACATCAGGAATAAATAAGGCTCCCCTGGGACTCATATGGCTTTGATATCTGAGGCTGCCTGATGGGTGGAAAAGTTGACTCACAGATGCCTTCAGCTTGCCCATGTTCTGAGACAGCCTCTGCTGACACCCTTTGTGCCCAGCACAACCACAGCAAAGGCAGCTCAGGGTCTGCCTGGGTTGGCGTAGATGCCATCCAGGCTGAAGGAGACACCATATTTGGAACCAATCGCAGCTCAAAATGTAGCCCGAGAGACCAACACTGCTCTGAACGCTGCAGGCATTGCTGGAAGTTGTGGTTCTGCAAAGACCCACAGGGTGCTTAACTGGACCTTCTTCCAAGTGCCCTTGGCTCCCAGGGACTTGCTGGATGGAATTCAGGATGGACAGATGTTGAACTAACTGCAGCACCCTGAGATCCTCCCATGCTTCAAAATGCTTGAGGGAGGGGCATTATCCCTTAAGACATCCAGTTTTATAATAATTCCAATCATCAAGACGGGGAAAAAATCTGTGAATTTACTATATTAGTGTGTCAGACCAGTCCACTCAACTTGCTCAGATTTTGTTCCTAGATCATTTTCATGGAGCAGTAGAGGTTCCCATCTGGACAAAGCTTCAGCTGGGTAACCATTTATGCAGCGAGCAGTGTTGGAAAGATTCTATAATTAGAAATATTCCAGGAATGCTTGTACAGGCAACATTTTTCCTACATCTCTTTATTAAGTTATTGTAACCGTAATCCTGTCACAGTAAACACCATGAGAGTCCCTTTAAACGCCAGATAGTTTTATAGACTGTATTGGGTGATATGAAAATGGGCCAGTTTTATAGGTCATATATTTCTTTGAAATGGAATAGGTCCAGGAGACAATTGGGAACCGGAATGGGGAGAATTCCTCCCACCTACCTCCTTCCAGCAGAGCAGAGGTGTGTCTTGCTACGAAAGGGAAAGAAAAAGTTTCACCTTCTAATTGTTGTATTGAGTAGCTCATTGACTGCACTTTCTGTTCAATACCTTTTTTACCACTCAGATTGTCTAATCAAAGGCTTTTTCCTTCCTTGGTTTAGCTTTGCAGCCTCTAGCATTGATCCAAAATCAGAAACGAAAGAGAGAAACAGGCTCTGGGAAAAGAGAACACAATTAACACCCGAGCAGCTTCATTTTTTGGGGTGCCTTTAAACATCTTGCACCTCTCAGTCCATTCTCCCATTCTTTTATTTTCCCTTTTGTGTTCAGGAGGTTTCTTTAAGGAAAGCCTTTATCAGCTGCTCAGGGAGAAGATTAAAGCACCTGTCACCAAGAAACAGGTTACTTTTTGTGTCCAAGTTCTTAATCCACTTTATTAAAATGTTCCAAATCTTCCTTCAAGAGGAGAGATCAGAAGGACATTTCCCTGTCACCCCTGGCATGCCTTCCTTCCGGATACTTGTGCTTCATTAGAGGCTAAAAAAAACCACAGTCAAGGCAAGGAAAAGAAGAGAGAACAAGAGTACAGTGACTGGTTAATATGGGATGTGGAGCCTTCTACTTCATGGTCACTGGTACTGCTCTGGCCCCGGGCTGGAAGCAATTGAAAGCTTTTCCCATCTGAAAGACACTTGTGTGAACCGAGTCAGAGATCTCTGGCTATTTTTACCTTTGAGGTTCAGAGAAGAGAGGTTTGCAGTGAACAAAGCCAAGCATCCATCCAGCCTGCTGCCCTGCTGCTGAAAGCAGCAAGGAAAGGGCATAGAAAGGGTGAGAATATTGAGTCTGCTTTGCTGTGTACTCTACCTGCTCCCCCAGACCTAAGGCCTGCTATTGCCTATCTGCAATAGTGGCTCTCTGTGGTTAATAAACTTTGATGGATTTTCTTCCATGACATCGTCTGATATCTTTTTCTGCATATCCATGGTCTTTCTCTGCACTATCATGGCCCCTTCAGAGCAAGGCTGAAGGGCACCAACACAAGCTGCTACCTGGGCACTTCTGATTTCTAGAAGTGCCCAATGAGCCAGTTTTTGTGATATTTAGTTTTAAGGTTTCCATATGAAGATGCCTGAAACAGAAACAAAGCATGTGGTTCCTCTGGACAGCCTTGGGAGATGTCCTGGGGGAAAAAAGCCTAGATCAGGTCTAAACCGCACTTTGGATCTGGCACCAGCTCCTCACCCCAAAATGCATCACCCCAGCCCTCCTTTCCCTTCCCTTCCTTTCCCCTCAGGATTCTCATGTTGGATTTTCACAATCTGCCTGCCCTGAACCAGGATTATGGCTACAACACAGTGCAGGAAAGCAGTGAGGCAGCACTGCGTGCCATAGTGGAAAACTGAAATAAGGATAGGTTAGAAACTGCTCCAAGTAGCCATGATAGAGGTCTAATAAGGCATCTGCTGTGATGGCTTTTCCATGTACCCTGTCTTGGATTTAAAAGGCCACTTGCTTTGCATAAGTAGCTGCTGTTTTGTAAAGCAAGTGTATATGATGCTGACACTCCTCGTGCTTCCTCAGGGTGCAATTACTTTCTTATCTGTCTTGTACTGCTGTTTCTCTCCAGCTGAAGTAAGTTCTCCAGTGTGAGACTGTAGGGTTAATCTTTTGAGTAGGGAAAGTTAAAAGGGCTGGAGAAAAGCATCGCAGCCTAAGAGAGCAAAGAGCAAGGAGGTGACATCTTGGCAGGCAGAGATGAGGAGTAAGGTGCTCCTGAAAGACAACCTTCACATTTCCCATCAGTGCTGACTCATAAAATGTCAGGTTCATTAAAGGTGAAATACACACAAACTAGAACTTGAGCAGTTTCACACTCGGCAAAGCATCCATGCAATTGGCTTTTCCCCTGCATCTTGACACTTCCAAGTCTTCTGAGTCAAGAGTATCAAAGTAATTTGATATTAAAATGTGTCATCCAGTTAATAAAAGCCTAGTTGAAGGCTACATTTTATTTATTATTCAAATTACAGTAGCTCTTTGAGGCCTTGGCTGCAGCACAGCCCTGCTCAGAACTCAAGAAGCAAGTGCCTTCTGTTCCTGCCCCAGAGTGGCACATCCCAGGGGCAGTTTTCCAGAGGGCTGCAGAGGTCTGGGTGTGGGATCCTTTTGGTTCCCCTGCATTCCTGACTGCCTTCAATATGCCTTTGCAGAGTCTCTTCTCTCAAGACAACTGGCGAGCACTGCGGGAGAGGGAGCCCAGAGAGCTCAGACTGCTTGCAACAGTCTCCAGCCACTCAGTGTCACTGCTGTGCCTTAATCACAAATCATCCCGTTTCTGCTTTTATGGCAGGCTCACTGCCGTGTTTCGTGCCCACCGACACTCCTGTTGCAGGCGTGGCACAGCACAGCATTTTGCCTGCGGCTATCCCGGTGCCCCGTGTTTATCAGTCTCTCCTGATGGCCTCCACAGCGTATTTGCTCCATTTTCAAAGCCCTTTTCTGAGCCGCTTTGAATTCCTTTTGTGTCTAAAGATCTGCCTTGCTCTTCGAGCTCCGTGCACCCTCACCAGCCAGGTTTTTAAAAGCAAGGCCGTCGCTGGAAGTTGTCATTGATACGTGATGCAGAACAAAATCCAGCTCGCTCGAATGCAGCTAGATTGGCTCAGCAGGGCTGACAATGGATGAACTGGGTCTTATCAGTGGAGGGAGCAGACAGAACACGGGAGCAGCGTGCGGGGAGCAGATAGCAGCCCTGCGAGTGCAGACGGACAGGCTGCTGATAGTGCAGGGCGGGGGCAAGGCATCACTTTAATTCCCTGGCTGGTTTGGAGGCCGTTGTTTTAAAGCTGGCACCTTTCTGACCACAGCCACTGCATTAATGGGGAAAAGAAGCAGCAGTGACGGACAAGCCAATGGAGCAGTGCTGTGATGAAAGGTCTCAGCGGGGCGCGTTTGTCCAAATGAGCCACTGCCTCCCTGCACGATTTATTCCTTGCTCCAAATGCATTTGTTGGATTTAACGACAAGTTGGTGGCATTTCCGCAATTAATCCTATCAAAGGGAGGTGATTTTACATGGAGCTGGTCCCATATTTCCTAGGCTGTGTTTTTGTTTATGAGGAGAGGGGCTGCCAGCTATCTCCCAATTCTGGGCACTAGAGTTCATGGAAAGGAACTGTGGGTTATTAACCAAGGGTCTTCTCCTGACATCTGAAAGCAGCACGGCTTAAAAATACAACCTCAGATTGTCCTAACAAGCAATCTCCAAACTGTAAATATGCAACAGTGAGAGAAAGTATTTCTTTACCAGTGAAACACTTTAATGAGTGGATGGCTCAGCAAATCTTTTATGCAGCTGCTTTCCCTGCTGCAGATACCGAGATTTATGGTAGGAAGGGAGGGGAGTTAACAACCAACCAGGGAACTGCAGTCTCAGTATACGTGGCTTCCACCTCATGTTCCCATCTGACTGATCTGATCCTTCTGCAACACTCCTTGGATAAACCATTAATGGTCTCATGTACTGGGATCTTGGAGACGGGAATAGAAGCAGCTCCCAGTGCCAGAAATCATGACTTGGCTAAGCAAGAAGGAACAATCCATCCTTCCGATGAGGGTACTGATGACACATACCCAACAACCTTAAATATGGAGTGCTTTTTGAATACTGATGACCTCATTTGAAGAGAGAGAGAATCAATGGATATTATGTATTTTTGCAATTCTGAGAAGCTTTTCGATATTCCCCTCCAATGGAGAGGTTCCTAAGCTCTTTTTCCTTCTGTCCAATTAATGACATTTCTAATGATTGCTAGGACCAAAACCAAACTCACAATACCTGGAGGAATGGGATCCAAAAGAAACAATCTTCCTTCCTGACAGTGGTGGACTAAGAGGCAAAAGAATTTTCAGAGGGTCCTTCCTAATGAGTGCAACCTCCAACAGCAAAGCCTTTTTGCAGAACAGCATCCTCAGAAATGCAATTAATAGCAGTACAAACAAACACACAGACAAAAAAACCCCTACAAAAATAAACTCCACAAACCAGCACATTCTCAACTGATTCACAAGCCCTCTGAGCTGGTCCTTGAGCCACTCTTACTGTTATGATGAAATTTTCCTTTCCCTTGGTCCTGAGCTCCCAGCTGGAAGAGAAGGCTCACACTCCAACTTGCCCTTTGGCAGCCAAGTATTCATCTGGGAAATCTGCTGTATCAGTGGCAGTGTAGAGCAATTCTTGTTATGACACCACATCTTATTTTGAGCAATTTAATAGTCATAAACCCAGTAACAGTCATCTTCTGATTTAAAAAAAGAAAAACGTCTCTAGAAACTGTTGCTGTTACCTCACTTTGATGTTGCAGACTGAGCCATTCAGTCTGTTAGTTGCTGGGAGAAGTCTTATCCAAGATCATCTCCAAAATCATTTCCTGATTGATACTTGTTTGCAAAGGCTCTGAAGGCGGACCAGCGAGACACGGAGACTTGAAGAAAGCTCCTGAAGGAATGTGAAGGTCTGGCTGCTGAGGACACACAGATGAACACATCAGCAGAATACATAAGATGCTTTGCACTTTCCTTATTTATCCAAAAAGCTATTTTTGTTTATTAAAACCTAGTTACTAGCTGCATCTTGCCAATAACCTGGAGTGCTTGCTTGGTTAATTTAAGCAAGCAGAGCTTTGACAAAGTAATTTTACCATCCTCAGGGATCTGCCAGCTTATGCCGGTCTTCACTATTTCAGATGAAATTGAGTTAATTTTCACTGAAATTGCTTCTTAGCATACAAACACATTCCCCATCATTGCAAGCTTATGCCTCTGCAGCTCTATTATTCTTTAATTTACACAACCCGGCAGCAAGGGATTAATGCCTGAGACATACAAAAGGCTACAGTGTGGAGAGGAGAAGGCAAGGATAGAGAAAGAGAGAGAGAGTGTGGAGCTCTGCAGGGAATAGGTAATGGTGTTTCAGTTTTATAGTCAAAACATTTGAAGTTTGGCATTAATACGGAGTCAGCTCTTGCTGTCCTTTGCGCTCTGGAAACGCGTCGTCCAAAGTCTCAAGGCAGAGAACCTCTCAGATGCTGGGTCAGGCCAGAGGAGATGGCAGGTCCCTGCAGGATTGCCAGGCTGAGAGGGCGTTCATTCACTGGGATATCACAAACGGCTCCACATCAGGAACTGACTGCAGGCAGCCAGGACAATGTGGAGCAGAGCTGCACAGGAAGGCTGGGCTTTGCCTTTACATCTTCCTCTTCTTCAAACACTCTTTCTTCAAACATCCCCTCTCCCACCCTCCACACCCCCCGCCACAAAAATGCTGCTGCCAAGACTCTGGGGATGCCTTCAAATGCTCAGAAATTAAAATCATGGATCCTTATAAGCATGCAGACAAAAAATATAACCAGTGCCAAAACACCTGCAAATGGATGGGAAAGGGGGATTCCACTATCTGGCTTTCCCACAGAGAATTGGCATAAGTGCCAAGTTACAAGTCCCTGTAAGGTCTCTAGTGAGATTTTAAAGTAGCTGTGTTTTAAGCTAGTCCCGGCTGATGATTGATCAGAATAGCAATTATGCTCCTTTTTTATGTTATCTCTTCAATTTTGCTTCCTTAATTAAATAGCTAACCATTTCCTCTTTTAATATATACACCTCTGAGGTATACGCAGGTTATTGGATAAAATATGGCAGTCATGGATCATGTATTGGTATGCACATAGCAATGTCATTATGGGATGTTTAAATTCCTTATCTTCCTTTGAAGGCTGCCTTTCTTTTCCCTTCCCCAGCTTCTACCAGTGCCACATCAGTGCCACAGTGCACACCAAGGTCCCACTCCACTGCCCACTCGTCCTACATCCATGACACACCAGTTTGCCTTTCAGGGCTCCCCAGAGAGCATTTTACCCTTCTGCCAATGTCACAGACGTTTGGCTTTGAGTCCAGTGGAAGAAATATTGCTCTTTTTTTCCCAGTTTGCAGCCGGCACTGAACAGCACTGTCCACCATTTTGTACCACCCGAATGATGACACGTGACTCTGCCTAATACGAACACCTTAAAATTCCTTTATCTGATAACATTCCCTCCTGAAGACTGTCGTGGTTAACTGTGGACAGGAAAGCAGTGGGGAAGGGAGACCTCAATGTAACTCATGTTGAAGAAAATGAAAGGAATTCTGGTTCGCTCCAGAAATAACCTCACTATTTTGCAGGGTTAGCACCAGCTCTGCTGCACTGCTGGGAAATCCCAGCCACCAGAGCAAATCCTGGTTGAATCTGGGAGTAGGTCATGTTAAGAAAGGCTTTGCACTAAAGACAGAGTCATGAGAAACTCCTGTGCAGTCAGAGCAAGATCAAGTATGAGAACAAGAGAAATGCCCTCTCCATTTGCAGAATAAGGAAGAGAGGAAAAAGCAGCAGAAAAACATTAATGGACAAACAGTTCCATTGAGGTGAGTGGTAAATACTAAAAAGTGGCAGTTTCAACCACATATAGTTGAGGTCCAGCAATTATCAGCTGGTAAAAATTCCCTCTGTTAGATCTGCATGACTGTTTCTTGAAAATATCTGAAAAGCAGACCAAAAAGTTACATTAAACCAGTGATCTAACACAGGGTAGCACCATCAACACGCTAACAGTAAGGATGATTAGGACCAGTGGCTCGGGCAGGTGTACCTTTTTGTCCCTCTGCCATCCAAGAGCAACTTCTGCCATTTTCCCAGCAAAGTTATTTCAGAAATCAACTCCTTTCAGCTCAGTTGAGTTTTAGCTTCATGCATTTTTATACACTCTCTGTGAGAATGAGAAGGATATTTACATTTTTTAATAAGCCTGACAGTTTGAAAGTAATTGGGGATTTATAATGGGTTTGTTTAGGTCTTTTTTCCACTTGAATTCCAACTGCTAGTCTTAGGACTAACAAGCAATATTATCTCTATGGTGATGAGGAAACCTCAACAGGAGGCCCTGAAGCCAAAGAGGAAAGCACAGGCTTTTTTTGTTTTGTCATGTTTTCTTTTTCTTTGAACCTGCATTTTAAAGCAAAAACAGCAAACAAAATTTGAAGCAAGATCAAAATTCCCCGAGCCATCCAGTGCTCATAACTCTGGTTTCTTCCGCTGGTTCTCCCAGGAGCACACAAACCAATGTCTGATCTCCATCAAGGTGGTTTTTTTCTTCCTGGCAAAGATTTGCATTTATTTGCTCTATTATGGCTCTAAAATTATCTTAATCCTGATTTTTCTTTTGGGGCAGTCAGATGTTTGGTGGTAAGGGTGGAATTAACCTGCAAAGCTCAAGTTCTGGAATCAGATTCCTGCAGCTGAATCTCAAGGATTCAGTTCTGTATATTCCTGAAATGAAAAGACAGCTGTTGCTGGTGGAAGGGATAAAGGAGTGAAAGCCAAGGGATCTGATCCAGCTGTGATAATGGGGTTTGCAGTGGGGACTGCTATCAAAACCTGAGACTCCTGTGGGTCTCTCTGGCCTCTTTGGCATTGCTGAGACTGCAAAGCTGATGTGACCAAGGCTCCTCTAGGCAAGGGCTGCTGACATTTCACAGGTGACAAGCTCTGAGCCTAACTTTTAAATTGGGTCCTTGATTCCTTGTGCCTCAGTTCCACACCTACTTGAGAGAAGAAAGAGCAGTCCCTGTCTTCTGCAAGAGTAAGGATGTAAATGCAACAAACAACAGCAGGGCTTGGTGTTTAAGTAAGAATTGCCCAATAAAACCTACAAGTAACAGTGTTAATGAGGAAAACACCAAGCAGGACCAGCACTGTCACCCTGCTCAGCAGACATCAGCACATGCCTTCGTTTCAGTGAAAGTGAGCACCAAGCAGTGGGGCCATGGGACATTCCTGGCTTGTTAAGGACAGAGCCTCTCGATTCACATCTCTGAGCCTCAGACCTCCAGGGCATACAGGGCACACCAGTTAATCCCTTCCTGCACCCCACAGTGCTGTTCTTTCCTCAGAGCAGCTAAAACTGTGCAAAGACTGACCTCCATGAGCAAAGCAGAGCAGAGATGTTGCTTTGTGTTGATACCCACGCGAGGCATAGAGCCAAGGGGCAGCTTTCCCCAGTGGGTCTCTGGCACGGGACTGTGCAGCCTTATATCCTTCCCCTGTGGAGAAAGGAGGGACAAAAAGGACAATGCCCGTTCCTGGTGTTTCCTAAGCTCCCACAACCCCAGAGGAGGCTTCTCCAACACCCTTACACAGAAGCCACTGCTTGCTGTGGCACCCGTGGCAATGCTGCCCACTCCCTGCTGTGCCTTCCCAGCGCACTCATCCTGCATCTGTAATGATGCTCAGGCCCCATCTCCCTCTGGGAGGGCAGCAGGCTGCAGGCAGGCTAGTGGGACGCATGGAGGGAGGAGAGGGAGAAGAATCAAAGTCAGGCAGAGGAGATAAAGAGAGGTGGGATGGGAATGGGAGAAAGGCAGCAGGGATGAGAGGGGAAAGTGGGAAATGAATTGAAATGAGTTAGAAAATTCCAGGCAGATGAGCTTGAGCGTTCAGCAGCTGAGATGTGGGGCCTCATTAGTACAGACCGACTGAAGATAGAGACATTAAGGAAGGAAATGTGTGACTCACGGGGGAAAATGGGAAAAACAGCACACACCATAGCAGCTGCTCCGTTTACTTCAATTAAAGAACAGCTCAAAGGGTATGTTAAGGGGAAAGGAGGGGGAAGCAAACAAAGGCACAAACAACAGAAAAAAAAGCCAAGCAGATGAAGTAACTGTTACCCTCAAGTACCTCAGTGATCTGACTCAGGTACCAGGAGCAAGGGACCAGTGTTCCTCACCCCATCCCTCCAAACTGGTCGAGCTGCCCAGGGAACCTGGAGCCAGGTACGGTGCTCATGAAAATACTGTCCCAGCTATCAGGTGGGAAGGGGAAAGCAGTCTCCATTAGCATGGCTCCATGACACCGGGGGAATGGGCAGGCAGGGCATTGCCTGCACCTGACCCACCAGCCACAGCATCTGAGTGAGCAAGGGAGGACAGCAGCAGCGCATGTGCTAATCACAGCTTAAACTCACAGCATGGCTGTGATGCCCAAAGAGAAGCAATCTGCACTTGGCTCCAGGGTGGTGGGGAATTCTGTGGCAGCCTCTTCATCCTCCAGTGCCACTCCACAGCCATCCCAGCTCACCTGTCCCAGGCTTTGCTGGCAGCATCAGCTGGAGCCAGGCAGCCTTTCACACTTACCTCGCCAGTCACCATACCTGGCTGGGATGAAAACACCTCTCTTACCTCCTTCTATGGTGTATGGGAATGCAAAGAGCTCACTGAGATTGGTTGTGCTGCTTTTTCAGGAAAAAAAAAAGATTGACATTAATGCCAGCTAGAGATAGTTGTTATTTCAGCCACACTAGTGTGAACATCCTGGCACTGGGGAAAGAGAAGAACAAGCAAGGTGACACCCATCTCTTCCTTCCTCCAATAAATGTCAACCCTAATTTCTCAGACCTTGTGAACACTGAGAGACATTATACTAAAAAGTTCCTGGATTGCAGTGAATCCTGTTTTCAGCTTCCAGGTAATAAATATTGAAATTGAAGAACAAAGTAGACCGAGAAGAAAAAGTGAGACACAGGAGAAGGAAGGGACAGAAGAAACTTGCAGTCCTCTAGGTGTTTCCTCCCTACACTTTCCACCAGGACAAAGTGTGTTAAGCATTTCAGGGGAAGAAAGCTTTCTCTTTGGAGCCCACTGGCTGCCATAGATCTCTGCTTTCTTCACCAGTGCCCTCACGTAGGAGGTTTATCACTCTGCTCCAGCTGTGACACCTGCCTGCAAGGGTTAGTTGCTTTGCTTGGTTGACTGAAGCCTCAAATCTGGAGGCTACTGGGTCAATCCTAACTCATGGCCTTCCCAGATGATCAAGACAGACAACTCTACAATGTCAGAAAAGGTCTACTTTCATCTTTGGTTGGGGAAAATCTTTGCTCAGATTCTGTCCTGCTCTCTTTATCTTTGTGGATGCTTCCCAATTCCCGGATACACCAAATCCATGACCCTCGGCTGACTCATTCCCTATATGAGCATGGCAGTGGATTTCATGACAAAGTCCCGTGGTCTCAAGATAATTACCTGCCCAAACTCTCAGATGGAGAGCCTAGATACAAGCAAACTCCCAAACTCCTGACATTTATCACTCTAAAGAGCAGCCAGTGGAAAAGCAGCCCCCATCAGATAAGAAATGTCAGTCAAGTTTTCAATGTAGTCGGCTGCAGCTTGTAAAGGACACATCACAGTATATCTGCAGGACAAAGTGTGGTGAATGTTAAATCCCCGCAGCATGGGAACCAGCACAATGGATCACATCTCCATACGTGATAATGGGAAACTCATAATTCTCTCACACAAACTTTAATGCCAAAAAGTTGCCACAGAAAACCACCGAGGACACAAGCGCTTCTTCTTCAAAGCTTCTGAGACCGGCAGCATTAAAGGCGTTTGCTTTGAGCTGGCTCTGTGTTAAGCTTCCTCTCTGTCCCTTCATCTCTCCCCAATCAAGCTGTGCCTCAGTCAGCACCCAGTTGTTAAATTCTGGATGGATTAAAGAGCCTGAGAAAGTGCTTTTTTAGGAAAGTGATGTTTATCCATCACTCATCTACGTGAGTGTTAAATTTCAGATCTTCGGCTCGTCTAATGATCGTTACATGGTGGTGCATTCAGAGTCTTTGCTTTGCACGGCAGTGAGGATGTTTGATCTAAAGGCTTCTCTTTGCCCAAGATTAAATCTGAATTTGAATCATCCTTTGGGGTCTAATTGCATAGGATTTAGGAGACAGTGCAGCAGGGCCACAGAGTGTATTGGCAGGAAGAAGAGCATAGGAATTCCTCAAATGATGGAGCCTAGGAGATTTCAATAATATTTTGGGTGGAGAAGAAAACGAAATTCAAAGACAGAAAAAAAACAGATTTTCTTGTGCAGTGTTAAAATGAAAAAAGGGGAAGGGTAATCTCTCTAATTAAATTCCTAGAATTCCTGCAGGCTTCCAACTGTTACCAGCTTAGAAGAAGTATTGACCATTTTCAGACCCTCTCTGATGGAGTTGTGGGTGGACAGGGTTCAGACTGACAGTAAGTTCTTTAAAACTGCAAAGTTTTGACACTGCATTAGGCATAATTACACCTGTCAAAGATAACTCACTCCTGGAAATTTTCTGTTGCAGAGCTAATGGCAGAGGGACTCTTGCAAAACTCTCCACAATAATTTCTGCATGCCTCAGGCCTTCAGGAACTATCTTGACAGGATGATGACATCTTGCTGTGCAACAGGAAGCTCTGCTTCAACTACAGGTGCTGTGGGATCAAGCAATTTGAAGCATCTTTGCTTTTCTTCATCTGGAAATGTCCACTCTGTGCACTTTGGGAGTGCCCCCACTTAAGAGACACAAGAAATATGAAGTCATAAAATGGGCACTTGCCAGTCAGCTCCTCTGCTCTCTCACCTCCACTAAAGGGCAAGCACTTCAACACAGTAAGGGAACACATGATGATACTGAGCTTCATGGTAAGACAAACCCCTTCTTCTCTCCTTCTTAATCCTTAAAATTGCCTTAAAAAAAGAAAAAGGAGATGTGCTCCCCTCTAAAAACTATCCCTTACAGGGCCAAGCACAGCACTGATGGTAGAAATACATGCAGTAACTGCAATATCCCTCCCTGGTTCAATTTCTTGCCAACCCAGCAGTGCAAAGATGATGTGAAGGTCCCCCCAAGAACAGCAGCTCTCCTCCCCACAAAGGAAAGCTCAGCCAGACTGAGGCTCAGTAGGAAGGAAAAATGTGTGTCAGAGCAGGACAGAAACCACAGGACTTGCTACAGCTTTTCCTCAGCTCTTAACTCTAGTCCATCCCAGTGCCTGCCTACCCAGGTGGATCTGGAAAACTGCCTTAGAGATCCCAAAGACAGTCTGCGCCGCGTACAAGTGGGCATGAGCCAAGCTAAGGCACACAGGTGTGTCAGCATTGCCTCAGAGCCTGCTAACCACGCTCCCATGAGGCTTTTTTTTTCCTTCCCAGTGGTGCTTCTTTCACTGCCACACCACCACACCCTTCCAGCTCCAACTTTGCATGCCCTGGGGAGCAGGAAGGTTGGCACTCAGTGCCAAAGGATGAAATGTTGAAATCCTCTTCCAGTTGAGATTAAATTAAGGGTGAAGGGATGGAGCATGCCAAACACAGTGAAGCTGAGATAAAAGCTCATTGTCTTCACCGAGAGCTGGGTCTGAATAAGAAGTTCAGGATTTGGCAGACTCTGTGTAAAGCATTGCAGAGTGACTGCTATGTGCATGCAGCTAGTTTTCATGCATAATATATATAGGAGCATACCATATGTTTAAAGCATCAGACAATCAGGCCAATCTTGGATGATAATATAAAGCTTTCCTTCAGTGTTGCATTTGTTCTAAACAGATGCATTTCTCCTTTTTCCACTCCTCCCCCCAAGCTTCCCAGCCTGCCAACACTCATTTATACAGAAACCAGGTGTCCATCTTTAAAAAACGAAATAAATCAGTATACAAAGGAATCTGTCCAGGAAGAAAGCAAGTGCCCATCTCTGCTATTTTTGTTTCAAACAGGACATATGTTGATAAACAAACTAACAAACGGACAAACAAGAATCAAAACAAGGAAAAGGAAGACATGAAAACTCATAGGAATTAGGTTCTGAATCCTACAAAGCCAAATGCTAATCATGCCAGTCCCCAAATGTACAGAACAGATGAATTCAAGAACAGAAAGTGTGCCAATGATAGCAGATATGCTCTGGATGAAACATGTCCTGCATCAGTTATGAGAAGGGCTGGATGCTCTTGTCTTTAAAGTGTATGGTTTGATTTTATATTAATTCATCAGCAGCATCATGGGTCTCAGGGGCTCATCTCCACTCATTAAAGGTGCTGTACATATGCGGTTGGAAAAGTACCACCATCTGATTTGCCTCGGTGCTGCTCTCTGCTGTCGCCGTGTTACCCTGTTAGGGAGCTGTTGGCAGCCCCCGCCTCACATCAGGAGCTCTGCTGGGCCCTGGCTCAGCCCCAGCGGGCACTGGGTGTCCCACCAGCAGAGCAGCTCTGACGGCTGGGAGACAGCCCAGCATCTCCCAGGGAAGGCATGTGAGAAAATCCAAGGCCAACCCACCTTGTGCAAATCATCCGCGAGCGAGGAGGAGCGGCTCTGTCCTCCTGCAATGCTTCGAGAAACGTGGCCTCCATCAGACCCTGGTGGAACAGCAAAACCACCTTGCAGGCAAAAGCCACCAGGCTCAGCAGCAGAGCAGCTGGGAATCCCTCGCAGCTGGTTCCCTCTCCTTCACATGGAGTTCCCTCCACTCGTGCGAGCTCTTAAGGCCATGTTTTATATCCTAATTAAACTGAAAGAAAAGGAATTGGGTAACAGTCTAAAAGATTTGCAAGCTACATCTATTTCACAAAATGACTCATGTTCCCACTAGTGTAGCTCATCAGGTCCAGCACATGCTCTAATGTGTGGGACTAATAGATTTGTAACAGTGATAGCTAATATGAGTCTGTTCTGGTTACATACTTATTATGGGTCCTCGCAGGCTTTCCATCAAAGCTGCTGAATGAAAGCACTTTTTATTAAAGAAAGAGGAAAAAAAGTCCCTCTTTTGCCCATAAATCGCTCAGCACATTAACCCTCAAAACAATTCACTGAGGCAAGGTCATATTTCCCTTGCATTAATTTAGATCCTTGGAAAGTTCAGTGAGATGAGGAGACAAGACAAAACACAAGAGACTGTGTCTTCAGCTGCCATGAATCAGCGTGGCTTCCCATCAGCTGAGAATCCAGCCATACATCTAAAGAGAGCCATAGGAAATACATAAGAATTTCTTTAAAGTCTTGGGGACTGGTAGGGATAATCCATAAGTTGCATTATTATTTCAAAAGGAAAGGAGAGACTAAAAAGACAGATGACATTTGGCCAGTGAGAGTAGCTTTCACAGCCCAAGGGGGAAAGATTTTTTTATTTCAGCAGGATGGGGTTTGCCCTATGGTGTTAGGAGTCACCAGGTTTAAGAGGAGGGGAAAATGTTTTGTTTCTTTGGTTTGTGTCCAGGCAGTATTTCAGTGGTACAAGCTCCGATGCCAGTCACAGGGCTGGAGTAGAATATGACAAATCAAGTCACAGAGGGACATGCTGAAGTGAAATATCTTATGATGATGCTCTGCCTCTCAGTTATCTCCCATCCGCTGCTCCGAACAGCACGGAAAGCTGCCAGCTCTGAGCCCTGTACTCGACACTGTCCCTTTGATACCACAGCTCTCTCAGTCATGTTTACACCCTTCAGATATTTTTAGGCTTTTTTTCCACATGCAGAACTACACGCTGTCATCTCATAGCCTTGTTTAGTGGTTTGAGCCTTCCCACATAAATCATTTTTCCTAAACATCTGATCATTTAGTGATCAGAAGACAGAGAGTGGTCTGGCTGCTCTTCTTTTATCTTCCTCCCAGGTCCTGTTATCTGGTCATGTCATGGTGGCCTTTACCAAGAAGGTGATTTGTTTTGAGGATAAGTCAGAAACAAATAGGGAAGAGTTGTTTCTTTTCCATGGCAAAATTTGCCTCCGTGGAATCAGACAATTTTATTTGCAGTAATGTACTAGTTCAGATTGATCTCCAATTTGTCATCCAGTGGCTCTTCAAGGATCCCCATGCCTTACCTGGACCTGGTGGAAAATAACTTGTCAAAATTGCTAATTTCTGATATAGTTGGAGGGGAAAGGGGGCCCCTGAAAACACCTTGTGGTTTAGGAAAAATAATTCTGGTAGAAGGAACTTGATTTTTCAAAATTATTTTAACAATAAAATCTCCCCAGAGGAATGAGATTTTAATCTTCACTTTGAGACCCTCCAAATCTCTTCTTTTTGTGAGTTGTTTCAACTCTTTTGGATAGCATTCTTGCATTTACACATATTTGGCAGGTTTACCAGAAAGCAAATATCACATTACAGTAACGGATTTATGGGCATGATCTGGTCCAACTAGACAGACAGCTAAGCAGTGTAAAGAGTGCTGACAAATAATTATTCTCACCAAATTTCATTCTCCATAGTGGTCATGTTATCCAGATCAAATCCTTGGTCCTTCTGTAAAAATTCCTTAGAATATCCCACTCAAGCACCATTAAAACAAGCTACGCCAGATCATGAAATACAAATGCATTCAACCCATTATTCTGTGAAAGAAAAGCTTTTATAGGCCAAATCCAATTACATGCCATGCTTGTAAATTCATTCCAGAAAACCTTTGTGGCAAAAAAGGTCCATGTTAGCCATTATGGGGTGTTTCTTAGCAAAAAAATCTCCTATTGCTGCCATCACTCCTCCCCACCCCACCCTTGCAATGACCTCCAACATGTGCCAGATCCCAGCTGGTTGCTGGCACGAAGGTGAGGAGCTGGATGGTTGGGAGCAGCACGACCATTACCCGAGGAGTGACGAGGTGTCCTCCCTTCGCCCACCTCTGACTGACCCCTGGTTCTTCCCAGCACGAGGAACGACTCCCAAGGCGGCAGCCTCACAGCCAGGGCCTGGGTGTGGGTTAGCACTTCATCAGGTATTACGCCCATCACTGTACATGGCAGGCCTTGCTGCTGTGGAATGTAATCCTGCCTCTTCCCGGGCTCCGTGGGTTCCGGAGGGTGGTGGGTAACCATAGAAACGACGTTGTAAAGCAGCATGGGAGCTGACGTGCAATGAAGCGCTACCGCCGTGCACGGCCTGAGCAGAGCCCTCCAGGAGGAGCCCTGGAGGAGGCACCGGTGTGGGCTCGAGCAGGAGTGTCCTGTGTGCAAAGTCAGGAGTGGGCCAGAGGACACAGTTAGCATGGGAACGCTGGTACCAGCCATCAGTGTGACTTAAAGCCCTTAAATTAAAGCCCAGAAACCCATTATCTTTGCATACGTTTTCATTCCGTTTCTGAAGGGAGCAGGTGATGCTGAGCTCTGCTCCATATCCCCACACAGCTTTAAGGCTGTGTTCAGCAAAATCTCCTACAAGCACATGTAGGACACTGCAAGTCTTGTCAGATTTTTCTGAGGGAAATTCAGTCTCTTGGCTTGCTCCAAAGCTTCTTCATGTATGGAGAATACTCTTCTCATTATACTGATGTACTTGAATTGAGATATCCTAGAAATAGCAGTATTCAGTAACCTCCAGTAACCTGCGGGAGCAGGTTCCCAGATCACCATCGTAAAAATATCAGCTTCTATTCTGTCAAACAGAAGTTGAATGCCTGTGGTGATCAGATGTGCCACACCAAGGAGTTTTCAGTTTTAACACTGAGCTTTCTGGCTTTCTCTCCAGACATTCCCATGAATCTCTCCAGACATTCCCATGTATATTGAGGGGACTGTAGAAGGTACAACGATAAAAGCCATGGCTTTAGGAGGAGAGAAAAAGCAGAAGCTCTTCCTCCACCTTCATTATTCACCTGCACTGCGAACAGTCACCACTTGGACCTGAGATTTCAGCCCAGCATTAATCCTTCTCTGGCCATATCTGCACTCTCAGCTGTGGAAAACAGTGATGCAAGTGCAACACAGTCTTAGGCTGACATTGGTTTCTGTCTGTGAATTCTCCTACACACAGGACATGATAATAAATCATACACAGAGCACGTTGATCGATTCTGCCTGAGCAGTATGTTGGTCTCCAGGGCCAACAAACCAGCACTTAAATAAAGTTTTCTTCCTCAGCGTGCCATGCTGCAATAAAAAAAAAGTTCTTGTGCATCCCAGGCAGGTCATTTAGCCTCCTGTGCAAGGAGAATGACAAGAAGATACACATGTAGGCATTAGGAAATGCTCCCACCTGATGTTCCTAAAGTGAGCTCTCCAACAGCTTAAAGTTTCCCCTGTAGTCTTCCTAATAATTAATGGAAAAATAGAGTCCTCTGGGAAAGTTGTCACCGGGTAATTAATAAAAAATGAAAGTGAGAGAGCAAGAAGAACAGGGATGTTGCAGAAAGCCTGTAAATTGAAAGAGGCGGGCTTAGAGTTGTGATCTCCTTCCCAGTCTCAGAGGCAACTTAACACGTGCTCCGTGTTCCTCAATGGCTCACTCAGGACTCTCCTCCTCTTCCATTCTCGCTTCTGAAACCAGAGATATCATGATGGAAATGTTCACACCCTGCCACATTCCTCAATGGCTCTGCATGAACAGACCTGCCTAAACAGATGGAGAATGGCTGTCAAGGACAAATCTCCGAAGTCAGTGGGGATCCATGACCAGGTGATCACTTGAAAATAAAGGTCACTGTTTGTTTTCTACCTGTGGGTTCGATCTATTTATCATTTTGATGTGGACGGTGCACTAAAACCCAGGAAAGAGGTCCTTTCTTTATCAAAGCAGTGATGAAATGTCCTTTTGCTTTAGAATCTCTGAAATGCCTCCCCAAAGAGCAAGCACTCAAGCACATTTATCTCACACTTTCCAGAGCAGACTAGAGTTTAAAAACACCCTAATCTTTCAAGGTCAAAACTGATGCTCTGTTGTGACATGGGGTTGAGAAACCATTGCTGGAAATGCCCATCTCCCAGCTCTGTCTCCACCTGCAGTTTGCCAACACAAGTGCCAAAGCTATCACAGATGCTGGGGAATCCTGAGGGGGAAGAGGATGAAGATGGATGGTCTTATGATTAAGCCAGAAGACAGGGATTCAAGGGGCCTGGCGTCACTTACAGACCTCCTGCTCTGACTTTGGGCAAGTCAATTAACCTCCCTGTGCCTCTGCTTGCCATCTGTAAAATGGAGATAAGAGACTTCCCCACAGCACAGGAGCGTTCGAAGGAGACTTGTGTGGTTGACAGATGCTCTCATGTGATGCCAACAGGAGCCATGAGATTTCATTGACAGGAGAGTGATGGAGTGGAGAAGACCCACTGCCATTTGGGGTTGTGTGGCTTTGTGAAAACTCAATAGGTATCTGTTCTGCTTCCCTTGCCACCTGCTTCACACCTGTCTGTCTTACAAGGCACAAATGCTCTCCTGACCGAGCACTGGCTCCGACACCAGCTTTGGGAACCCACGTGTCTCATAGGACGATCCCACACAGTGAACTGTATCAGTGAGGACTTTTGCCATTAAAAAAAAATAATGGGAGTCTCAGAAAAAAACTATGGAAAGGCCAGCCCTGCCTTACCCCTGTGAGTGTGGAAGTGCCTGAGGTGAAAGGCTCTGCTGCCCTGGGGCTGCTGCCCTTGTGCCCTCAGGGCAGGTAATTCCACGCTTGGGGAGGGGTGTCCTGCCCATCACAGCAATGCAAGAGGTATCACAGCCGGCCCCACCTGTCCTTCTCTCCTGCCATGTTAGAGGGGCTCACTAAACCCTCCAAAACTTGTACAAGCTCTGTAAACAATATTTGCCATTATGCTTTTCGATTTCTGGTTGTGTTTTTTTTTAAGACACCAGGAAAGAAAAACATTCCTGTGCTTTCACAGGTAATACTTTTATTTCCCCTTCCAGTTTCACAAGACAAGTTAAAGCATGTAATCCTGACCCTGGCAGAGCCCTCCTGACCCTTTCCTGCAAGGCTCAGGGGGGGGATTTCTTTCACTCTCTTGTTGGGTTTGTGGGTGTTGCTTTTTTTTTCCCCTTGTATTAAAATCCCATAGTGTTATTAAAAGGAATTGTTCTATTGCTTTAATTGGCTCAGAAGATAAATTCTTCCCTCAGCCCAGGGGGTCATGGCCATCAGCAGCTATTTATTAGCTGCATTGATTGAGAGAACAGCCTTTAAATGGAAATAAATTGAATTCTATGGCAAAGAGTATTCCATACAGGCTATTAATATAAGACAGGGAGATTAACAGTTTTATTTCATATTTATTTATTCCCCTCCTCAGCTCCTAGCTATCCTCACTACTCCCAGCTATTTCCCATGTCTCCCACCAACCATCCCCTCCTCATCATGGGGATTTCCTTACCTACAAGGGTGAGAGCAGGCACAAGAATGATCATGATGATGGAGACTTGAATGAGCTCGGGGAGGCTCCAAATCAGGTCCCTGGGAGCCAGTGGAGGAAGGAGGGGTGATGGGGAGCAAGATGAGACTTCCACATGCATGCACAATAGAAATGTGAGGGGAGAAAGAGCTCTCCTACACTCTGGCGAATTTTTGTTACATTTTTGCCTTCTCTACTGCTCAAAAATTGTCTTTGCCACCCCCTTGTCAGCTCCAGAATACATTTCATGGTGCACACCTTCATTCCAGTGTCTAATTGCTTGAGATTGTTATTTGTGGGCTGCTAATTTATTAAAACCAGATCTCTCGTATTACTCTGGAGCCCACAAGAATCATTGCCTTCTATTAAAGGCAGTGGTGCGTGCCTGCTTGTCTTTTTTCTCTGGCCACCTCTGTAATTGCAGCCCACTGCTAAGATGCGAAACTCCCCCCTACCAGCTCAGCATCCTCCACTGGGAATGTTTGGATGAGGAACAAATGCAGGACACAAACTCATTCGGGATATAAACAGAAATAACTGCTCTGATGTTCACAGAGATTGCACTGGGGATGCACAAAGCCTCAAAGCTGTTCAGGTCACATTTCACAGATGGGCCAAAAAGTGAAGCCGGGGACTCCTGACACAGGCGGTCACTGGAAGCATCCTGCAGACCAGACCTTGCCAAAACATGACGATGGATCCCCATAGCATCAGATGGAGCCAGCACTGTCCTTGCCCAGCTAAGTACAGAGAGATCTTCCCTGGTCTTATGGGCCATCTTTTGAGTCAAACACGTCCCTCAAAGCATACGCTTGCACCACATACTGGAGCCACAAGCACAGATGGGATTCCCATACGAGGAGATAAATGTAGAGAGACACACACAAGCACATATATCTCCATACACCAGATACAGGCCAGAGGCTCTCTACTTCTTCTCAGCCATCATCTCTCCAACAGGTCTGTCCATCTCTGAAAGGCTGCCCACCTGCCTTCATCATCTCCTGATTCTGCCCTGCCTTTGCAGGATTGCTTGGTGCACACCTGATCCTGCAGAACTGCTCCATAGCATCTAACACGGAGAAGTAGCATCCCTTGAAGCAGGACCTGAGCCTGGTTTTCAAGCTCCTAAAGAAAAGAAATCAACAGACAGCTGGGTGATGGAAAAATGCTCTATATTTGAGAAACTGCTGAGCAGCAGTGGGGGAGTTGTCCGTCCCTCTCAGACTGTTTTCTGAGATCCTGCAATCACAAGAGGCAGATACCTCTCAATATATACAGACAACCCCACAGCCCTCTAGTGTCACAGCACAGCTCATGTTTCAGACATACAGTGTTTCCCTCAAATTTGGGTTCCTATGATTTTCATCCTCATCTGGATTTGGCACTTAGCTCCACTGATGTACAGGTGCAAGTTCAAACATAAAATTAAACCATCACCAAATGTTGGGATGGGGCACTGGATCCCAACCAGCTGGGGGATACCTTGTGGGGTTTCCAGCCTGCTGTTGGAAGGACTCAGGAATCTAAATCCTTCTGTGGCCTAAAGGCCGCTGATACTCCACAGTGCACCCAGACAGCCCATGAACATTTTCACGGTCAGTGAGTGTCTGGGGCAGAGCTCACAGCACCTGCAGGCCAGTGCAGGCAGAGGAATCAGAGGGACAAGCAGAGGCGCAGGTAGCAGCTCTCGTTACCCAGCAGCCAGCAATTAGAACAACAGCATTACAACACTAAAACAATTACATTTTGTTTATCTCCTAAACAGTTAGCTCATTTTAGCACTCTGCCTCCAAGTGCTAGGTAATAACAGGATACAAGACAGGCGGTAGCTTTCAGTATTCAAAACAGTGTGGGTGCATCTGTTATTGTAAAGTGGAGAGTTGCTGCTCCAGATACCCAGTCCTGAAAATGATGTGGTGGGAGGTGGTGGTATGAACTGTAGGTTAGACTGGATGTGGAGATTTCTCAGGGATACAGAGTGGGGGCAAGCTAGACTAGCTGCTCTGGTGCCTGAGCATTGGCTTTGACCTACATCCTTTGAAGATCTGGCGCCCTGTTCCTCAAATAGCCTGTGTTATTCTCAGAGTGTTTTGCTTTTACCTAAGTACTTGATTTATTTGAAGACCAAATGTCCCAGGATCTAATTTGAGACCTGCAAGCAGGACCACACAGCAAAAGACAGACTTACAAAGAGCCCAAAAAACCCATTTAATTTAGATTAAACAAAGCCATTATTGTGGTTTAATATAGGAATTGATTATTATAAGTATGCGTATTGAGCTTAACAGCTTAGATTTGTATCTATTTCATCACTGTTAATCTTTGATAAATATGTTTTTAATAATCTCTGGGTATTTATTGAACATAAAACTGTCATGTGAAATTGAGAGTAAGATTGCTAAAGATACTTATTATACACTACTTCAACACAAATTCTTTATTAAAAACCTTTCACTGAGGCTAACTTTTAACCACAACATAACTGATGCGAATACTGCATAGTTAATCTATAATAACTATATTTGCAATAAACTATTGATATTTAACCTGCAGTAACCATCTTAATAAACATGATACATTGAAATGGCTTTTGGATGAACTGTTCTTCTTTTAGCTCTGTCAGACCCTTGGAGGATGTGGGGTGAGAAGGGAAAAGCTATGGCCTGGTATAAGGCAGTTCACTTATCTGTCCCCACAGCCTTCCCCTACCCTGGCCACCAGTCTTATTGCTGTTTCAACCCCCAAATCTCCAGCCCCGGGCTCTTACAGGGGTCTGTCATTTGGTCTCAGTCCTGACCCAAATTAACATTTGGCCCCAGCCATCCCTATGGCTCTGGTGGGCTGTGCCGCACAAAGGCTGTTAATTCAGCTCCTGGTGCCCTCAGATGATGCTCTGTCTGCCCAGTAGTTTTGCAAAGTGGATAAGCACCCTCAAGGGATCTGCAACACACAGAACTCATACCCCTGGGGCAGTAAAAACACAACCTTTGTGAGAATATGGATCAACTGAGAAGCTCAAATGAAGAGATTTCAGTTTTGAACTCACCAGAGGCCACTAAATGCCTTTGACACACGAACTAGACAGGAGTCTGACTCCAAGCCATCAGAGGCAAAGGACTTGACCCACAGTGCTGCTGAGACCCCCTGGGATATCTCAGAGATGTGTTTGTCATTCTTTGCATCACTTTATGACTGAGGTTAGTTGCAACAAGCCAACTCTAGCAGATATGCATAAAATTTCCCTCCCAGCACTAATCAAATGGGAGAGTAGCAGAGTAGTTCCTCCCCTGTCCTCTCCTCTGGGTCTTGCCCCATTTGTTATATGGCCACTCATACAGGCCCAGTAAACCTTCCTGGAGGCCACCATCTGATTCTCACATATCAGAGAGAGCCAAAGATCTTAACATGCAACTTTTAATTGAGCTGTATCATCTGCCACAAACATGAAATTAATGGTCCTACATCATAATCATAAATTCATACATAACCCCATGCACCAGCAAATAACTCTTTGCAGTGATACTACAATGGTAAGCTGATTTGCAAGAAGCGCACGCTACCCAGGAATCCTAATTAACCAAATTAACACCATCACTTCAAATCATGTCCCAGCAGTAGGACATTTCCGATTGGCCTCGGGCTGGAGCAAAGCAGCCAAATGAAAACCTGACAGCATCTCTGCGAGTCCAGCAGCCCAACCCTGCACTGGGGGAAATATCTGCAGCCTATCCATGCACATAAGGAAGGGAACAAAAGTCTCATGAGCGTTTGTAGGCACTGACCCAAGACAGACCATGGCACAGTGACGCTGTGCAACAGAGGAGCAGCTCTCAGCTCCTTGTGCATTTCTCAAATCCAAGCAGCAGCATGAGGAACCGCTTCCAGGCATGTTAGCTTCCTCCACGGCGTTGTGACTGTGCCAAATCCCCTCAGAGAGTGTCAAATGTTGCTTTGGGTGAGTGTGCAATGGGTCTGGGGTCATGGGGTGGGGCTGGTAATGGGAATTGTCTCCACAAACCCCAAACCTGTCTCCCTGAACCCACTTGTTTGCACTGGTTTCCACTTGTGACTTGCCCGAACTATTTAGCACTCAACACCCTTTTTTCCCCCCCTTCTACCCTTCTGGGTAGTCAGGTTTTTCTATTTCTGCCATGGGAAAAACAAGTTGCTATTTTGGGAGCATGTGGGTTTCAAGCCTGTGACGGTCTCAGCGCTCCATGCATGAAGGATGAGATCCACAGCCTGTGTGCCAGAGGGACTGGCTTGTGTCTCTGCACACATTCAGCCTGGATAGCGGGGAGCCCCAGTCCCACCAGGGTCTTCACACTGGAGCGCGGAATGGCCTCGGCTCCCCAGGCACAAAGATCCCATCCCTGCTCTGACGTGATACTCCAAAAGCTGGGCTGGGAACTTTGTGCCCGGTGGAAAAGGAGGCTCCTACCAGAAGTGGGGTTCGAACCCACGCGGGCATGCGCCCATTGGATCTTAAGTCCAACGCCTTCACCACTCGGCCATCCTGGTGGGCTCTGGGCTCTCCCCTGGCCCACAGCTCCTCCCTGAGAGCCCTCAGGGTCCCAACCCAGGACCCTTCCCAAGCCCAGTGACACCATTCCCTCCTCACTGCTTTCTTTAACGTCCCCAGCAACTGATGGAACACCTCATTGGGAGACAGGAGGTCTCATGGGCCATGAAGGATGGCAGAGCCCCTGTGTGCCACCTTAGATCCTCGTGCAAGGACCACAGCCACTGCTGGTGATGCTGACAGGTACCCTGGTGCAGGAGGGACATCTCTGGGATGTCCCTCCTGACCCCGCTGAGTGCTCAGGGGAAGGGAGCAGCTCTGACAGCACAGCAGCTCTCAGCCAGACACAGCACATAGTTAAAGCTTTGGCTTTCCACCCTACATCCCACTGCTCACCCTCTCCTGTCCTCATACAGGACTCTGCTAGGGCATTTAGCTGGGACAGACTGGTGCAGGAAGGTTTTTATTTTTCCTTTGGGATGAGGTACATCATCTAGGAAAAAAAAATACCCCAAACACCACTATTGAACCTCATGGGATTCAAACCCACAACCCCCAGGAGCCCATGTGCAAGAAGTCTTTAGCCCTTAAGCCACCACAGGAACCTGATCATTTCTGTTTCTGATTTCAGCCACCCTCAATCTTCTCAGGCCTGGCACCTTCACACAGGGGTGCTACCACACAGAGAAACCCTGCCAGGCCCTTTCACCACAATCTGTCTGCTGGAGATACTCTCAGCCAGGCTGTCCTGGTCCTGTCCTGCTACAAGATGAGATCAATTTCCTCCTTACTTCCCCAGGGACTGCTCATCGCTTCGCCCTGGGGTGGCTGAGCCATTTGGAGAGCTTCTGATGGGCTGATGGGAAGGTGAGAGGCACTGAAAAGGGATATTTCCAGCTCTCAAAAGAGGGTGACACAGAGCTCCTCAATCTGAAAGGGGTCACCCTAGCCTCCAGAGGTAATTCCCAGGTACTTGAAAGCAAGGCAGAAGGACCCCAGACATTCTATGGGAGAGAGCTGCATGTCCTTGGCTCAGTGGAGGACTGGGTCAACCTATTCATATGCTGCCAGGAGGAAAACTCACCTCCTCAGCTGCCAAGAGGGGATAGAAACTTTCCCTTTTTACCCTGTTCTTTACAGCTACAGCAATCTGCCTTGCCGGTCTGTGTGTGCAGAATCACAGCGCAGCATCCCTGGATGCCTCCAGCTGCAGCACCCACATTAATATCAAATGAAGTCATGCTCACAAAGGGTGTTGTGCTCGCCAGCTCCCGAGGAATCTGCTCCTAATGAGCGACTTCAAAGCATTAATGAGCTTGCAAAGCTCTCCTCTTCGTTTACAGAGCTGGATCTCACGCGCTTGGCATTAAGACAGGGGTCACCCGTCAGCAGAGGAGAATGTGTGTGCATGTCAGCGAATATAATATATTTGTCATCCGCTAAGAAGCAAAGATTAATCATGCCCTCCCCAAAAGCAACTTTTTACGCCACATCTGCTCTTCACAGCGCGGAGAGAAGGGACCTGCCCGCAAGGATGTCCGCAACCTGCACTGCTCAGATCCCCAAAGAGCCCAGCTTTGAAGTTAACAACCCACCTTAACCCCTTGGGTCCAGGCTGGGAAATGCTACTCGAATTGGCAGCCCGAGGGATGAATAAAGTGGTGGAATTCTGTTCCAGTGAAGGTTTAATGCATGCATGGAGGCAGGGAGTGGTATGGATGTGTGAGAGAGCAGATTTGAATGATGCTTCCTGCTCTGTGGCATCCTTCCAGCACAGGCCAGGAAAGGAGATGCTGGCCCAGAACCGCAGGGCTGCACAATGCATCTGCTGCTCTCTCCAGGGACTACTCTCTCACAGCCACAACCCGCTCCAAGCCTCCCTGAGCTCACCATAAATCCCTGTGTTGAAACAGCCTCCAGTGCCTGGCCAACAGCCCATTTACACCCATTTGAGGAGCTGAGCAGATCCATCCTGCTGAGCTGGGAGGTGGCCACACAATCAAACTGTAATAAGGGACCAGTCTGAGCACAGACCTGCTGCTGGGCACTGATTGCCCTTCCTCCCAAAGCTCCCCAGCCTCTTCAGCCTTTCCAGAGCCCTCTTTCTGGCTGGTGTTACAGCTGATGCAGGGAGGGTTACATGAGGTATGGGACAATGAGACCTGTGCTTGCTCTTGCGCCACTGCTGCCCAAACTTCAGACAATCTCTACCTACAGCCTACAGAGGCCCAGGAGTGGGGCTTCCCTTGCATGGTTCAAACTTACGATGATACGTATCCAAGGGGGTCACTGGCACAAGTTGTTTGTATTTAAAAATTCAGATGCTTCCCAGAGTCTGCCCTGGCTGTGCATCATCCACAGGGTTGGTTGGCTTCACCTGCAAACCTGCACAGAGCCCTGACTGGGTCTGGAGTCAGCCTTGCCTCTGGCAGGGTTGTAATATCAGCTGAATTACATGTACTGTCTTGGATGTCTCCTATGCAATCCCAAGCCAGGCTGGCTGTACCTTGCTTGCAGTATCCCCACAAAATGTCAGCTTGAAGATGACACGGATATAGGCTTTCAGAACATGTGTTCTGCAAGAGAAAGACAATAATGTCCTGAAGTCAGAAAGGTGTCATCCTTCAGTTCAGAAACACATTGGCAATGTTAACTGGAAAGCTGTTTTTCCCGTTTTCTTCCTCCAAAAGGGATCTTCTGGCACTCAGTGTCTATTCAGTAGGTCTGTGTTTAATTTAAATAGCCACTGGAGGCAACTTTGTCCCACATGGTAATACTGCAGCTGAAGAGTGCTTGACTGGTAATTAAGGAAAAGAAAAATTTCAAAGCCTAAAAGTTAAGAGCAAAGTAGAGTAAAAATGACACTTTGAGGGATTTCATGCCTAAACCACTCCACTTTTTCAATGTGGGGGCAAAAACATTATCCATATCATCACTTTAGAAACCAGTTGGAAACAGGGAAAAGTGGGACAGGGCTCTCCTCTGTACTCCTCTGTGCCCTTTCCCTGCTATGAATGCAGCTCAGCACGTGGTTGTGCTCCCTTCGGAGCTCTATGACCTGAAGGTTTGGCAGCCCTACCAGGGTCATCTTAGGTTAAGCATGAGAGAACAGCTTGGCTGCACCTTGTGCCTTAGGCCTTGGGGGGAACTTCTTGCTGCTTATAGCTGTGTTCCTGTAGAAATGAATGGGGAAGATCTTAGGGCTTTGTCAGATTTAAAATACACGACTGATATCCCTTGTGTCTGGAAACTACCACATTTTGAGAGTAGCTGGAGTTCATTGACAGAAAGAAGAGTTGAACAGCATTACTATTTAAGTGGTCCTCAGTAGGTTTAAGAACAAACAGGCAAGCAAGCACAGAAGATCACTCTTGCTCCCTGTCTTCCCTCCCTCTTGAGAGGCAATTCAGGAAACCAAGCCAGCCTTGCTTTGTATTCAGAGGGTTTTTGTTATAGGATGGCTAGAAAATACGTGTTGTATTGCTAAGGGTGAAGGCTTATACCCTGCAGAATTTGACATGATGTCCCTGCTGCTTGTTGGCTCAAATCAGCCCCTGTGGAAACAAACCTTATGGTGCTGTGTAGCTCCAGAGGAAAGGGTTTCCATGTAGCTTGTGTTTGGCCAGAAAACCGAAGACCACTTACTGTGGGCACACAGACTCGATTAAAAACCAGTGGAGTTGTGCAATTACAGGAGGTTATTTATCCCAGAGGGAAAAAATGTTTTCTTTGTTGAATAAATTCTTTTTAAAAACTCAACAAAACCCCCATCAAACCAAAAGCAATGCAGCTACCAGAGTTAAAGTAGTAAGTCATAGATGAGATTTTCCTACTTTCTCCTGCTCAGGAATGGTGTCCCAGATGTTTACAATTTTCCACAAGCTACCTCTAGTCTAAATTATTCTCCCAGTTATTTTCCACAAATATTTCTTGGAACGCAGACAGTTTCTCAAAAAAATTAATCTTGAAAGTTCAAAGTAGCCTGGCTTTGCATCATTGTTTCTGTTTTGATTCTGAGTGGGCTCCTAAGGAGATGTCAGGAATGAATGGTGATGGTTCAGCATTTCAAAGTCATCAACTACCCACATCCAATTATTCCTAAAGATGTTCTGGACAGGATGTGCAAGTAGCTCATCAACATTTTACCTTTGTTCAGTCTGAATTAGGTTTTGTGAAAGATGCCATCATGGGCACATCTCTCCCTGTCACTGTTCCATGTGTCTTCCAAACAGAGAAAATGAGTCACAGCTTCGTAGAAGAGGAAGCTCTAGAACACATCAAGGATCACAGTGCTGTGGTACTGATCCCTCAGATGCTGAGTGCCCAAACCATGAAGTCATAAAGGGACCTGATGTAAATGCGTCATTCGCTGCATGTTCATCTGTCCTTGCCTAATGCACTCAGTCAGCTTTTCTACAGTCACTGCAGAGAGAGAAACTTGGCCAATCCTGACTTGTGTGATCCCTTCCTGCCCCACTCTCCATACGTGAATTTCAGCGTGTATTGATCACCAGATGTGTGTAAAACAGGCTCTATTAGGCTCATTCCAAAATCACACAATAAAAATTGACGTTACTTACTTTTGGCTGCCTTTACACGTGACAGAGTTAGCTCTGGTAAACAACAGCTCAGTGGAGAACTCCATCCCTTGTGG
This sequence comes from Dasyornis broadbenti, assembly GCA_013397935.1. Classification (NCBI taxonomy): domain Eukaryota; kingdom Metazoa; phylum Chordata; class Aves; order Passeriformes; family Dasyornithidae; genus Dasyornis; species Dasyornis broadbenti. The sequence goes on from VZRN01005367.1 coordinate 2,831,295, forward strand.
GACCATAACTTAGGAAATACTGCAGCAGCTCTCCTCTGAATCAACCCAGAGGGGAAAATGAGGTGACTGAGTTACACATGGACAAATACCAACAGAAGAGGTTTGCATTTGTCCTAAGAGCCTCCTGCAATTATTTACATACCTTGGACAAAAGTGCTGGAATGAATGGGGAAAACCATTTGCACTCCACCTGCAGCACCAGCAGTGCCCACTCCTGCTCGTTAGCTCAGCGGGGAAGTGTGCAGGCGACAGATCACATCCCAGATGTCAAGGTGCATCTGCATGAATTCCTAAAATGACATGTGTTCTTTAGCCCAGAGCCTGGCTCCAGGCTAAGAGCTAAATTTGATGTTCTCTGCGGCTAAAACTTCTTCAAAAACCATTCTGGGTTAATTAGGGAAGGGAAATTTTGGCTGCAGTCTGTTCAAGAAGATTGACTTGGGAAATGGTATGAAAGTCGTGGTTTTTGCAAGAGCAAAGAGAAAGAACAGACTCATTTCTAAAAGCCCTGCACCTCAGAACTTCAAAAAAGTGCAGAACTTCACTGAAATACAATAAAAGGGATTGCCTAAAAGCAGAACATCTCCTTTGGCTCCACGTACTCTCTCCCAGAGGCACCACATCATTCCTGCTGCTCACAAAACAGCCTCTGCCTCCTTTTAATAGTTTTATTTTTAGGCTTCTCATATTTAATTCTCCCTTTTTCCTTACGTAAGGTGCTTGGAAAGGCTGCAGTGTCAAACAATAATTACATCAGAGAAAATTTAGAATCCACAGTGTTAAAATGAGCCTGCTCTTGACAGGAGAATGAACGTAGGAAGTGAGGGGATGCAGTTTTGTCGAGGAGAGCACCCAGCTGGCAGTGTAACAGCATCTCTCGTGGGCTGGGGGCACCTGCCCTCGGGTGTGGGCAGGCTCAGCCTGGAGCACATCAGTTCATGCCTGCATTACCGTGGGATGAGATGCAGGTGCATGTTCAGGCAGTGCTGTCAGAGCCTCTCCCCCCAGCAACCTTGAACTAGGCTTAAAACACAGTTCTGCCATCCACTTCCCACCCTGGGCAGGCTAAAGTGCATGTGCCTGTAGCTGTAGCTTCACCTCAGCTCAGGATCAGGCATTCCTGGGGTCAAGATGCACCACCATGACCCCCATTACTCCACTCACATTAGAATTGGAAGAAGGAAAAGATCCGTCTGCTTCACCCAATCTGTGTTTCTGAGGATATGTGTACCTACCTCAGGCAGGATTCCAATACCTTTATAACTTATTCCCACCATCTGTGCTGAAGTAACTGGACATATATCTCAGTGCTAAATTAAATTGTTTTAAAGTTAGAACTCAAACTGACACAACACTGAATCTTGGACTACGCCCAACTATTGCCACTGCCAGGGTGTTAAAGGAACTCACTGGTGATAATCTCCAAGCAACCGGGTTGTGTTTTCCAACAAATAATCAGATTAAGGTGAATTTGATCCACTACCCATGGAGGCCATGTGGAAATCACTGATGACTGAGGCTGCTGTGGGCGACCAAAAACTTGTGGGAAGACCAGGAAAACATTTTCCTCTCTAAAAGGGAGCATCACCTGCCTTACAGTGGATTCCAAGTAGAAATATTAAAATGCTGACAGGTATCAGCTATCTGTCATGGAATGTCTAAAATCAGGTTGTGGAGAAGAGTAGGTGTATAGAGTGAGCTCACACATAGTACATACAAGAAGTTGTCTAGGGATAACAAGTTTATGGAATATATATATTTTTCCCCATATGGGTTCCCAGCTGGACTTCTTTGCCGCCTTGCAAGAGACCAACTTGCTAAAAACATCAATAATGTCAAAATCCATGATCCTCATAATTAGATGTGACCTTTGGAGGCTGAAGGCTGAGAACTCACCTGCTTCCGTGGGCTTGCCCCTGCCTGCTAGGTGGGCACCAGGACCACGGGCATTTCTGTTTCCATTTGTTGCCTTGTAGCTCCTGTTCATGCTACCAGGGTGAAGGAAAAGAGGCTTATAAAAAAGAAGGATGGGAATGAAGGAGCGTAAACCTGTGAAGTTGCACAGCTTCAGCCCCAGGGTCAGTCCTCTGTCTGGCATTTGAGACCCTTCATTTTGCTTTTCCTGATCCACTTCATTCCCATCAGCTGGCTTGTGTTCTTCCCGTTCTTTGCTCCTCCTACTGAACAGAGGCCTTTGAGGGGCAAGGCCGTCTCCAGGTGGAACTGGCCACAAGGAGAGCGTACAACACAAGCAAGCTATCCCAAATCACGTGGCTGGAGGCTTCCTGGGAAACTGGAAAAGATACTTCTAGAGTTAAAAACATAGAAAAAAATTAGTTCTTAAAACTTATGCTAATTTGCTTCAACTATGATTTTTTTTTACACTCAGTTTTCAGAAGAGCCACAGTGAAATGAATACTGAGCCCCTCTGAAGTCCCATGGACATCATGCACTTCTCTCCCATGGCTTCTTTTAGAACTTCTGGTCATAAACAACAGACAGACAAGCTCTAACATGTTTCATTTTTCATTAGCTTCCTTTTGATTGGACTTTTTTGTGGTTTTGAGTTTTTTTAAAGTAAGATTTAGGCTTTCTTCTGGGATTTACAGCATGAGTTTGTAACAATTAGGCAAAGTAAACCATGTGGAGATTTTTTATGATCTGCTTTAAACATAAAGTTTTGGAAAGTAGACAATGAAATTATTATTATTTTGCAGAACAGCTGTGCTAAAGCACAGGGGAAAGAGTGAAGAGATACTACTATTTGTTTATTTGGCTTTCAATTGCTATGACAAAGCAAATAACAGCTTTGGTCTTGGTCCACAATTGAGTTAATTGGTAACGCCTCTAATAGTATGTCGTAAAAAACTCCTAATTAGCAGCTAAGCACAGGATAAACTAGGTAGCATGTGTCCATTTGTGCTCCAAGAGGACCAGCCAAGACATAACAGACAGTTAACTGAAGATCCAAAAGTATCTGATTTAAGGTGTACACTTGCAAGAAGGGATGTGTGCGTGTGTGTGCTCCTTCTCTCCTATCCTGTGTCCATACAGCACCCAGCACGATGGGGCTGGGCTCCCTAAGGCATTCCCTGCACAATGGGGACCCAATCTGAAAATTGCAGAGTATTTTCTGGAAGACTTTTGCTACCTCTGGCAGTCTCTGGGTCAGGGCCCACTGGGAAATGTTTGCCATTGCCTCCCGTGTTTAATTTCAGAGAGCTCCCAAGGAGATCCCTTCTCTCTGCCCTTTCATCTACCGTTCAAGCCCCTCACACGGCAGGGAAGTACTCAGAGCACCGGGGGAAGAAATGGTCCAGATATGAGCAGTGAAGGCGCTGGGAAAGAAAGCACAGACGTAAAAAGGAAGTATCTGGGGACAGTGCTAGAAATCCTACACCTGGGCCAGCAATTCAGACATCCAAAGAACACACTGTGAAACATGGGCAGCAGAGGCACGGGGATGAGATGACAGTTTACATTGGAATGAGCAAGCGCAGTCAGAGTCCTTTAGCAAATGCCTGCAATGCAGGCCCTGGATCAGGGGTCAGTCTCTTGCCTGTCTGACAATCCCATAAAATGAGTTCATGCACCTCAGTCCATCTTCAGTTTACTAAAAGCCTGCAGCACCAGTCCATGGCAGGACAGCTGGTGATGCTGGGGAGCAACATCACAGCCAGCAAAGGGGAAGACTGGTAACTCACGAAGGCAGCAGCTGTGTTTCACTCCTTAGCAGCATCTGGGATAGTTAAGGTTGATGGATAAAAGCATGAGGCTGTAAGACTGGCACTCAAAAACTCAGAAAGGACTGCTGGGTGCAGAAACAAGAGAAGAGTGGCACAGCATTTTCCCAAAATGCAACATTAGTCCTCATGTGGAGATGGATGGGGGAGAAGTTTTGCAGCAGCTGTTCATGCTGCTGTCTTTCTCCTTTCTTTGTCTAAACCACTAACATGGACAGGATGGTCTGGTCATTTCTTCCTATCTGCCTCCTGGGGCACCCAAAATTTTGGCAGCTTCAGTACAGCTCCACTGAGGTGGATGTGAGCAGCAAGGGAGATGGTGACAATCTCTCGCCGGTGACTAAGCCCAGTACAGGGACAGGAACACAGCAGCCTTGTACCCAGATTGATGGAGGAGACAGATCCTGCTCCACCAGAGGGAAAGCTCTGTTAGATGCAAGTATTTCCCTGCAGCTCTCTTGCATGGCAGGTGAGACACAACCTGTGGCATAAGGCCAGCAAGAGTCAAACAAAAGCCCTTCTTTTGGCACTCTCTGCTCACTGTTTGCATGGCTCTACGACGCAGATTGCTATCTCTTATTAACCAAATAAACAAGCAGCAAAAGTTGAGCAAAACGGAAACACACACACAGCTTGTCTGCAAATAGAGACAAACGCCTCCGCCGCATGGCTGCACCCAGCTGTCTGGCTGTTACCTGCTTAAACAGCTCTAATTTCACATTAAGGTCAATGCAATCAGAGCCTCTCCTCCCGGCTGGAAAACCTGCCTAATGAAACACTCAGGTTTGTATTGAGTCCACTTCAGTGCGCCAGCAGAGCGTTTTGAGGAGCTGAGGTGGGTGCTCTGGCCCTTCTTCCGCAAGGGTGAGTCCCCTGCTGTGGGAGCAGGGCTGAGCAAGCTCAGCAGGCAGAGGAGAGAGCAGGAGCTGCACTGCAATCTCCCGCTGAAATGATGGGACATCTCCAGCTTTCAGCCAGGGTATTCTCCTGCCTGGATCATCCCACACTGGAAAGAGAGTGCAGAGAGCAGAGCCCTGCCCAGGTCTGTGCTCCATTCTCCTGAATTCCCCAGACTGGCTCCACTTCTAGCAAATGCTATTTATCCTGCTTATATGCATCCCTTCCCTCTATCATTCTCACAGAACTCTTGCTTTTCCCTGAAAATACATATGGGCTGAGTAAATTCTCTTTATACATAGTCTGAGGGTTTTGGCTTTTGAGATTAATTTTTCACTCTTCAGTTTCTTTTAGCTTCTCCTTTGCAAAGATTGGAGCTCCTGACCAAGTTTTGATGCAGTCCATGAGGGTGACAAACAGCTAGGCTGTGACCACTTGTGTGCAGGAAGCTATTTAGCCTGATCTACATTCTCCATGTTGCTCAAGACAAAGTTAAAAAAAAGAAAAACCCCTTTGTCTTTCATCCTTTCAAAATAACTGTTCCAAGGATAATTTAAAGTATTGAGACATTGATTCACTAAACATCACTGGCCTGCTTATATGTGGGCAGGCAAAGTCACTCATTATTGGTGATTTATTAGCTGTAGCTGCCTCTTTGATCTTCTCCAACACTGTGCACTCGATATCCTGCTCCCATGAGGCAGCAGGGACAGCAGCCCTTTCAAGACTTTCACATTTTTGTGACTTACGGTTCATGTCCATGGAACCACCTCCACTTAAGACACTGCATCTTACTGGATTCAGGGGAATCTTCTAGAGCCCTACAATATATGCAAAACCAGAAGTCACTCTTGGATTGAGAAATTATGATACCAGCACCTCTAAATTGCTTTTAGCGGCTTTCTGTGCTGCCTCGGGCTCAGAAGTGCTTCGTTTGCTGACAAAAATCATAGACTCGTACACATTGGAGATGCAAAAGCCCTGCTAGCTTCAGCTAGTCCATTTCTCCTACCAGGGAGGGAATATTCCCAGCAATCTGTTTTCCCCGCTACTTTGTCTTGTCTATTTTTAAACATCCCATGTAGCAAAAATACATTTAGATTGTCAGGATTTCAGAGCCAAGTTAGCTGTGGAAGCACCAGCTGTAGCCTAACCTGCTTTGTTTGGTGGCAGCAGCTAAATTGCTCTCTGCTGCCTTTGAAGTCAATGGTAAAAGTCTTATTGGCTTCTGTGGGAGCATTCTCAGGCCTTTGGTACGGATGATTGGAGCAAATAGCTATGGAGCACTGATAAGCCATTCCTGCACTATCGCTTTCCAGGCCGTAACTGCATTTTAATAGGCAAGAAATTGTCTCAGCAGCAGTCAGGGTGCAATAACAGCAAAGCCATGCGGAGCACGCGACAGACTGGCTCTGCGCAGGAGCGACTCCTGCCATGACCACACAAAGTCACAGCCATGAGCCCAAACAGGGCTGGTGGGACACGTGATCCGAGGGGAACAGTCAGAGGCACCCCTTCTGTACCTCCTTGCACTCCAAAATACACCAGAGGTCAGTTCAGTTTCTAGTTAGCTCCAAAGTGTTTTCCCTTTTCCTGTTTCACTTAACAACATGAATGAAGGGGGCTGGGCACATTAGGGTCCCCTTTTCCCCTCTATAATGCCTTGACTAGAATATAGCACAGGTATGGCACTGCCCTACTATTCTAGCCAAAGAACACCAAAAAAGAGCAGTTGCTGAATTGCAGAAGTTAAGAAGTTACCATATAAAACTTGAGTCACCTTCTCCAGGATAAAACTGCCAACAGCTACCCTGTGAGATGGAGCACTCAGCAGCGGCAGTGACACGGCCCCGGTGCAGCTCAGTACTTTTGCTTTCTCTTTTAATTTCTGTAACAATGGCAGGTAGTGAGAGCCAGAGTTGGATTTAGTTTAACAGTTGTTGTGCTCTGCTGGGACAACTTCCTCTGCCTCCACATTTCCTGTCTGGAAGTTCTCCCGAAAGGATGGATTAACCAATATATGACCTGTATGGGAAATGCACTTTATTGAAGCCATTTTTCTAGGGTGGAGCTGAACAGCTCTTTAACAGCACATAGCTGCACTACATGAGAGATGGTAAAGAGACACAAAACCGTATTCAGGTACAACCAGGATGTAAGGAGAGATGTATTATTAGCTCTTACTGTAATTTTTGCCTGTATGCAGAGGAGAGTGTCCTTGTGTGAGGAAGCATGGGGTATCACAGCATAACAGCACAGAGGAAGGGACTTTCTCGTGCCATGAACACAGACTGATTAATCCACCATGGCAGGCCCCAGCATCCTGGCAAGGACAATCCATATGCTACAGCTGTGTGGGCACAGACCCCTATCCAAAAACTGCTTTTTTCACATGATGGAAGCAGCAAGAGACACGACCTGTGGGGAGAGCTGTGACAGAGACCAAGCACAGTTCAATCTTCTCTTTTTTATAAGGCTACAGCAATCAATAGGGGCCATAAGTGTCACAGAACAGTCCCATGTTACTTCCATGGCAAGCCCTATCCCTAGGCATCCCATGTCAGGCTCAGCTCTTCGGCTGTACACCGGGTGCTGCTGGCTGCTGTGAGCTGGCACTGCTATCCATGGAGCACAGTCCCACTGGAGATGGCTCCTGTCCCAGGCCATGAAGGACCATCTCTGGGTGGCAGCACGAGGCTGCAAAGCCCAGGCAGCCTCAGCATGAGAGATGGAAGCACCCAGAATCTCTTCCAGAAACTGCAGTAAAGTCCCTGCTCCCTGATCACATCCCTTCCTCCCTGCCATAGCAGGTTAGCAGTGCAGTTCGGTTATTGCAAATTTACATCAGGGCTGGAGACATGAGAAACTGAACAGAGGCTTTAAAAGCCACATTTTTTTTCTTTTTTTTTTTTTTTTTTCAAAAGCCTGACATAAACCACCAGCCAGATTTACCATGGGTTTCCTGTGTGTGCACATGAGTTATACGCATGGTAAGTGTCCCGTCATCGTGAATTCTGCCGATGTGCCTCTTTAACAGCGCTGATCATGGGGAATTCATTTGGTCTCCATATAGCTGTCACCTGTATTACCAGAGCGGTTTCATTCTAATTTAGCATTACTTAATGGTGAAGATAAAGTTAAGTGCTAGCCATGTGGGTCTTTTCTTGGCTTCTCTCTCTCTGACACAGCAAGAGTGTGACTGCAGGGTATTTTATGACCAATAATTCAAAAGAGCAGGGAAAAGAAGGAGCAGCAAATATCAGCTGCTTGTCAATCATCCACAGTCTTTCAGCTCAAGTGGTTATACCTGGACCTCTGACCTTTTCTTCTGCCATCTCTGATCCCCATGTTTGTTTGGAGTTCTTTAGGCACTGCAACCACCAAAATATTTTTTTTTAAACGTTCAGGCTTAGGCAACTTGCTGTGGTTACCCGCAATGATAGAGAACTATGGTGTATAAGGCCATACCTAATGGCTGCAATATAGCAGCCAAATTATAACCAGCCCTACAAGCTGGATGAACACATGGAAATGCTGTGGGGAAACAGAGGGGTTTTATAGCATCAGTTATACAGCAACAAGAGATTTGTCTCCCAAACCCCTGTGCCCCGCCTCTTTTCCCCCAGCTCAGAAAGGTGATCATTCTGTATATATCACGAGCTTGTTTAAACTGGAGATGAAAAGCTACAAAAGTTCAATTAACTGTACAGAAGTACAGTTAATTGAACTCTGCATTGTGTTATTATAAATGCTGCTGACCTCACTTGCAGTCCATTATCAGAGGGTTCTGCTGAATGCTTTAATTAAAGACAATAAGGCTAATAAAAAAGGCATCATTTTCTTGTCTTCAGCACTGCTGGAGAGTTGGGGCTGATGAGATTACTTCCTGCTAATGCGCTTCTGTTGTTGTTGTTTTTAAATCTTTTTCTTCCCATGGTTTGCAAATACTATCTGAGCCTGAGTTGTACTAAAATCATTAAGAACAAGAAAAAATCACTTTTGCCTGTAAAATACTCACTAATATTTGACAAGCAGAGCTCCTCTTCCCGATGATTTCCAGTGTCTTACCCAAAGTATCGCTGCCTTTTGCTGTCAGATCCAGACCCAGAGAAGGAAAAATCTTCCCTACACAGGCACAGGTGCACATATGGACCAAGGGAAAGGTGCTCTGCCCTCAGCACCCATTTGCAGGCAGGACGGAGTGATGACAGTGCCACTTGCCAGAGGGCAGGATCTAGCCCAGAGTGAGTAATGCAGCACCTCTCTGTAATTAACACACTTACTAGCAGCCCATATGTGCCATCTCTACTTCCTTACTGGTGATGGTATTAATGATACCAAGCCAGCAGTGTTTCCAAAGCCAATTAAGGCAGCCTGGCTGGGCTGCTTTTTGTCTCCTGCTTTGGTCCAACAAAGTAGAAGAAAAGGAGGACAACACAGGAAGGCAGCAGTGAGAATCACCACAAGGAAAGGAGAGTTTGTAGCTGGGGTGGGGGAAGCCAAAATGCTGTGGGGGAGGGCATCTCTCACAAGAGAGATGGAAAGGTTTCCAGTAGGACAGCTCTGCTCATCTGGCCGCAGGGCAATGTGCTGAGGGATAAATGTGGCAGGATGCTCTCTGCCTCTGGATTCACAGGGAGGACACACCAGTCCCTGTGTGCATCCCTCAGCCTTCAAGGACTTCTGCAAGGGCTTGACCTTGCCCTTGAGGACTTCTGCAAGGGCTTGACCTTGCCTGACGCTTTCCTTGGTTTTTGGCAAACAGCACAAACACAGTGTGGGGGTAAAAAAGGGGCCATGGGAAATGCCCCTGGTGCTCCTTGCATGCATGTGTTTACTGAACAGGCACTTGCATCCACCAGCACAGAGTCTGAGCCTGGCAACTTCTCACCTCTGGCCACAAAATAGTTAAAACTCTGCTAACAATCCAGGCCATATTTGAACAAGAGACCTAATGGCAATTGGCATTGTAGCCCTGCTGTGAATAAGCCAAACCATCCAGTCCTACTGTGATTAAAAACTCCTTCTTGGATTAAGGAACAAGCAGCCAGATGCTAAGTAACTGAACTTTGCCCCTGCAAGGAGGAGAGCAAAGAATTAACCACTGAGCCAGCCCAGTTTGCCAAGACTTTTATAGGGAAGGAACTTTTACAATTAAATACAGCAAAAGGTTTCTTCCACTGTGAGCCTCTGAACACAGGTTGAAAGGAGCAAAGTCGAACGTGGAAGCCAAGTTAAGGAAGGAAAAAAAAAAAAAAAGTCTTGATCTGAAGGTTGCAGCCTCAAAGTAGCTGGAAACCCCATCAAGTGACTGAATGGGAACAGCGAGAGGCGGGCAAAGACCACAACTCCTCCCTGGGTAAAGGATGAAGCTGTAATGTGGAGAAGGCTGACCTAGTTACATATTTCTTCTTCGCTCCCCGTTTCTCTCACTACAGTTGCCAGGCTGGCACATTGCAAAGCAAATTGTACAGGAAGTTTCTACCATCTACGCCAAGACAAGGAGAAACCAGGAGCTCTGTAGATGGGGGCATCTCAAGCAGCACCATGTCTGATCTCCTTGGAGGAAAGGCACTTGACTGTGCCACATCAGCCCTTCCAAGGTGTCTCTCTCCATCATGTCCATCCCATTCATCTTTTTCTCTTGTGTTGACAGCTGCCTGTCATTTTGGCACAGTAGGGCAACGACCCGCAACCTAGTGATATTTGCAGCTTCATCCTCCTGAGCACAGGAGGCACGTGCTCATTAAACCAACTCTCTCCATCCTTCCTGTCTGCAGTTCAAACAAGGGAGTGTTCCCTTGGGCAAGGAAGATCCTGCAGCCCCTGCTGCTGCAGAGGTGCTGCACAAAACAGATCTGCCCTGGACTACCAAAGAGCCAGCAAGTATGGGGGTGACACAGTGCTGCCTTGTACAAGTGCTGCTGATTCCCTTAATTCTGGCAGAGTTGGGAATAGGGAGGAGAGGCAATGGTGTCTTTCACTGACCGTGTGTTTTCACACAGCCAGGAGCCTCTGACAACTTTAACTTTCATTCCTAGATACACCCCTGTGCTTTTGGAGAGGGGCAGCAAGCATAATTTTATGGCTGTTGTGAGTCCTGTTCCTCTCTGCATTGGGTACAGCATCCTTACAAAGCCAGCTCCCAAACTGCACCTGGATTTTCCCAAGGTATGGCAGAGCTTCCCTGGCTACAGCACAGGGTGGCACACTTGGCATACACCAGGCTAAGCTGGCACAACTCACACCGTGCTCCTCCAGTCAGCTCTGGAGATCAGCAGGCTGCCATGGATCCCATGTGACATCATGAGATTTGGTCCTTTTGGTACCCTTCAAGGATACCTGAACATGCTGAACCAGTGAGTGTCTGGAGGCCAGGAAATTTGGAGAAGCACACAAGACCTGGATCCATTCACTGCAGATCTCCCAAATATCGACTGCTACTGCAGACTCACAAGCCTGACAACCTTAAACCATAACCCACCAAGCTGAGGTGGGGTGCAGGGAAAGCTCTGCTCTTGCTGAGCAATTAGATAAAGGAGCAGCTTCCAGGAGAGGCAAGAGAAACTACCAAGGGAAGCATTTCCAAAAGATGAGCAAGTCCTTTGGGGAAGACAGTATTTTGGAAGAATCGATGCTAAATGTAGGAGATTTAATGACTTATGGGGAGTCTCCAGTCTATAACTTCTAGCTGGAAATGAGGGGAAAAGAACACTGAAACCTTCTGAAATTTTCACCATTCAAAGCTACTGATGGTGCTTTTTGGGGGGCTCAGGAGTATTTTTGATGTGTGCATGTCTCATTTTCAATGAAAAATATGCCTTTATGGGGAGAACTGGAGGCGATCATGAGGAGATTCATGCCCTCCGTCACAGCTAACCCCTCCAGCTGAAACAAGGGATCTCCAGAAAAGAAGTGATGAAGACACTGAGGCAGATGGTAAGCAAAAATGAAGCCAGACAGAGTTCATTTGGTAAACAGTTGCTATGACCCCACTTTTCAGCATCACTTGTTCACTTAAAGCCTCGCTCCTGCTTCATCCTCACTTTCAGAATAGGGAAAAAGAAGGGATTTGCATCTCTGAACTAGCTGAGGTGATCCAAGGTCCTGTGGACAACCTGGTAGAGCAATTTTTCCAGTACACCAAGTAAACATTGCTGTTGTGGACATATTTTTCCATGCCTCAGCAGTTCTGAGGATTCGACACTCCAAGAGGATTTCCCAAAGCAAAACTCCATCCCACCCCCTCTCCCTTCCCTTGCACGTCTCAGATGTGTTTCAAAACCCAAAATATATCCACAGGTACTGTGTCATACCTAACCTACAGTGTCACACCTGACCTGCAGCAAGGCTGGAGCTCAGGCTTTGCCAGCCGAGGCTGCTGGAGCACACGAGGGGGCAGTGCCCTGGAGGAGGGAGAAGGGGATGCCAGAGCCTGCACCCCACTGCCCAGTTCAGCTCCCGAGGGGAGATGGGAGCCCTGCAGCCACACAGCTGGGATTGGCACACTGGGCTGCCACTCTCATCAAGCAGGAGGGTAATTAGGGAGCACTTCTTCAAACAGAGCTGCCTGTGCTGTTTGAAAGCTGCCCCAAGCTGCTCCGAACACAGAATGCCATGTCCCAGCAGCACAGGAGCAAACTTACCCCTTCCCTCACCACTGCCCCAAATGAAAGCTTTGGAGCCAGCAATCATTTCAGAGAGATCAGTGGTTGGTCACCATTTTCCAGCCTTCTCAATCCACAAATTGCTCTACGAGCATCTTGAGCAGAAAGAAAAGGCTAGGTCATTGTGGATGTGTTCTCAGGAAGAGATAAACCCATTCCATGTATTGGTAAGCTCCACAATCATCACTGCTGGAAGCTGGGTGTTTATGAGAACTGGCTCCTTTGTAAGAGCTGCACAAACACAATGTGGGGTGAATAACAACTTCAGTAGAGGAAACCAAAAATATTTGGACCAAAGAAAACACTATGATACATAAACTGAGTATGACTTACCTCAAATCTAGGCTTTAGGGGGAAGTAAAACAAACCATCCAATGTGGGACAACTACAAATGACTCATTCAATCCTGACAGGAATTTTGTTTTAACTGAGTTATTATTTGTCCTTTTTATTTTTTCTACAAAAGAGGCCCTCTCTCATTTTAAGTGAAAAAGACTATGTCAAAAGTTTAACATGTTTTGTCCCAGAAATTCTCACCTGATAAAGAAAAGATTTGTCCCATCCTGAAACCGGTAAACCAGTCCTTCCAGCCTTTATGATCCACCTCCCTCCATCCCTCAGAGACATTCACTGACTCCAATTCATGAGCAGTTTCCAACCTCCTGTAACTCCACTAATTGACAAATTTACTGTGTACTACACATATTTTACCCATGTCTGCAAGAATCAGATTTTCTGTTCTCTCCACTCCCTTCTCTGGCCCTTCTGCTCCCCAGTCCCCACAGCTGTCTTTCTGCTCAGAAGTCACATACACACAAATATGCCTCTGTTTCATCTGCAACATCGGTACAGCTTGACCAGTCTCCTCAGTATTTTTAAATATGTACAAACTCAACAAGTAATGTAAATGAGCCATCACTTAATTATTTCCTCAACTTGTCACGCAAGGAACAATTTGGAGCGAGGGCCGGAGGTGGTGAGAGGCAGCACTGCTGCTCCCCCTGCGTCCCACCGACCCACCCTCCAGCTTCCAGCAAAGACTCACTTCACAAAATTTAATTACTCTGCTAACATGTCCCATATGCTCTGTGGCAGGCAGGGAAGGCTTTAATTACATCTGCTCTAGACATGCTGGGGAGCTCTGATTCCCCATCTCCCAGGGACCCAACACAGCACCCGTGGGGATGTGGGTGCTGCCAGAACCAAAATGGTGGCTCAGCATCAGGCCCTGGGTACAAAAACACGCTATTTTTCCTGCTTCTGCCCCTACAGACACACATCCACAGATAATGGTAGGGCTGCAGCAAGAGAGGGCTCCACTCTCTGGAGGAAAACAATTCGTCCCTCTTAAAAAATGCCGACCATCACTGTTAATGAACTGATTAACAATCACTAATGATTAGAAAGCCCTTCCACACCATTGCTCATTTGTATGGCACTTGAGAGACATCATCTCTCATTTGGAGAGTGGAGGACAAAACCTATCCCCAGCTGGCCTTCCTCTTCCCTCCATCCTCCCAACACTTCAGCACCCCATGGAGCTGCCTTTTCCCCTCCTTCTCCCACCCCGTTTTACTTTTCATTTTCACAGCTGCCTCTGCAATTGCTACTTTCATAGCCAGCGGGTGTTGCTGAGGTGGCAGGTAGTCAAAATCGCTTTGGGGCACAATACATCAGGTGGTAGACAAGGAGCAGGCAGGAATTTGTTTGACGTGACATTGTTATGCAGAGATACTCACCATTCCCGAGGCTCTTCATGCAATTGGATGGCATTTTCTGGAGACAGAAATCCTGCTTTAGGGGAAGAAGGGCTGGAGGCAGGGGAAATCCTTTCATTCAGGATCGTGTTTAAGTGTGAGAGCAGAATATCTATTGTTGTCCCTACGCTTTTAATGTGGTTTGTGGCTTATGTGATCCAGCCTGTAATCTGTTCCACATCTTATACTGCCTTGAATTTGATCGAGCCACATCTGAATTGTGATAGACTGCTCTGCTGACTGCCTTGTGGTGAGCCATCTCCCACCAGCTACAGCCAGAGTTTTGAACAAGGGCCAGTCATTATTGTTTGCAAAGTCTTCAGGCAGAGGGGCAATTTCCAAGAATATTGTGGGTAGGAGAAACTCCGCAGAAGATGCCTTTGAAGTGCATTTTCCAAGTGTGGGGTATGAGTGTACATGTACACACAATTTGTTTGGTAAACTCTCTGTGCTTCCTCAATCAAAGACTCAGCTGCAGGGCCATGATTTGAAGCAGGAATAGCGCTGCTTTCCCAGGGATCAAGGATTGGGCCAGGGTCATCCATGGGCTGTGGATTTCCAAGTCCCATTGCACACATCTGCAGCATCCCTCAGCTTTCCTGCTGCATCAGGGCATCCCTGCCCCAGCCATGCTCCAGTCCCATTTGGCAGCTGCAGATAGGTGGGGGCAATGGTGAGCTGAGCAGTGGGAGAAGAGCAGGGTAGGAGATCTTTCCTGAGCTGCATCCTTTGCCATCTTGCATGAGCTGCTCTGCTTGAAGAGCAGTGCCTGGTCCATATTTTCCAAGCGGTTTTGTTCCTGTGGAGACGTGACAAGCTCCATGGGAGCTTCCTCTTCCCCCTGCACTAAGTGGAGTCTTGTCCCATGAGCAAGCTCTGGAGCCATGAGAGCAAGGCTCATGGCTTGTGGCATCAACTCCCATCCTCCCTGTCCCTCTCCGCTCTGGAGCGGCTACACAGAGCATGAAATGAGCACATGCTCGAGCTCCACATCACCAATTTCTTCTGTGAGAGGGAGATAACCCACAAAGCACTCGGAGGAAGGGTGGCACAATGCATTCTCTTTCAGGAAATGCTCATCCCAACGCCCTTCTTTCTCCACCTGAGGACCCAGTGAGGTCTCATACAAGGAGTATTCCTTCAGGAGAATGCTGGTCTGCTCCCTTCCTTTCCCAAAGGTACCTACATTGCATTAAGGTTATCCAGATTTCATGCCAAGGAATGGATATGTGGCTGGTCCAGCTCCACTCTAAGGTTCGTATAGAAGCCAATTCCCTTAACATTATTTCCTTTTAGCCTAGAGCCTAAAATTACCGCTACTCAAGCTGAGGGAAGGGAAGAGGAGGGGAGGAAATGAAAAGGGAATAAAGGGAACAGACAGAGAGTGAAGCCAGCACTTGGGACATCACAGCTAGAAAAGGTCAGGCTGCACTTTTGAACAGCTCATCCCCTCCTTTAGGTTCATGGTAATGGGAGATCCTGCCCTTCTCTGTTTTATGCATTTCAGTAGTGTCACTGTCCTTAGGGTGAATCAAATTGATTTAGTCCAGTCTCCCAGTTCAATTTCTAGGGCTGCTCAGCCAGGACTCCCTAATCTGTGAACAGGATTTCATTGTGGCTGGGCACTCCTGGTCCTTCAATTTATGGCTTGGCATTAAATTGGGCTCCAGTGATGCAGGTCCACTTAGATTATGTGTCTAAAAGATCAGGCAACTGAAGCTCAAGCTGTGTGAAGATAGAGGAATTCTTGTGGAAGTGAGTCTTCCTCCCTGAGTAAAAATAATCCTGTGACACCCTGTCTGTGTGATCCAAAGGGCTGTGGCTTTGAGGTCAGGATGAAATCTCATTCAGGAGAAAAAAGAAATAAAATATCATGGAAAGCTGGTTTGCAATTAAAAGAAGCATTTCTTTCTAAAGTGCCTGTTCCTCACTTGCAACAATGGAATGAGCTGAGCAGCTGGAGATTTTTCAGCCCCCAAGTCTGTTTTTCCATTTTGGAGGGCAGGAACTTGTGCAAAAATATCTCACAGGTTTGTTGGGGTTTTTTCCTATTCCTGCGGGAGAGGCATACAATACAAAACCACCTAATTATAGAAGCAATGTTTGAAAATAGAAATTTCAAATCCAATATTGTGTCGTGGCCTTAAACCAGAGCTTATCACTTCCAGGCATAAAGAGATGTTGCAGTCATCACTTCGACATACCGGACTTACCCTGGTTGGGAGCTGGGTGTGCAGGTCTGAGCTGTGATAAAGGAATTTGTCTCCTTCCTGTCTGAGAGCAGAACATGTCTCCCAAGCACATATTTTAAGAGCAACCAGGACTGCACAAGCTCAGCCTTTGGCAGGAACCAACCTGCCGGTCCTTCAGTAGCGCATTTTATCCATGACCTCAAAGCAGGAGACACCAGCCAAACAGGGCTGGAAAACTTTTCAATCCTAAATATCTGAGATGATTGGGGGGCTGCACAGCAGCTTGCCAGGGCAATATCATCTGTTGCTGTGAGATGTGTGCCCTGAGGAGCAGCAAGAAAGCACGTGGAGATGCTCAGGAGTGTAGAGCCAGCCAGGATGTTCTGCCTAGGAATGTGCAGTCTGATCCCTGCTGCCATTTGGGCATGGCTGCTAAGCTGAGCCAACTTTCAGAAGGTGTCCAGAGACATCCTGGCGACAATCCAACACAAAGCCAGGACGTAAATTCACAAAGGATCAGCCTGGAAAATGGTCCTGTTCCTATGGTGGCCCAGCAGAGCTGCACACCCCAACCAACCTCCCTCACCCTGGAGCTGACCCACAGCTCAGCTGTGCCCAGGCAACATCCCCTCCTCCTGGGTAACTTCCTAGACCTTGTATTGTTTCAGGGAAACATGTATTTGGCAGCTCATGTTTTCCAAAACACCAGCCAGCAAGGATGGAAATAGCATTTTTTCCCAAAGAGTCTTTCTCCACTATGTCACGAAGTAAATATCCAGGGTGTGTTTCCTCACCCTTAATGTGCACAAAGAGAGGGTAGGAGGGTTTGGCAACAGACCTCAAGGATCCAGGATATCAGGACAGCAGAGGCAAACCAGCCTCAGGGTCACTACGAAGAGCACGGGGCTCCCCCGAGCACCAGGGTCAGCTCAGGCAGAGCTGCACAAACCCAAACACACATCCCCAGCCCTGCACCTCGCTGCTCTGCCTGTAAAATCAAGGCAGGGCTCTGGGAAGGAGGGTTCTGTGGAGCACAAAGTCCCTCACAGCCTGGGAGATGAGCACCCCCAGGACCGCCAGCTCCCTTGGCAGTGCAGCGAGGGGCAGGTTGTGCCTCGTGCCCCCTTCTCGTGCGCTATCGACTGGACACCTCTGCGCTGCCTTCTGGACACAATCAATAAGCAGAGACAGGCACTACTGCTAAATTATCCTACTGGCCTCCTGGTGATCTAATAGACTCTCCAGTAAGGTCTTATTAAATTCCAGGCCAAACTGCATCCAGTTACAGTAATTACTGAATATTTAAGAAACAGCAATAGGCTATTTAGAGCACAGTAACAAATATCTCATGGAAAATTTCATGCTCTTTAATTACTATGCAATACCTGTCTTTCTGGTGACACCCTCCAACCTGGATTTATGTGTTAATTTGCATCTGCTCTTCTATGTTTCAGCATTTTAGAAAAGAAGAGAAATGAAAAATTTAAAAAAAAAAATTTTGAGAGCATTTCTCCTGTTGAGGGTTGGGACCTGCAGGTAGAGAAAAGCCTAATGAAAGCAGGTGCTGTGCCAGCTTTCCCTATCCCTGTATGGAAAGTCCAAATGCTGCAGACCATCACTGCAGCTTTCCACATCATCCCAGCTCCAAACCCAGCCCCATCCCTCTGCACACTCAGCCCTGACCTCTACAACCCCCATCACTCCCACCCTGGGGCTCAACTGCTCCAAAAAAAAGCGAAGTCAAACAAATCAAGCCTTCACTGACCGATGTGCATCCTCAGGAAGTAGGGCAACACCTGCCTGGAGCTCATTTCCCTGCACGCAGCGAGAGCCGCGGCCAAATCCAACTGCGGGTCCTCTGTGCTCTCTGAGAGCCGTAACCCCAGCTGTGCTCTCCAGCTCACTCCCTGCCTTATTAGCACTGAACAGCATCCTTATTTAACACACTTCAATTTAGAGTGGAATGGATATTTCTTACTTCAGAAAGTCTCACCTGCCTCTCAAATGGCTCTTGGCACACTGCCCGCGCTCACTCGCGCTCTGCCTTTAACAAGGCAAGCCTCATGCCGCTCGAATGGAAAAGAGCTGGCAGGGCTTGATTGAAAGTTTGGAGTCCTTCCCCCTCCCCATCCACTTAGATGCCACAAGAGCCCCCAAATCTGTATAGCCTTCTTATTGCCAGGAATGAAAATCTTCTGCCAGCACATCTCCCAGGTTCCTCATCACAGAAAGTGAAGCTAAAACATCTAACACAGGCACCAACAAAGATTGGCACAAAAAAGAAAGAGGGGGAAGATGAGCACTGTTTGCAGAGCTTGCCTGGCCTCCTGCTACCCCTGCCCCCATCTTTTCTTTCTTCACTGTTGTATCCTCAGAACATCCAAGCCCAAGGCAGAAATATCTAACAAGTAAATTTTTTTTCCTTCCCACCCCCAACCGCACTCCTTCTGCAGGTAGCTTGAAATGCAGAGATCCAAGAGAAAGGAGCATACCTCACCGCTCCCACTTTCCTAACAAGACCTCATTATGGTGCAGGGAAAACTTGACCCCATCGGAAGTGTCAGGCCGAGGCACTGTGTTTATTTCTCACACAGTCCCCCTCACCTGGAACTTGACGGGTGCTGCAGGGAGGTTATTCTTTCTTCCTTTGATTGCTACGGGGAATAAGCTTTTCTGTTTTTTAACAAAGCTATTTTAAAATAGATGCTTAACTCTGTGCTATTTTAAATGATGCATAGAAAAAAAGCCCACAGCGGAGCTGCAGTTCAGCACAAAGACTGGGCGAACAGGAGCCCATGTGCTCCTACCTGTGTACAGGGGGATCTTGGTGAAAGGAATCCACTGATGGCTACCTTGAAGAAAACAGCCCTGTTTGGGCCAGAAGATGGTCATTCAGCTGGGAATAATTGCAAACCTGCTAGAGGCTTCCCCAGTTTGCTTTTGCAGGTCACTACATACCCATGCTCATCTCCAAACACTGTGAACTACATCCCTGCAAGGTGAGAAGCAGCATGGAGGAAGGCTCCGGGCTGCTGGGTGTTGTGGACACCACATTTCTGGCCATCCTGCGTGCTGGTGGCCATGCTGCAAGTTGAGTGAAAGACCATCCACAGCCACAGGAGAGAAGAATCAGAAAGACACAATGCATGCCACCCAGGAAACAGACTTCCATCTCCATTCCCAACAGAAGCAAGTTAGGAGCCACTAGATATCAACAGTTCCAGGGACTCAGCTTGGATTTGCACTGTGATCTGGAGGCAAAAGTGTTTTCTCGATGTGCATTTATTATTTTGGTACACTGCAGATTATAAACCTGTGAAGTTACAAAGCCATATAGTCAGTGTTTATCTCTGGTGTTTGATTATTACAAAGTTGTTCATGCTCAGCAAATACATTTTCTGATTATCAGCTGGCATTTACTTTATAGACATCTGTGTTATTAAACACACAGAGAGAGGGGATTTAGGGATTGTGATAGCAAATGGCCCTTGTTCAGTCTATAAGGAGTCACGTGCCATTTTCCAGCTGCTCCATCACGATCTCTTAGTGTGGGTCAAACCTTCATCCAGCCCAGAGAGGTCCTGCATCTCCCAAAACTCCCTCCCCTCAAGTAGACAAGGCCACTTCTTCTGCATGGTAAAGGCATCCCATACCTTCAGCTGCATCGATGCTGCTGTCTGGCACTGAATTATTTAGTTTCCCCTCACTGTGAATGGAAATGATCTGCAGTTTAAATGGGATGAAGAGAAGTTTGAATCAAAGGCACCTTAACTCAGTCAAACACACATTGGAGACTTCCTTGCCTGTGACTGTCAGGGGTAATAACCACAGCTCTGATCAAACAAAAGGCCCTTCACACCCACTTAGTCCCTGGAATCGGCAGGTTCACATCTCCTCTTCCAGCTGTCTGGAAGAAAGTATTTAAAGAAGTTGAGTCAGAGGGAAATGAGAATGCTGGGCTGTAGAACGTGAACAACTCTCCTGTAGACTGGAGGCTGATTTAATGCTGGGCTTTCCCATCACCCAAACCCTCTGTCATGCAGGCTGGCAACATTCCCTTTCCTCCTGACCTGGCAGGAGAGGAGGTGCAGTGTTAGCTGCACTCAGGTTGGCTAATTCATACCGAAGTGCAGAGCCATCACAGCTGCCACTGGCACATCAGCTGCCAGCTTTCTCATTTCCTAAACCTCTCCTGCTCAAAACCCACCATCTCTGACCACTCCTCCCCTACACACCTGAACGCACCAAGAGCTCCGCACTCTACCCATCACCAAGTATTCCCACCTGTCTCCCCATCCAGGACTTCTTTCCTCATCTCCTCTGTGCTGCCAGCACCAGAACCACTGCAGACATCAGACCTCCTCAGATGGCAGTGTCTCCCTCCAGATCACAAAGTGATGGGGAGCACTGGTCAAGTGTCCTCGTGGTACAACAGGAAGGATGGCACAGGGCTGGAGGCAAATCAGCGATTTCGTAATGGTCACTGCAGAGATCTGGCTATGAAAAGCCTCTTGTGGTAGAAGAAAAGTGGTGCTCAGTGGAGACCCTGTGGTTACCCTGAAATCTGTCAGTGTCTGGAGAATGAGGGATTCTGCTGTCTGCCCTGCCCCTGCCTCACTGTCCCCCAACCCTGTTATCCCCACAGGAAAATTCTCCCCTCCTGTGCTGCCTTGTGAGCTGCCCCCAGTTTGGGATGCCTCCCTGGGGGGATGCTGTTGGAGGGAAGCAGAGGGATGCTCTGGCATCACAAAGCCAGGCTCCGGCAGCACCAGCACGGCATCACAGCTCAGGCTTCCCCCACTGCCCCTGCCACTCCCCACCCCCCAAGTTGCAAGCATTAAAAGGATTACGGAACAAAAAGATGAGAGAGAAGGGATTATAGGGAATTATCAGCCTTGATCCTCTCCTAATTAATTACTGGTCAGACATATGAAAGGCTGGCTGCAGCACACCCCACAACACTGAAGAAGAAATGACATGTGCGACTGGAAAGGCTTCAGTAAATGCCAGCTCTTATTTGTTGATGCAGCTTTCTTGCCAGAAAAGGCTCCTTTAGAGAGAGGTATCTGGACATGGCTGCTGCTATCACCTGTACAGTTTGTGTTCCTCTTCAAACTCACCGTTTTCCTCTTTCTGGCCCTTGCACTCTCTTGGGTGATTTGCAGCCTGCTCTGCCCCAAACCCTGGGACTGGCTCCACAGGGCATCCTCCTCCCTCAGCAGGCTGGGAAAGCTGATGTTTACCTGCCTGACTGAGGATGCCTGGTTTTCTTGTGCGAGGCTGGGCTGACTAATCAAAAGGTATTTTTCTTAAAATTCTTATGGATTGGGGCAATCATCACAACAATCAGAGCAATCCTGCAATGAGGGGAAAGAGGAGGCATGTCATTTCAGCTCTGCTCTCTAGAGGAAGAGATAACAGAAGATCTATTTTTCCGTGTTTCCTGGCCAGGAAAGAAAGGCAGTTCTCATCCCTCCCAAACCACTGTTTACTGGGAACTGGCCAACTGTTTTTTAATTCTCAGAGTTGCACCCCAGTAAACACGAACCAAGCTAATGGCTAGTCTCTGCATATTGTGCTTTGTATGCTTTCCATTATCCATCCCCTGTAGCAAGAAAGAGACACCCTAAAACGATAGATTGGTTACACTGGTCACAGTCATTTTTCCTGAGAACACAGCTCCATCTAGTCCTATTGCTTTGCTGGGCCTGTTCCCACCTCCTTTCCTGACAGATCAGCTCTTTGGCAGGGTCATGGTGCCACCTGAGCAGAGTTAACCCCAAAGGATTCATGATTCCTGGCTAGGCTAATGTGTTTCCTTACTGAACTCCACACCTTGAATAAGGATGTGCACGATTTTGGGGTGCCCTGCATTCCTCGGTCAACCTCCACGCCCTGACATCCCACAAGTGCACCTTAAATCTCACTGAAGCTCTCTGATGGAGCACCCAGAGTCCCAGCCCAAGTCAGATGTTTCTGATTACCTGTAAGTGAAGTGGTTTTTTCCAGTTCTTGGTCCCAGCTACACCATCAGCATCTGTCAGCATCCTATTCTTGCTTCCTCACCCAGCAGAGCACTGCCAGCATGTTGGGTGATTCAGGTCTGGCTTGGGAAGTGCAGGTTCTCTGTTTGCAAACACCACACAGCTCAGCAGCCCTGAACTGGCCACTGCTCCACCTTTAGGCTCAGAGAGGGTGTGTGGTCACAGCAGGCTTCAAAGTGGAAGATGTTTGCTGGATGGGGCTGAAGATCATCTCTTTTTGCATCACACCTTTCCCATGCAGTTCCTGTAACTGCAGGATCATTCCCAAAAGAGTCACACCCAGAGCACTACATCGAGTTTCGTTTCATGACCCACAAAGTCTTTCGGTGGAGAACTCAGACAAGACTTTTGCACCAGCTCCAAGATCCCCCAGGTCTGTCCCTATTTCCTACCTTTTTTTCCTGTCTCTTTTAACCTGAACAACTGTGCGGAGCCCTCAAATCAATAAAACAAAGAAAGGCAAGGCAAGCTGCCACTAAACACCACCTGCCTGAAAAGGATCAGCTAGAATTATTTGCTGCTGCACAACAAATTTCTGCCTGTTCAGTCCCCTGGTTGCTGTGCTGTAGATGCCAAGGATGGAGCAGGATACAGAGGTGGAGGCATCAGCCAGCATCCCCTTCCTCACTGCACAGAGCAGTTGGCTCTGCCGCAGCTGCAGTGTGCACCATATGTTCACGTAAGCGATGAAGCAGGGGTGGCCAGAGCCCTTCCCTTGCTCTGGAGATGAGAAACCCCGGTGGGGGAGCCCAGACACCATCCTTCTGCACCCAGCTGAGAGTTTATCAAAGGGCATCCCTCCAGCTGCTGGGACAGGCAGGCGGCTCTGGCACGTGTTCTCTGCTTTTGCCCGAAGGAATGAGGCTCTTCTCTGCTCTGCACAGAAAAGGTTAAGGGAAAGCAAAATTTCTGAGAAATGCCAGCATGCTGGTTTTGACAAATGCACAAATTGGAGCAGATATGGAATGCAGATGTATGTAAACACTCATGAAATTATCCAATCCCTCCTGCATAATGTCGCCTCGCAGCCACAAAGGCTCTGAGCACTCTGAGAGGCCAAGCCCATTTAGATCCATGCAAATCAGGGAAAAGATGCTGTAAAAGTACCAGGCAAGAGGGAGACGAGAATGAGGGAAGAAGACACCTCGTCATTAAGTTAAAGATGGTCCTGCCTGGCAGCTGGACACCCTGGTTTTGGGATAGAAGTGAGTGGAAGTTTCAAGAGCTCCTTCCCTGCTCTGCCTACAAACCCCTCTAACCCTTAATCTCCAATCATTTTACAGGACCTGGGATGGTAAATGCCAAGTCACAGATATTGAGCCAATTGTCCCAAGATCACACCCTGAATCCTGGAAACAGAAGCCAGGAGTCCTGACGCCCACATCGTTGTCCTAACTGCTCCATCTGTGCCCTCCCTAGCTGTTGCCATGGAGATTATTTCAATGCCACCCATTCCTTACCAGGACATCACTGAAATGGTCCAGCAAAAGCAGTACATAAGCCCTCAAGAAGAAACATCCTTCCGTGTTCCTGCTTCCATGGTGAGCTGCAGCAGGGCTGGGGCAGAGGTGAACAGCTTTCAAGATTTTCTCCACATAAGAGCCCCTTTTTAATATCAAGCTCACATATTTTCTATTTACCTACTGCCAGCTGCACCTGCCCTGATCCCAGCCGTAAGCCCCAGCAGAAGTTAATCTCCCCATCCCCACATCACACCTGCAAAGCCTCAACTCCACTTTTCATAATGGTCTGTATGAACAGATCTCTTTCATTAATCCCCCACCTTGCCCTGGCCCCTGGAGAGCTTCTCAGCGCCAGCCATCTCCCCTGTTCCAGCTCTTCAAGCTGGATTTTGAGATGAGAGAAGCCTCTTGAGAACAGGATTTCCTGACTAAAATAGAGAGGGTGAGGGACGCATGAAAAATGAAGAGCAGACCAAGACGTCCCATATTCTTCCAGGGAACTTAAAAAATTTCAGCTCTTGGGAATAAAGGAATAGAAGTGAAATTGGGAAGTCCTGAACTGCCAAAGACATCTCACTCCCCTACCCCTCAGTGGGAGCATTGGGAAACACCAGCCATCCTACTGAGGATCCAATAACCCTGTTCCAAGAACAACTAAATCCGTAAGTTTCAGGGAAACGTAAACAAGCACCCACACACATAAATAAAGCATGGTAATAAATGTCTTAATAATTAGCAGTGATACAGATGCAGCTGAGCAAACAGCCCTGGATCCAAAAAAACAAACAAGCCTTCTGCTTTCTGTCCTAGCTCCAGTGATAATTGCTTGCACGCCTTCATCACAGGGGATCCCAAAGCTCTCAGTAAATAGAGACAGGAATGTGTATGGAATGGAAGCTGGGAGAGGCAGTGGAGTGGTGCGGATCTACTGCCTGAGCTCCCAAGAGCCACCTTTGGGTCCAGCAGAGTCATTGCCCACTGGTGTCACACTGTGGGTGCACGGCCTCACAGAGCATCTCCAGCAAGTCCTTCTGCTCTCCAGGAACTCCACTTTCAGATTGCTGAGGGGAGAGATAAAAGGAACTGGGGAAAACTGGGCATGGTTCCCTGCTTGACAGAGCAGCCCCAGCCCCCAATATCCGTGTTCATCCGGTTGCTCCAAAGCTGCCCTTGGGCTCAGGGGGACAGCACTGAACAGCTCTTGGCATCTGTGCTGGGCCGGGGCCCATCTGGGACAAGACTAACACTCGGTCAGGAGCAAATCTACAAGGCTTTACTCTCAGTTATTTTTTGCTCAATTATGCCAGAGGGAAATCATATTACGAGAGGGATCAATAAGGAAAACAGAGCTGGAGGAAGGAAGAGAGCAGTACAGAAACACACGCGCTCGCAAAAACCCCTCTCTTCTGAACTCCAGCTGCAAAAACCCCAACCCTTTGAACTTTCCCTTTGAGTCCTGAGCTCATCTAGCTTTTTTCTTCTTTTTTTTTTATTTCCCCTCCAGACTCAAGGATGCATTTCTAACCTCAGAAAGAAAATCCTCCTTCTGTAACAGTCATTAATTGGCTTTGGGGAATCTGGGCCACCAGATATGCCCCTAATCCTATACACACTTCCAGTCCTGTGTTCAGAGTTGCGTTGGCTGGCACTTCTTTCTGCAAGTGACTTGTTAGGGGAATTAGCTGCTTTCTTTAGCCACTGCAGCTGTCTGGCTTGATATCTTTTTTCAAATATGGAGGGGAAAAAAAAAAAAAAAAAAGGAAAAGGCAGTCAGCAGATCATGTTGGGGAGACACTGATGTGAATTTTTCTCTCTCTAAATAGTACATTTCTCCATTATCAAGACGCACAAAGCATTGTCAATCACCTTGTCCTAATACAAAAGCAAAGAGCTTGCCAAAAGGTTGGCAGCAATCAGCACATCCTTGTGGGTGGCGGGGTGTTATGAGAGGAGTGCCTGTTTCGACTGGGAGGGTGTTTGTCATGATTTAAAATGTTAAACCTTGTAAGTGGTACGTAAAGGCTGACACGAAAATGTCTGAAGAGCATATCCACAAGGCATCTTCTCAAAGGTTCTAGGAGCCAAACACAACTCAGGATTGGGAATCTCCAGCTGCCCTTAGGAGATCTTCAGCTCAAACCTCTTCCGATATGGGGGGATTTACGAAGCAGTCACAGACTGCAATTCACCATTTCCCCAGGTGGTCCTACCTCCAGAGACTGCTCGCACATGCAGGGCATCTCCAGGCAACAGGTGGGGGATCTTCCTCCTCAACAGGGGGAAAGCGATTCCTGCAGAAGATAACTCAGGGAGGGGTCAAGCTTAGGTGCCCTAAGCCTCTTCCCAGAGATCCCAGAGATGCTCGTATCCTTAACAGTGCATACCAACAAGAACCAAAATGAAATCAAAATTGAGCTGAATTCTTGTCTTGAACAAAAACAAGCCTATTCACCAATCTAAACACATACGGGAACCCTCGTATGAGTAGAAGGAAAAAAAAAAACCTGACCCACGGTTTATTAAATTATTCTTTTTCTTATTACTGTCTCTTCTGGTTCAGACTGAGGCTTTGAAAAGCTCTGAGGCACATTGATCTTGTGCTATTTCCCATTTAATACTGAAGCACTTGAAGCTCTTGGGAAAGGTCATTCTGTTCGCATCTCTACCTGAGGAGATTTGGATTGCACAAATGAACACCCAGATGCTCAAGTCTCCCACCTACCACACATGGCTGTCCTTTTCGGGTCAAATCCTGCCAGGCTACGTTCAGCATCCTGTTGGTGTTTATTGAAAGATGCAAAGTGTCCTTTTAAAGGAGAAAAGCCAGCACAGGATGGAGTCGAGAGGCTCTCCAGCTGGAACATTATCCTGGAAAGCACCATAAACTGTAGAGGTGAACTCCAAATGAAAGATCACACAGCAGGGACTTGGAGGTAAGCAGATGGCTCTGAGAACTGGGAGTCTCACACCAGCTACAAGCAAGTAATTACCAACAAGTCACAGCTGGGCTGGACGGCATGAGCAGGTGAAAATGTGACTATGCTAGGGTGACATGCTAGTGTGATCACACTGCCAGCATCCTCTGACACTTCTCTTCCCTTGCTGGCCCTAATGCTACCGAATGCAAGGATTATTTCCTTTAGAGAAATCAGAGACATTTCGCCTTAGGAGGCCTCTAAAAGCAGGGGTGGGAAGGAAGTTGACAAGATGCTCTGAAGTGGTGGATGAGTGTAGCTATCAGTGCAAGAGGTGAGGAGCACATCCAGACGAACGCAGAGCTTGCCAAAGTGGCTCTTGAGACCTGGTGAGGCACAAGCTGAGGCTGGGAGGGAGATTTCTTCAGCCAGAGCTTGGGAGGGCAGCCCGAGGCCAAAATGTGGGAGTGACATTTCCACTAGTCTTGGCCATGAGGATCGGAAAAACTGGCTTCCTCACTGCCTGCTGTCCACGTGGGTCTGCTCTTGAACAGATACAGATAGGCAGATCTGAAATCTTGGAATTTGACCCGCTCCTGAGTTCCTGGCTGTAAGCCACTGTTGGGAGGGAGCAGCTAGCACCAAATTTCTGATCCAAAATGGTGGGCTGGGTTGTAAAAGCCAAACCAGTTTCAGCAGCCAGCCTGCTCCATGTGTCTGGCTTTTTTTTCCAGCTGCTTGTCCAATATGTCTAGAGTGTAGATATATTGACAAAGGCTCAGGAAGGACCATGCATTTGTTTTTGTGCATCTCTAGAAACGAGAGCAAGGAGAGGGATGATGCCGAAATGTCTTCTCCAGTTCCTGCCAGTCACTGTCAAGTAAGTTTACAGCTCTCTTCACATCTATCAGTGTGAAACTCTTGGGCAAGAAGCTGATTTCTGCCTCTGCTGAAACCTGGCAGCTCCTGGCCATTTCCGCATTTCTGGCCCTGGCAGCAGGAAGAGGTGCTGAGTCCCCAGTGCTGAGTACCCAATGCTGAACCAATCGCAAACATCCCGAAAGCTTTTGCTTGGCCTGCTAGAAATTACTACTACAAACATCATTCAAGCAAGATAAATCAGAGTCCACACCTCTCTCAGACACCCTCCCTTCTGCCTTAGCTTTCTAGCAATGCTGTAGAGGTCTCCTGCAAGGGAACACCTGATGCTTTCAGACAAAGCAGAGAAAAAGCATCTCATCAATGAAGGCAAACATCCTCTTCCTCCCCACTGCCTCACCTCTTCCCCCTCCTTGCCCCCATCATGCTGTCTCTTTTTTCCTTTTTCTAGCAGACCAGCAATTTCTGACAGATTTGGGCAAAGGCAGGCAGCTCCATCACAGTTGGTGTGCCGGGGGTGTCAGCTCCTCTGCTTTTCCCCTTTTTTCTCAGCAGCACTCGGAGCCAGCCTCTTGGATCAACTGGCGGATGACATGCCTGGCTGGGCTGAGGCACTCAGATCGACGTTTCCCCAGGGTGCTGCTCCTGATGGAGTTTGCAGCAGGAGCTAAAAGCCGCATACAGATAACTCTTCCTTCCCCTCACTTCCTCTCCTTCCTCCCTTTCAGCAATTCAGAGAGAAGAGGGTGAAGAAAATGGCACTTGGATTAAATAAATAACAACCAGCATGGAGGGCTTTTTGCTGTAAGTGAGCCAAGTGTCCTGTAACATTAAATAAATGCAAGATTAACCTTCGAGGCTTCCACACTAAATTATTTATCTTGAGAGGCAAAGAGGTCGGGATTGAAACAAAGGGTAAATATTTGAGAAGTGCGCTGGGCGCGCTGGCTCCGTGGCTGCTTGCCCATGGTGCCGGTGCTGCCGGCGCTCCCCTGCCGTGGGGACAGCCATGGGCTGGCTGTGTCCCCAGCCCCTCATCACCCAGGAACTCAGCTGTGAGGGCAGCAGAGGGGACAGCCCTTGTGCCACCAGCCATGGCATCCCGCCTGGCAGAAGTTGTGAGGTTGGGGGCGAGCCCAAGTGACCTGACAGAGGCTGATAAGTTGTGATTTCACTGAGCATCCCAGGCTCTGCAATTAGCAGTTGCAGCTGCCTTCTGTACTGGAGTATTATTAACTGCATGATTTACATCCAACCATTTCTGCAGCCACTGTAGGCAGGGAATTACCTGATAACAAAATATCCTGCTGTTCATGCTAAGTGACAGACTCAGAAATATTAGTCTGTTTAATCAAAGCACTAACAACACCAAATAGATGAAAATATTTTGCCATTCCCTAGCTGATCTCCCCTGTTAAGAGCCTTAAGAATTCTTCTGTCAAAGATATGCCAATTATTTCCCTTTCAGTAAAAAAAATTAAAATGTAGCCACTACTGGGAAAGCATACAACATCTGTTTAATGGTGAATTGCAACTTTACAGCATATTTCAAGGTGAAAAAGGCAAAAGGCAGCTACGGCCAAGACCGATGTAATTAGACAGGATGCAAAATATCTTAAATTACCATCTCTGTACTTTCTAGAACTTCCAGACTTCCGAATGAGAAGAAGCCAGGATCTCAGTGCTAAGTCACCTGAAAAATCTGCCCTAACACACTTTTTCCCTAGAAAGAGCATTACCAACTCACTAATCAATGACTTTGCCTGCAGTACCCATTTCCTCACCCCCACTCCTGTCCCAGCCCGGTACAGAGGCAGAGCACTGCAGGTGCCACGGACCTCACAAGATCACAACACTCTGTGGCACTGCCCAGCCCCTGTCACAGGTTTGATGTTAGATGCAAAAAAAATATGGTGGAGGGAGAATGATGAAGCTGCAACCTATCAAATAAAAACATTTCAGCTACTTGTCAACACACCGAATTCACAGCATCATATTGAAAGTGTATGCAGGAGGGAGCAAGACCAGGCTGCCCTCTGGCACTGGCTGGTACTCAGCAGGATAGATGGAACTTCTCTGACAGCTGCTCTGTCTGTCCCATCCATGTACAATGCTCTAAGCCCCTCGAAAGGTGTGAGGTCAGGGAGGGATTTTCTCTGAGTGAAGGGAATCACTGGAGTAGGATTTTACCTTCCTTCACAGCAGGGTGTGTGCTTTGGACAGCTGAATCATCTGCTTATTTCCACATAGAAAAGCCCTGCTGCTTCAGAAATCAAAGGCACTGGCACTGCTTTTGATCCCTCAGTGTCTCTGAGGAGGGCTTTAGAAGGCAGGGCTCAGTCTCCAGCTCAGGGTGTGGGTGTGCCACAAGCTCCCCCCAGAAAGCGCTGCATGCCCTCCCTCCTGCTCCTCTTCCCCTTGCACCAAAACCTCACCCACCACACACAGTCCCAAGAGCTGCTTGCCAAAAAAAACCCTTCACTCCCAGCACTCCCACGAGACCCCAAGACACATCCAGGAGCTGTGTAGATCACAGAACCATAGACTAGATTGGGTTGGAAGAAACCTTAAAGACCACCCAGTTCCAACCTGCCCTGCCATGGGCAGGGACACTTTCCACAAGACCAGGTTGCTCAAAACCACACACAACCTGGCCTTGAACTCTTCTAGGGATGGGGCAGCCACAGTTTCTCTGGGCAACCTGTGCTGTTGCCTCATTACCCTCACAACCACGGATTTCCTCCTAATATCTAATGTAAACCTACTTTCAGTTTGAAGCCATCAGCCCCTGTCCTATCACTTCCAGGTGACAGCAGGAGGAAAGCTGGAGATGAGACACACAAAGGGACGAGCCACCCACCCCTCCTGCCATGGTGATGCACGCTGCCTTTGCTCATCAGCAGATGAAGGCTTTCCCTCTGCTGCCAAAGAGCATGAGTTTTAGGGTAGGATAAGTGAGGTGAGCAAGCTGTGAAACCCAAGGCACTGAGATACTTTGCTTTCTACCACTTGTGAGCACAATAGGTAAAAAAGCCATAGCAACAAAAACTTGACCTGTTCTACTTCACAGATACAGCTGAAGCCTATTCTAGCTTTAATGTAGTCACTTAACGTCTACTGCTATTAATGGTTCCAGCATAGTAAGGGGGATTACAGATCTATTACGGATCTGTCACCTCCTAAAGAATATGCCATTAATCATGATCATTTATTTGCAAATTGGTTTATAATTTTGCAAATCTTTTGCAAATTACTTTAAATAGCAGAGTGGGGGGCAAGGGACTTCCAAAGCAGACTTCAGTGCTATTTCCCTCCTTGGCTAATGACCCATTTTTAGCCAAATCACTGCTTGTGCACACCTGCACGTGTGTATAGGTATTTATGTATGGGAGCAAACTGGATGAGCACATCCAGACACGTGAGTGACAGCAGTTGGCAGAAAATCCGTCGGGCAGTGTCTCTGCATAGATACCTTTTTACAGGCCGCTTTTCACCTGGGCAGCTTTTACAGATGAAGCGCAACCAGGTATTGGTGTCTGTGCCTGCCCACTGGTGACACGCTGCCTGGCACACAGTGAGTATCCTGGTGAGCATTTCCCTGGCCTTCCGCCAAGCTGGTGTGCATGAGATTTGGAGGTTGGACCCAAGATTCACGCCCTCCTCACCTCAGCTGAGCAAAATCTTGGTGTTACACCTTACTCTAAGCCAGCAGCTGATTCACTCTGACAACTACAACCCTTCCAGCTGCTTGGAGAGCCCTGCAGGGCAGAGCGCAGGACAAGAACAGATCAAACTCTTCCCGCATCCCACAGCTCAATTCAGGGTTTGGCGAGCACAGATAAACCCCCTACACTCCCAACCTCACCCCCAACTCCTGTGAGGCTCTGTCCTTCTTTCCAGCTTTCCTTTAAGCTCACCCCAAAATCTCCTTGCCTACTAGAGCCTCCCCTCCACTCTCCTCATCTCCAGCCTTTTGCATCCACCCCTGCTTCCCACCCCCGCGGATTAAGTAGACTTTGCCTGGATTACAGCTGCCAATCAAGTTCAAGTGCATTTTTAATAGTTTAATTTGTGGCACAAGGTTTCAAATAAAATCATCAAGTGCAGTCGATTAAACTCATTAAGTCCTTACGGACTCGTCTGTGTACTGTGCTGTTATCAGATTCAGAGACATGAGAATTAATTAGGCTGCTGTTATCCTTTGTCTGGATTACTGTGCCAGGCCCAGCAGCCGGGTGTTTTCCTGTGAAAGCATGAGGTCCATAATCTCCTTACGAGCGCAACCGGGGAGATAGTGGCCTAAGAGATTTCTTCAGCATTCCTTAAAGATCAAACAACAAGAAACACACTGTTCTTTGATTTATTTTTTCCCCTCCCCTGGTTTTTATTCTCTTTTTTTTTCCCCCTACACGCACAGCAGAGCTCGTGACTAAAGGCAGTTCAGTGGGAAGAAGGCAGGTGAGTAGCAATGGGCTTCTGGTGACAGGGCTCCTCACAATAATCTCCCCTTCCAGAGTACACGGGGGATGTCCTGCAAGGATGCTTCTGCTCCAAAGGGGAACCCAAAGACCCTTACTCACATCTTCTGGGGCTATTTCTCCACTGCCACATCCGCTGGGTCACTGCCCACATTTGGGGAGGTAGACTAAGGGTACCCAAAGAGACTATGGGTACCCACTGCACCCCTACACAGGAGTGTGAAATCACAGCTGATGCACAGCACAACTCACCAGGATGCCCAGATGCCATCGTTTCTGCAGCAAGTGTGATATAAGCTGAACAAGTGGACCTCTGCAGCCCAGGGAAGGTTTATGAATTCCATCCCCATCCCAGCAAGACCCAACCACAGGCCTGAGCAAGTGAAGATGATACTAAAGAATTTAAATACCACAGGCAGATAAGCATCTCTGACTTTCTAATGCCATGAGGAACTTCACTGAGATCAGGCATCTGAAAATCTCTCCCTTCATAGTAAGGCTGCATCTCATTTATCGAAGTCAGCTATTACAGAGGAGGGCAAGAGGTGTGAGATCCACAGCAAGTGATGACAAGTGAGTGCCATGTGTGACAGCCGAGGGTTGCTGCCTCAGTCAGACCTTTGATAGTGAAGTTAGCTGTTCCTTGACAAAGCAGGTATTTCCTAGAGCAACCTGTGAGCAGGAGGGCCTTAAAAAGGCATATTGCCAAAGAGGGGTTTATCCAAGAGGCTTTTCTGGTGGACAGAAATCTTTCCAACAGGTCAGCTACTGGTAAACATGCTGCAACAAATTTATGAGAACATAACCATGCTGTAAAGAGATGAACTTAAGGGACAAAGAAATGTAATCCATATTTAGGCTGGCGAGGGTTTTGTGCCTGGTAACAGTCCTGCTGAATTGCATTTGAGGGGATCTAAACTGCAGCAGTTTCTAAACTAAATCACTTGGGCCTGCCAGTACTTTTACCAGTTTATTACAGAAATTTACTCACAAGGGTCAGTGACCCCTCAGTCAATGACTCCCCCAGGTGACTGCCTGAGCCACGCTAAGCTTTGAGCATTCGTTCTCATTTCCTCTGATGTTCTCTTTCTCTGCTCCTCCTCTTCTGCTTCCCATTTCATTCACCTCCATTGAATCCCTTCTCTTTTTCTCTCTATTGTCAAATCAAGGGAGTAGGGTACAATGTGACAAGACAGTGTCAGCTGAACAATAAGGGATGTAGACATGAAGGAACAACAGAGAGGCAAAAGGGCTGGGAAGGGATGCCGAGAGGCCTGAATGTGATGAGGGGAAAGAGAGGTGTGAGGAGCTGCAGGAATGGCAGTAAGGCAGCTGTAATTTTGGGAAATATGAGGATTTTCATATCTGCTTCCCTGTGCAGATAATATGAAGACAAAGATGAGGATGAGAGCAAATATGCAGCCTCCAAGATGCAGAAGGGCTCCAGAATCATTTTAGCTACTAAAGAGCAGAGAAAACAATGGCAGCTGCAGGGCATAAGGGGAGGAAGAGGCATTAGGATTTGGTACAGAAGAGGAGGACTAAAGGGCAGAGCAGTGATGTGGGCAAGAGGGACAAAGTAGAAAGTCTGATGGCAGTGCATGAGACAAAATGACAGGAGTGGCCTCCCTCCAAAGGTGTGCAGCCGAGAGTGTCAGGTGAATTCTGCTCCCCTTTCCTAAAAATGGGTGCAGATATTCACGCATTTCCTGAGCCCAGAACACCTGCACGTGGACAAGATGAATCCTACTGTAACTTTGAGTCACCTTAGCCTAACTGATGCACATTGAGAGCACTTTTCTGCGACTGAGCAAGTTCTCCAGAGCTGGCAGAAATTTAACTTCCAGCATCTCCCCAGCAGAAACATAAGCAAAAGAAATTTTTTAGGAACTATTTAACACAAATACCCTGGAGCATAAACTGCTGAAAGTATAAAGGCAACCCAGTCTACAACACGACTTCTACCCCTGTCCCAGCCCAGCCAACCTCCTCCTGCTTCTGCAGTTCTCCACAGATTATTAATCACAAGTGAAAACATCCAGAGCAAGCAGGCTTCCTTTTTCCTTCTTGACTCCAAAAGAGTCTCCTTGCAGAGTCTCCTTCTCACTCGTTTGTTTTTTCTTTTTTCTCCCCTCAACCACGCTTAAGAAATTGATAAATGTCTCTTTAAGGACCTGTCTGCCGCCTTGCTGCGCACCCTTATAAATCAGATAAATATCTTGAGGATCCTTATCCTGGCAAAATTGAGATAATTGCACTAAATTGAAGAGCTTCTTTTTTTTTCCCCTCACCCCCTCCCATCCTTCTCTTTTCAGCTGGAGTCTCTTGTAGTAACAGGTGTGTTGACTGCTAATTCCTGCACAGGAATTACCCCCTCCATCTGAAGGGATGGCCCTCAATAACTCCAGGCTACCTCCTGAAGTGAATTTTAACCAAGATACCACATCAGTCAGGAACATTTTTATAGCTCCATCTGGGTCTCTCTTGGGGCAGTTCACCCTTGCTGGTGCACCTCTGACACCCACCTGCTCAGGAGGCATCTCTGCAGTATGAATGGAGGGTTGTGTCTGCAAAAGTAA
Source organism: Dasyornis broadbenti (assembly GCA_013397935.1). Classification (NCBI taxonomy): domain Eukaryota; kingdom Metazoa; phylum Chordata; class Aves; order Passeriformes; family Dasyornithidae; genus Dasyornis; species Dasyornis broadbenti. The sequence goes on from VZRN01005367.1 coordinate 2,865,909, forward strand.
AGCAAGTTAGGCTCCAACACTCCCCTTCTGCCATGGACTGGTCCTACAGCTGGAAAAATGGGAAAAAGAAATACAGAAATAAAATGGAAGTATGGAGATAAATAGGATTCAGGTGAAAGAAGATGAAGCACTAAGGAACAGCAGAAAAAGCAGCATGGTAGTCAAGTCAAATTAAGTCAAATCAGATCAAGAAAACCCTCAGTCATCTAATCCTGCTCCAAGCAAGTCCTGAGGTCTCTTTCAACCCATACCTCTTGGTCCCATGGTAGGAGAGAGGAACACTAATGCTATGTGGGAAGAGGCAAAGACCCTGAAACCAGTCCCTGTTTCTCAGTGTAATCACCACATGCTTCTTCCCCACCTGCAGAAGTGCGAACACCTCCCACCAGCAGCTCCAGTTAGCTTGAGGTGTTATCCCTCCCTTCCACCATAGTGTCAAAGGCACCAGGAGAGCAGGGGACAGGGCAGCAGCTGAGGAGATCAAGGAACAAACTGTCACCTTGCTGGTTTTCTCCCAGGTGAAGAAAACCCTACAAACCAGAAGCCTACAACTGTGTTTTACTTTTGGTGCTCTACAGCTGAACACACAAGAAAGTTGGGACTGTCAGAGGGACTGAAGGTGAGTGATGCTGCAATCCAAAGGGGATGATTGCTTCTCTAAGAGATTTCCAAGGAGCACCTGGGGTTGACAGCAGAAAGGATTTTTGGGTGACTTTGCATAAGCCAGGGAGATAAACTCAGAATGTGCTCAGTGAGCACAGATGACTCTACACTCAGAAAACTCAGGAGGTGGCAGGCAGCGGATGGTGACACGATAGTGCTAAGTATGGCCCTCAAAACCACAGGCCTCCTCCAAGTACAAATTAGACTGTCCAGCCTAGCCAGCTCCTCTAAAGCCTGCATTGGCTCGGAGAAAGCAGAGCAGACTGGCTCCAAGCCGCACGAGATAATCACTGAGCTTGGGCAAGAGGCCTCGAGCTTGCAGGTGGGTTGAGAGAGGAGGACAACAGCTGTTTCTACTTCACCCACGTCCTCCATGCCAGGACAACCTTCCTTCATTCCCAGTAGAGCCACGGCTCTCTGCAAATTCATCAGGACCCATTCTGTGGAAAATGCTTTCATGTGCACCAGAAATAGCCCACAAGCCCAGGCAGGGATGAAAAAAGATGAGTATGGTGGCTGAACAAAACGATTCAGAGCTGTGAGTCCTGCCCGCCCATCTCTAGAGGAAATAGTTTTAAACTGAAGGACAGTCCATTCAGATTTGATATAAAGTTTAAGATTTTTACAGTAAGGGTGGTAAAACACTGGCATGAGCTTCTCAGAGAGGTGGTAGATGCCCCATCCCTGAAAACATTCAAGGTCAGATTAGACGGGGCTCTGAGTAATCTGATCTAGTTGAAGATGTCCCTGTTCGTTGCAGGGAGTTGGACTAGATGGCCTTTGAAAGTCTCTTCCAATCCAAACTATTCTATGTTTCTGTGATCTCCACCCATTCCAGGTTTGGGGTCGAAAGAAATAAATTTTGGGAAGGTGGGAAACAGCTTCCCTGAAGGTGCACTGATGAAGAGGAGGCAGTAGAATTCTCATGAATCAACTCCCTCTTTTCAGTTGCAATGCAAATTTTCTCACCTTTCCATGCCAAAACATCAGAAACAGCCACCACAGGACACCACGTCCTGTACTCAGGACAGGCACCGTAGAAACTGACTCCTCTGCTTGCTCCATGTCATGCACATAGACCCAATGTGAGCTTAAAAGTAGCATCAGCAATGCAGAAAAGGGGGATTGGTTCTCCATGGCTCCCCTCAAGCCTTGCCCTGGCTCTGCAAAGAGGCTGAGCGCAGTTTTCAGTGCTTAGGGGACAGGATGACCCCTGCCCAGCCTTCAGAGTCTCTCCTGGCATCAGTAGGCTCCACACACCACCTCCATTCCTCTCAGGAAGAATAGGCTTGACGGTGTTTTGACTCCTTTCTCAGAGACTCCCACATGGCACTTTACAATCCAACTTTGCTCTTAAATACACATCCTGGGCTGCATCCCAGAGATGTGTGTCAGGCTCGAAGTGCTGTCAGTCAGCCCCAGTCACAACACATCAGGGCTTAGGAGAAGTCTGACTGATCAGGGCGAGGGGGGAGGGAGCACAGAATGAGAAGAAAAGGCTGAACAGCAAAAAAAAAAGAAAAAAATGAGAGAAGAAAGACAAATCAAGCGGGAAAATGGCAGGAACTGTTCCATACAGCAAAGGATGTTTTTCATCTGTGATACAGCAGCACTGTCAGGCACCGAAAAGGACAAAGATGTTCAGATACAGATTCACAGGGAGGAGAGGGGAGGAAGCTCCTGGGAGGCTGTTGGGCTGAAGTCTGGTGTGTCTTGTCCATGTGGCTTCGGGCTGGAACACGCTGCCACATCAACAGCATGGCAATTAATGTCAAGTGGGCTGTAGGGACAAAGCTACCAGGTAAAGTGTGTGCCTGGCTAAATGTCACTCCAGAGCTGGCTCTGATATCAGCACCTTCAGCCAGGAATGACCAAATGGCCGTGGCACTGTGGCTGCCTCTCCTGTGCCATGGAGGAGTCCACGGAGCACAGGGAATGTTCACTGCAGGAATGGCTTGGGGTAGCTCTCATGCCACCACCCCAATGTTTTCCTATATAGGAAGGTACCTGCACTCCTAACAGTCAAGAAAGACAAACCTGGACAAAATAGGAACAACTAAATAGAATCAACTAAAGCTGTACTCAACTGAAGGCAAAGGTGAATAAATTTAAACACAGATTCAGAGGAATGTCTATGAGAGGGCACTGCAGTGGAGAGGGAGGAGGACCCTGCCCATTCTGGGAGATTGAAGGACTTGGATAGGAGACCTGGAACACTGCATAAAAGTTTGAGATTACTCAAGTATGCTCACTCTATGAATTTCAGTATCTTCCACCATGCATGAAATGCGTAAATATTCATTGGGCTGAAGAGAAACAGAGGAGGCTGGTGAGGAGAGATGACTCCATAGCGTAATTTATGTAAGTATTCCCTGGAGCTTGAACAGGAATCCACATCTCCCCTCCTCCCAGGTGAGTGCCTGAGCTTCTAGACTGAAAATCCTGTTTCTTTTCACTTCCTCACTGCAACCCATGGTTTATTAGAGAAATTGAAGAGGTTATCTCATCAATCTCTTGTCTTCAAGGAGGCACCATTACCTTTCTAGCTCATAAAGGAAGTGAGGGGCACAACCCCTGAACAATTTCAAATTATTTACCACTGAGGGACAGACCAACTTGCATAAGGACTGTCTGCACCTCTGGCTTCATGGGCTGAGTTTAGCCAGCTCACATAGCATTGCACTGGATTTTCCTTTTAGCTGCATGAGAGACAAAGGGAATGAAGTGGGTGGTGTACATTCTGACTTCATGAGGCATTTGCTAGTCTCTGAGGAGGAATCTTATTAGAGAAATTGAAGAGGTCATTAGGGGTAGGGGTGGGAAGCTTTAGAAATTACACATCACCTAGAAAAACGATCAGAAGAAATGGGAGTCTCTGTGCAAGCTGGCTCATGGGGAAAGGTGAATCCATCACTCTTGCTTCCTTATAGTCACCATATTCAAAGTCACTGATGTGGTGAACTGGCCCTGGGTGGATTTCAGGTGCCCGTCAAAGCTGCTCTGCCACTCCACAGCTGGACAGGGGAGAAAATATAATGAAGACTCAAGGGTGAAGGTAAGGCCAGAGAGAGATCACTCACCAACTACCATCATGGGCCAAATAGACTCATCTTGGAGAAATTAATATAATTTAATCCTTTAAATCTTGGGGTCCTATGCTCAATCACTTACTCTCACCTTGGAATAGAGTCTGTGAGTCAGACCAGTAGGCCCCATAGCTGGGTCAGGAGCCAGCTGCCTTGCAAGTCATTTTTCTGATCCAACAACGGAAGAAGAAATGGCTGTAGAACAGAGGACACTGTAAGCCTTGCTGTTCACTGGCTCATCTGAATCATAATTAGAAAGTGCTGCAAAACATCTCTGCAAACCCAAGAGGAAACCAGCCTGCCCTCAACCTCTGGGGAGATCAGTCCAACAGCATGTGCTTGCAAGCCCTGGCCTGGCTCCGGCTGGGTTAATGTGACAATCCATTTCTGACAGCGTGTCAATACAAAGCAATTTAGGAGTGCATGAAAAATCGACCCGAGGTAACAGGCAATTTCTCCGCTCTGCTGGTTAGACGGAAGTAGGGACCAATGAGGCCACAATCTCCAAGCACCCTGAGCTCGGCAGTGCCAGGTCGGCAGCGTGTGCTGGCATCTTAGCACTCACCAGAGAGGAGGACAGAACAAGGCAGGAGCAGGACACCTGCTGTGGGACACAGTCTGGGGATGGGGACAAAGAAGAGTCGAGGGTGGCATCCCATTCTTTCTTCCCATAAGGATTTTGTTAATTGGGAGGTATTTGAATATGTAAAGTAACGAACAGGCTGAAACAGAGTAGATAGTATAATCCGTATATATGGATTATACAGATTATAAGGCAGCACCTCGGCTTTGGGTCCATGCAACCTGTCCCATGGGCAGGGAACCACTGACTGAACCTCACCAAAACTGGAGAGGGGCAAGCAGGTGCTGCAGACAACCCAAAAACCCGATTCCAAAAAGCCGTCTCTTCTTTTAAGCCAAACTCAGAGCATGCCTGGATGGGACCTGAGGCACTAACACCATGCTGCTGCCCTTCCTCCATGTACATGAGGAGTATATTTCACAGTGGTACATCTCCCCTTGGAGGGTCTAAGAGAGGCCATGGGAATGAGCAGGGAGGGGCAGAGGGTGCTGTGGGACAGGAATTTGAAGGCACTGGCATCACTAAAGGCTGACCTGCCCTCCTTCCCTCTCTGTCACAGCACAGATTGCAGGGAGGGCACTCATTTGCCTCTTGCCCACATGGTAGCCACCAGCAGCCATCTCAGAGCGCTGCCTCTACGCCGTGAAAGCACATTGGCACAAACAGTGGGGCTGGCTTGGGAAAGCAGAGGGTGAATCCAATCCAAGCAAATCTGTTGCAAATGCAGAGCGCAGCAGCAGCGTGCTGGCAGTGCTCATCCAGCACGAAGGCTGGGGAACACTCCCACCACACTAAAAGCATCACAGTCTGTCATTATTAAAGCAGAAAACACAACAGACGCAGCCTGTGCCACCGAGTCCAGGCTTTTGCTCCCTCACAGTCCAGGATGTTGCACTCTGAAGAGTTGATTCAGATCACTCACTCGCCTAGAGAGGCCAGAAGTGCTGCCTCCTCTGAAAGAGTCAGGAGAAATTACACTTGTTGCCTCTTTTTTAGATGGAACAACTTTAAACTGGGCTGAGCTTCCCACCCATGCCACGCACAGCAACTCTGGAGGGTGCCAAGCATGGAAATGCAGAAGTCAAAAAAAGGAAGAATGGATAGAGAGAGGAAATATATCATTGTTGTAACTCTGCCAGAATAACATGCTGGTTGAAACCTATCCTTGGACATATTTTTATCCAGGACATCATGGGATACAGCCAGGGAGGCAGGGTTTGAGGTTGGATCCTTTTTGTGCGGTTGCATTAAGAGTAAGATTCCCACTTTATTTTGATTTAATAAGCTAGTTAAAGCACGTTAACAAAATTTAAAGCCATTATTAAAGGCAGATGTACTGGTGTACAAATAGCTAAGCATCAGCTTTGACTTTAGATGATCCACAGCTTCAGCGTATGCTTCTAATAACCAGCTGTCACTTACCAGAGATGTGGTAACTCTCTTATTAAATCCTAAATGGGCATATGGATGTTACATTTAAAGTAGTATTTTCCCCTCCTCACTTCTTTCTTTTCCCACAGGCAACTGAGCCAACTCACAAGTTTCCTGCATCATTTTTTCCCTTCGTTAATGGGATGCATGTTGAGATCAGAAGGGCCAAATGATGACCTGCCATTTTGTTTCTTACATCCCTTTGGAAAAATCCATATGACTCTCTGTGTGTCAAAAGAATCATAACACATCCCAGATGCCTCAGTACTAATTGCACTTTTTCTGCTTGAAGCCACCAAGGTCCCCTGAGAAGTCATTCCACCACAAGCCCAGTTTATCCAACACTGCCATGTTCCTGAACAGCTTTGCAGTAACAGGCTGGGGAGGCCAGCTCTTGGAGGAGTCACCACCACCCAGCACAAACACCTCCTTTGACACAAACTGCATGTTCAGGGGATCCAGAAACTGCTGCGCTGATGGGCTTGCGAGAAGTAAAATCTGTTTCTAGGATGGGAGTAGGGGAAAAGGGTTAAGAGAGGAATTCAATCCCATTTGTAAGGTTCCAGTAGGACTACAGTAGAAGTGCCACCAAACTGAAAAAGTGCTTGAAATCAGGAAAACACTTCCACCTTCCACCAGTTTCCCCATCTTTTGCTTTTTAACTGAGGTGAACGCACTCAGGAGTGCAAGAGTCAGTTCCTTCCAGCACTGTGGTCTCTACAGGATGCCATCCGGGAGCTGCCTCTGCCCAGGTGTCAGCCACAGCACCAGGCAGAAGGTGGTGCCAGTGGGCCACCCACCACGCTGGAAAGGTTTGCCTTGGTCCTTTATCCATGAGAAGGACCTGGCACCCTCCTTTGGCTCTGTTTTTCCCGACATCTGCAGAGGCAGACAGGGCTTTGGACACACCTTGAAAGAGCATCTGTGAACATGTTGCTATAACAGAAACAGACCTTCCTTGTCCCCCCACAGACATGAACAGCTGGATTGCCTGCCCCAGGCAATGGTCACTGCTGCCCTGGGAAGGGAAGAAGAGCATCAGGGCACTTGCTCTCCTCTAGGCACTGCTATCTGCCATAAACACAGGATATTTGTGGTCTAAACCTTAACATCCTTGTGTCTGAAGGTCCTGTACATTGTGCTATCAATCATTCAGAGAAATATTACACTGCTGGAGAGCTGACGATGTCATTTGCTATGTTCATTCACTTGAGGATCAAGTGTCTCAGCGAGAGCAGGAGCAGAGTCCAAACACAGAGCCTCCCCCATCCCTGATCTCATTACGGCCCTGCCACTTCTACAAATCCCTTTTCCCTTCAGGTCTCTCTTCCCACAGCACTGACCACAGCTCATAAATTAATAAGTGCATGCATTTTTTGAAATCAAGTTTGTGGCAAGCAGTTGTTGAAGATGAAGTGGAGGGGAGAAGAGGGAAGAAAACAAAACCCAACACATACAAACAATTCAGACACTGTGAAATGTGTAACAACATGTAAGTCCTTTGAAGCCACAAACCCCTCAGTCCTTATCCCTGGCTGGATTCACTAATGGGTTTGCTACCAGTGCCAGTATGGAAGGCAGGGGCGACACGAGGACCCAGAACCCTCTGTTCTGCCTCCAATTATGTGCCAGGTTAAAACTCAGGGAGAAAAAAAAAAAACAAAAAAAACCCAACCTAATCCACAGTCATTCTTTAATCCTGTGCAGTTTATTAAAAGCAAGAGGACAGGATAATCTACCCAGACTGGCAAATTGGAGGCTGCTCATTCCCTCTCCAGAAGAAATCAGCTCATGTTTGCTCCTGAGGATCCCAAGAGGCTCAAGTCCAGAAGACTCTGACAATATGCTACAGAAAGGGGAAAAAAAAATTTAAAAGGAAGGTAATTACGGAAAAGATTCAGAGGAAAACATGTTTCTGCAGTGCTGCAGAAGCCGAGTAGGAGCTGTTCATGGGACAAACACAGCTGGTGGGACAGAAGAGCTGTCCATGGCATGACCCCAGCTGCTGCAGAGGTGACAAAAGCCAGGAGGAGCAACAAACCTGGTGGAGCAAAGGTACCAATGTCTCTGTTTCCCTCAGGAAAGGTGGGAAAGAGGATGTGGAGAGTCAGCAATGCCTTCACAAGTGTGATGGGTAAAGACACGTGACAGGATGGAAGAAGATCATTTTAGGCCACCACCGCCTGGACAAAAGAAATAGAAGTATCTCTGTTAGGAGAGTGCAGGGATGGACTGAGATTTCTGTTAACATTATTAATAAAAAGTGAGACACTATGAAAAATGCCCCTTCTAGGAGGCTAACTACCAAAATAAACCCCGAAAACTGCAACAGTAAAAGCTCACACACATCCTAGCTGCAACAATTAAACATTTGAACACTAACTGTAGATGCATGACCAAGCCATGATTGTGGTTTAGACTCGATATTGGTGAATGATAAAAACACTGTGGAAGAGATGGAACTGGAAAATAACCTTGGACAGAGTGATTTATTTAAAACTCATGCCTCATTTTGATTTTTTCTAAATAGAACAGACAGATAAACAACAGCAGAGTGTTGCCTAAAGGTTCCTGGTTTCAAAAGGGCAAACCTAGCCTTGCCTATAAAAGGTAGGTTCAAAAGTCTTTGAACCAAGGGCAAAACTCCCAGGGGACTTCACCCTAAATACAGAAAAACAGAGAACGAGCAGATGCTGAGCAGCTCCTAACTTGCTGGAATGAGTAGAGCAATGCAGATAAAAGGAATAAGAAGCGAGCATAGAGAGGGAAATGATTAATGAGCAAAGGGCAGGATTTTAGGGGCTGAAAATAGAAGGGATGAAGTGGGAAATGCCAGGAGTCAAACGAGTTAGACCCAAGGAAGGATATTAAATAGTGAAAGGTTCTCTGGTCATACAAACAAAAAGGTAATAAAGACAGAACAAGCAGTGCTGTGATTCAGTCCGTGGGAAGAGAGTTCACAGGAAATCTAGGTGAGGTCCCAAGACTAAATTAATTCTTCTCAGCAGCTCTGGACAGTGACAATAATTATAAACATATGAACTTAGCTGGGTGACTGATATGGAAAATGTACTTACCACCACTGAGTGAGAAGTGAAGATCCAAGATCTTCCTGTGATCAAGTCACCAGGCCAGGTATCTCACAACCCAAATTCCTGAAGGAACTGTTTCATGAAATAGACAGATTGGGTGCAAGGGATTCAATAAATCCACCAGTAAGGAGGTGAGGAACATAAAATGCAGCACCTGTAAGTAAGAAGTATGAAAAAGCAATCTGAGCAGCTGTCACGCACGGCCATGCGCACGGGAGGAAGCGAAGGCTGGGGAGGGCTGTGAAACACGGGGGAAGTGGGACTATCCCATTTGGAATTGTTTTTATTTTTATCTCACTTTTTGTGTTACTAAGTGATCTTCTAGATAAAGAAAATACACATTTTAGTGAATCGTTTAATGCAGGAAGTGATTTGTTGTGATAAAGAGGAAGAGGCTTATCCCAGGCACTGTAGAGGCAGACTAGGATTTGATGGAGGGGTAGCTATGGACAAGGAGAGAAGGGTAGAGCCTGCAGGGAGTTTGGCAGTGGAGGTCCCTGCAGAGTGCTCTCGGGACTTGCCCTGGTCAACAATTTCCCTAATGAGTCCATCTTAATTAAACTAGCGTATGAGAAGCAGGAGAAACCAGGGAAGACAATATGGATACCTCACTGGAAGCACATCCGGAGGGTGTCTCAATCCCCAAGGCAAACCATGTAGTTTTCAAGAATTTCTGCTACAAATGGTGAATTCATACGTTGAAAATTACTGAAGAGGAAAGGACTGTGATTGTAGGAGTCAATTACAAGCTGATTAGTGAGATAAAGCCACCAAGTAGGTAAATTTGATCCTAAGGTGTATGCAGGCAAGGATTTCCAGCAGAGGAGGGCATCTCCCAATTCACAAATTAAACTGGCCAGCCACTCTCAAGAGCAGTGATAGATGCAAGGAAAGGCTGTCAGGATAACCAGTGGATGGGAAATGGCCCAAGAATAGTGGGCAGATGAATTTTTTATTTATCTGGCTGAATGACATGTGATTTCTGTCCCCATTCCAACTGTAGTTAGTAAACATGGGAAAAAGCAATGGTGGTAGAAGGACAGCATGGGTACTAAAAATACACAAGCTAGAAACATATTCAAGTTCAAAATTATGCCTCACCAGGGTAGGGGGGCAGCTGGGGCAAACAATGGAAAAATAAGGAGGAAGTATTTTAAGATGGTGCTGCTAGGAGTATGAAAGGGATTTTACGATGTGGTTCTCACCTGGGAATTTGGCCAAGGCACTGGGGTTAACACACCCACTACTCTGTAAAGTACCAAGGGATTTTCAGCAGCCAGAAATTGCCAAGACCTTGGTTTTAAATCTCCACTGCTGAAATGCAACTATTTATTCAGTGCAGTTCCACTTGAGCAACTATGTGAAATGCTGCTCTGAGACTCTCAAAAGTCTCCCAGGGAGCAAGCAAAAAAATACATATATTCTGTCTGGAGCTGATGCTCTTTCCACACTTCTGTCCCTCTCATCCTGCCTCACCACTAACAGGATTTGCATCAGAGCAGCCCAGCTCTCAGAGCCAGGCAGCTCCCAGTGCTTGTCACACTGTGGAGACATCACCTTTGGACATTTGAGCACAAGGAGCAGGGTCCCAGGCAGGCCGGGGGGACTGTGGCCACACAACTCCCACCTCTGTGCCCCTCCTGGCAAGCAGAGAATGAGTTCAGGCATCGCAGGGGATTGCACAGTTTAGACCTGTCCAAGCAATTCCAGCTAGGAGCAGATGCTTTCAGAGCCACTCAAGACTTTCTGAATAACACAAGCTTACCTGGACTGAAAGAAAATGGAGCCATCTCCACCCTAAGCCAAAGGAGAAGGTACCAGCAGCCTCCATAGTTCCCAAGTAGCAAAGAGATCATCTGAACAGTCACCATGTCTTTATGCACATGGGAACAGCCACTGTTCGGGACACCCAGGTGACCCTATGCCTAGATATATTTTTTTATGAGCTCAGTGCATGGTGTTTTCTTGCAAGAACCACCAGACTGCAAAAAAAAAGACTGCTCTGCCAGGGCTCCCTATTTTTGGGAGGAATTATATTGTTTTTTTAAAACTTTGTCCTTTCTTTTATTCCATATTATTTATGCTGAATGATACAGGTGAAAGACTCCACATCAAAGCCTGGGTATGAACCAGGGAACACAACAAGCCCTGCCCTGCCAGCAGCGACCAGTATCCACAGCCCAGTGTGCAAATGCCAAAGCACCACAAAAGAGCAAACCTGAGTGGACTAAATCCTCCTCCAACTGCTTGTCGTTCATCTCTCCTTGCTCAGTTTGGCAGCAGGGCTGAGCCAAGAGGGAAGCACAGATGCTGGGAATGGGGCAGAAGGCTGCTCTGCAGTGGGGTCTTGTTCCCACAGGTATTTTCATGCCTGGGGTCAGAGGGGGATGGAAGCAGATGGAGTGGTTGACATTCAGAGGTTTAGCAGTGAAACCTCCCGCTCCCCTGACCCCGTGGCTAGGCTCAAGAGTGGCAGGTCAGTTCCTAGCAGGGTGACTTCAAAGCTGGCCAATGAGATGGGGTACAGTTGACCCTTACCCATCCTGCTTCTTATCCCAAGGAAGCACCTTTTACCTTCCTCAGTCTTGAGAGGCTCTCAGGAGTCCAAATCACAGCAGAGAAGGGCCAAGCAAACTCCATGGTATGCAGGGAGAGATGTGCCCAGCGCTGATCTGTCCCACCCCAGAGCCAGCCCTGCCTTTGCTCTTCACACCCACAGGTGAAACAGGGCTGCCACTGCCATGCCACACACCTCACACAGTGCCTGGCACCCCTCCCCATCCCAGCCCCACAGAGAGGGGCCGGGAAGGGCCCACGCTGCCCAGACCCCAGTGGTCCCTCTCTGCCCCTCCTTGCTGCCCCCCACCCAGGCATCCCCTCCTCTTCTCCCCTTCCCCTGCCCTTCCCCGCTTGTTGCACAAAGGGCGCATCTGACCTCAATCTGTCTGCTCGGATTAGAGTCCAGAGCCGTTCCCCTCTGCCGAGCACAGAGCCCCAGCAGGGCTGCGAGGCCACATCTGCCACAGCGGGTTATTCCAGAGGGGCTCAGCCAGGGCTGCCACCGTGACGGGCCATGGGGACACAGAGGTGAGAAGGGGCAGTGCTGGCTGCACCCTGCCACAGTCACCGCTCCCGGCTGCTGCGGGGGACAGGCACTGTGCCACCAAGCTCGGCTCGCCCTGAGAGGTGGAGGCCAAGCAGAAGGGGTTAAGTGGAGAAGGAGAAGTGGGGATGTTATTACCGTGGAGTGGAGATGGTTGCACAGGCTGAGCTCCAGCTGCAGGGATATGGATCCTTTGGGTTTGCAGCAGTGTTTCTTCAGAGTAATCCAGAGACACTCACAAATAAAGGTAAATAAAGGTAAGTATAGAAAACGCAGCAGGGCACAGTCTTTGGCCCAAGGCAAGTGACTCAGCATGGCTCAAAACAGCTGCACTCTACAGCCTGTTCCCAAAATCTGAGTGACCTCACTCAAACTGCTCTCTGAGAGCCATTGTTGCCCATGACATCCCAAAAAAGTGCCTGGTCAGGAGATAAGCTCCTGCAGAAAGCCCCTTTACCTTCACTGCATCCTGTCCCATGCCACCAGCACCTTCTGCTCTGGCTGAAATCCAGCACCACACCAAAGGTGCATTCAAAGGAAGGACCAGAGGGAGGCAGGAAGGTGCAGGAAGGAGCAGAGGAAGGAAGGAAAGTGCCTTCCATCACCAAGCAGACAAAAAGGACAGAGACATTTGCACAAGAAGCTGACTGGGCAGCCTGGGAAGAAGCAGGAGGGTGACAACTACTGTGACAGTTCTCATGTGCACACAGCCCAGCAAACTGGTCAGGAGGGGAGGGCAGCAAGCCCTGGAGGCTTCCACTGTGTTGGTTGAGGATGACAGGCTAAGTCTGACAGCTCTATGTGCTGTCACCATCTATTGTTTTGCATTCCCTGAAGGACAGCAGGGCCAGCACAATGCCCAGAGCCCTGGCGAGTGGGCTACCAGACAGCCTGGCACGGCCAAGAACTGTCCCCAGCTGCACACGCCTCTCCACATGAAGCCTCTCTCCTCTCTTTCTCTCAGAACACCATCAGAGGTATTTCCCCCTGGTCAGAGGACAACTCTGCTGGCAGCACCCAGCCCATCACAGCCATTTCTGACTGCATCCAAACCAGTCCTTCAGGAAGGACCGTCATGTCCAGCGCCAGGGTGGTCAAAGCCCTGGGGTCACAGTTTCACTGCAGGGTGAATGTTGCTGCCCTTGTACTTCAGCAGTGTCCTGCACCACAGTAGCTTGTTAACACAGTGCTGGGACTGGCCAGCAGCCTTGGACCCCTGACCAAGCTCAGAACTAATGTCTATGGGGTTCATTCCACATTCTTTGCAGAGCAAGGTCAGCTGAGAAATGTAGATTTAGCTTGTGAAATGTCTCAAAACCTCAAGTGCTCAAGTCAGACATTTCCAGCCCAGTTCTCCCCAGGGAGAAGGAGAGGTATCAGTGCTGGAGGAGATGCTCTGCTGAGTCCTAGTTGTTTTGTTCATGCCCAGAACTTCCAAGACTTTGTCCCATCCAGTGAAAAGGACATACAACAAACAGTGAGCTGTGGCTAAGATGCGCATTTCTCACAGAAGATGCCTTTCAGCATTTCTCCTTCATTTTATCTCACTCTGTCCATCGCCCAGTTTGGAGTCACTGCTCCTCAGACACATTGCTAATAGTCCCTAGGTGGAAATCCAAGGGACACCCCAGCTGGAGACATGATGGGTCCAAAAGGGTTAGGACAATTCATGCTCCACCCATTCTCTGCTCACCTCCAAGGGGTGAAGCCACCAAATGCTCTGGTCTTACAGGTCTGCAGGAAGAAAGGCCAGCGTGTGCCACCACACAGCTCTGCTGCTGCCTGGCCTGTCTGCTCTGTCCCCGCAGCCTCTGAAGCTCAGCCAGCAGCTGGGGTGTGTGGTGACACGAGGGTGACATGACAGAGGCCTGGCTGCAGCTTCATGCTGGAGGCCAGCCCAACCGCCGTGACCTGGGACATCAGCAGCGAGGAGATTGGCATGTCCCTACAGCTGCCCTCATGGCTGATATGGCTGTGCTTCCCTTCCTCTGCCCCCTTGATCCTGCCTCGCCCACAATGCACGACCCAAAAGCTTTCCCTTATTTCAGCCCAGTGACACAGAAAAACAGCCATCAGGATGGGGGGAAGGAGTCAGATGCCAGCATGGAGAAATCCTCCAAGTCAGACACACAAACAAACCCAAATCACCGCTTCTCATGGATGTCACAATAAGTAGCACAAACTGTAGCTGCAGGAAAAAAATCCAATAGACACCAATTAAATGCATGACTTGACTGCCTCTGCCATGGCAGTCCATGGTGGCTGGCTGGTGGCAGCAAAGTATCACTGGTCACTGCTGACACTGCTGAGCTGCTGCCTCTCCCAAGGGATGCCAAGGACGGTCAGTCTCACCGGCGTGACACGTCCCTGGGTACCGGCTGGCTGATCGCCAGCTACACCATAAAGTCACTCATGTCCTGCCTTACAAACAGGGGACTGCCACTCTGCTGTAACCCCAAAACTCCCTGGAGTATTAACGGTGGATAAAACCAATGAAAAATAAAATCTCTTGTAGATTGTCCAGAATGTGTGGTAGCGCAGATGACGGCATGTCTGCTGTTGCTAAGCAGGATGCTACAGCCAGGCCAGCTCAGCAAAGGCCCTGCCACACTGCTTGACTTGACAGAGAATGGGATCACCCCACAACAGAAATATCCGGAGAAGCTGTTGGGTGGCAATGTGGGACAGCCAAGGGAAAACCTACAGCCCATCCGTGAGTCACAGTTTTTCCCTGCCTACCCACAGTGATGCTGCCATCTGCTTTAGACATCCCAAAGACAACTCTGCTGTGATAGCCACAACAGCACGACGCTGTGCCAGGCAGCCTGGCCACAGCATTCCCAGCAGCAGGCACGTCCAAAACCAGCCCTCCTGGTGCTGGCAATCAGGAGTCGGGTATCGTACAGCAGCTACCCTGGGCATCTGCGTCACACTGCAGCAGCTGCTCTTCTCCGGCTGGGGGCCTCTGGGCCCCAGTATTCCCCATGGCACCCATTCCTCCCGCTTGCCCTCTACACTGCATCCCTGGACGGGAGCAGTCAGTAAATCACAGCCGTGTCTGCAAGAAACACACGTGCCTCCTTTATTTAATCTGCAGCCACTAGAGGGTAATCCAGCCCTCCAAGTTAGATCAGCTCTTGCTTTGATACTCTGGGCAGCAGGTAAGTGCCTGAACCTCAGCAATTAATTACGAGGTGCCTTTCAACAGCTCCTGCCTCAATTAGCATCCATGCCCCCATGGCTAGTCACAGAGGCCTTGTGGCTACCCCTGAGCCACACAGCCTGGAGAAGGCACCCCGAGCCAGTGCCACATGCTCGGGTGCAGTTGTGACTCTGTTCCTTCCAGCTGGCTGATGCCGCTCCTCCAAGCTGATTAAGAAGAGCAAAAGATAAAAACACAAATAAAGAAATAACATTTTAAAAACCCACCACAACCCTGAAATCTTCATTAATTATGAATTTTGCATGGCAACTGTTACTAAGAGAGTCTCCTCTGAAACTGATGTTCAAAGAACTTTATATCAAATCTTCAAACAGTTGAGAAGGTTCAAGCTACAAAGTCGAAACATCTGTTGCTTTCCATGCATTTTTCAATGGGGAGATCAGAGAGGAGGAAAAAAGTGTACAAAATAATCCTGGTTCTGCTTTATTATTTAAATACAATGACAGTCTAAGACATACACTCTGCACAGAGAGAGAGAAAGAAAAACTGAAGGCAGAATATTATACAGTTCTACCTAATGGAGCCAAAAATATAATATGCCTCAATTTGCTTTAAATTTAGCCCTTCTGGGAAATGCTGTATTAACAGCCCTTGGGGATGAAGTCTAAATCAGGAAAAGAAGGGCAACTTCTCCAGCAGAAACAATGAGCTGACAGTCCCATCCCTCCTCTAAGTGCCATGCAAAGCCTGGTTGTGGTGAGAAAGTTTGGAGTCAAGACTATGGGGTGCAACTCCCAGTGACATATTTACCACCTCCCTTCATCGCAGCCAGCAGAGAACAAGCAGGCTGTCCTCTGTGCCCATGGGAAGCATCGAGCAGGCAGGATCATCTCCTAAAAACTGCCTTCAAAACACACTCTTGCACTCAACTTTTTGCCCTAAGAGTAGGCAGAAGTCTGGAAACTGGCGCCTCTTCACACCTGATCAGTTCCATCTCGTGAGGTCTTCACTAGACCCAGCTGTGGCATTTTTCAAACTTTTCAGTTGAGAAAAAATAGCATCATTTTAGCCCAAACCAAACCTTTCGAGCAATGAAACAATAACCAACTTCCCCAATTTCTTTCCAAGGCTTTGCAAAATATTTGGTGTCACACAGGATAGATGTTGCTTTCAGTATAACATTGACCTTTTTTTGTTAAACAGTGAGAGGAAATTTCTAACAACATTTGGATTGAAGACCTCAATCCAACACACAGCACAGGGACCTTTCACCACAATACCCTCAGGAACATGACCCAGAGTTTTGCAAGGTCCCTGCACTTGTGGTGTTTCCACAGCTTTCCCTGGAGCCACGAGCATTGCTGCATCATAGGACTGATCCCTCAGGAGACAGCCCTTCTTTAAATGGGAAAACTGATGTCAGCTTTCAAACCATGTGCTTTCGGGGAATGTTGCTTCTCTGAGAGTTAAAGCTGGAAGAAGCCTGGTCTGTCACAGGTAGGTTCATCTAATGCCAATTAGCAAACTTCAGGTGAAGAGCTGGACATCAGGGACATCTGTAACATGAGGCTGGGAATGGATTCTTGGCTCACTGCACCAAGTCCCTGCTGTCACAGGCACTGTGATATATTATCCCTTAATAAACATAAAGCTCAAAGCTTTGGTTCAAATCCTTCAAAAAGGAAGGTGGAATGGGGCGTGAGAGAGAAACTGAGTGGCTCCCAAAAGCTTTGTGAGACAGAGTTTCATATACAAACCCTCCTCCTGCCTCAGACCCACCAAAACTTTCCTCAAGACACGGTCTTCTTCTACTACCGTGGTGAAGGTAAGAGTTTGCAGCACACATCCCTTCCAGTAGAAAGGTGTCAAATCCCTTCAAGGAGGCTTTTTCTGCCCCCAGAACATTCTTTCAGCCTCTGATCATTTGGAGGCAGCTGAGAAATTCAGCTGCTGCTGGCTCAGCGCGGGCAGGGATGAATTATCAAATTCTGCTCCTGAAGGCATGTAAAACGTCCTAGTGGCAGCCATGCTGAGCTCCTGGCCATTCTCTTGCTTTCTGTGTAATTTGTCATTTCAATTTGGGCCCCAACAGTTCAACAGCCCTGGAGGCTTGGTTGGGTCAGAAAGATCAGAACAAGGGGAGGAACATGGAATTAACATTTTCAGAGCGCTCTGTCCCAGCAGCTTTCCCAGCTCCCATCTCTTCCAGAACCACCTGGGCCCCCAGGCAGTTACTGTGCTGTGAATCCCATCAGGTTTCACTGAGTCCTGCCCGTGCAGCCAGCCAGCAGCGGTCAGAAGCGAAGGCTGAAGCCAGTGAAGAAATCCCTTCCTCCCCAGGCAGTGCATTTCAATTACCACAACACGGGCTTCCAAGTGGATTTATCAAACTGGGCCTATAAAGCAAATTGAATAATCTCATGCTTCAGACCTATAAAATTCAAGTATTATACTTGAAAGTACTTTGACAAAGTAATAAAGACAAAGAATGAGGGAAAGGAGTGAGGAGATCAACCAGCTCCTTGTTCATGTGTTGTAACCAAACCCCTGGCTCCAAGATGCCCCTCCATCATGGGAGCCTCCAGGGCACATTCAGCTGTGAGACTGCACGATCTGGATGGAAAGCTGATAAACTCTAAAGTATAAAGGTTCTTGATTACCCATTTTGTCCAAGATCGTTTCTCTCACTGCTGAAACCTCAGACATCTCCAAAACCAAAAGAGTGCAGGGGGAAGTTGGAGATAACTGAGACCTTGGAGTTAGATGTCCTTCCAAAAACAGCATGTGAGCAATCTGATCTTCACCTCTCCGCTGAGCAGGACCAGTAGAAAGGTAAATAAATTGCAACAAGGAAGTTTTAGGCTGGTCAGCAGGAAAAACACTCTGAGTGTGAGCATGGGGAAGCCCTGTTGCACGTTGCCATTGAAAACTGCAAACCTGCAGTTGTTCCAGAAAAAGCTGTTAGGGTACTATCACACCACAGTTTAGGACAGGGAGAACACTGATGCATGGGGCAGGTCCTAATGAGGTCTTTCATGATCCTAAATCACTTGAAAATTGGGATGCCAGGCAACATGAAACACGGCAACAGCCCTGGCTCTTTGGGAGTTCTTCTGCTCCATCCAGTTCTGCAGTCACACCAAAGGTCCTTCTTGTTACCTCCAACCCTGACTGTAACACCAACCCTCAACTAGGGCAGACTCTTCCCATACATCCTGATATTAAAAATTATCACAAGTTACTCCCCACAATGGTGTCCTTCTCCCTACATCACTGAGACCCTACATTCAAAGGGACCTCACAAATCCTGGCCACTGTAACATCATAATATTGGGATTCGCTGCAAACATCTCCTCCCTCTAGCAGAAAAAGATGCCCTTACCCTGACAGTACTATTTTCATTGTTTGGTGGGAACAATGGTAGGAACAGTGCTCCAAGTTTAGCTTTCCCAGTTCAATCCCTGCCCTCCCTCAATCCCTTGGAAACCACGCTAGCTCTGGAAACAAACCACCTGCAGGATCTGTAACACCAAATGAGCAGCAAACTACAAAAAGGGGTGAACTCCTTGGCTCTGCCTCCATCCTTACCTCACCCTTACCTGATGCAGGAACATTAATAAAAGAAATGTAGCCATAAATCCTCTCTGTCTCCTCCCTAACACAAACACATGGGAGCCCACTTCTCTCTCATGTATTTCTAGCTGGTAAGGCTGGAGTGGCGTGCTCAGATACCCAACTGATAGCACGTGTTGAGTCAGCCCATGGCACCTGCAGTTCTCCACTCCAGCAAGCCCCATTTGGCCTGAAGCCCCATCCCTTGACAGGACCCCAGCTGAGGGCCTCCTTTCCAGCCGGGTGGGACACATGCCCAACCTTCCACTTCACAGCACAGGGCATTTCCCCTGCTAAATCAGCACCCAGAGCTGGGAGATGTGATGGAGCAGGGTGGTAAAATCATACAACCAGCCCTTCAGAAAATTAAAAATAATTATCCAGCCTATTAATTTACCCCTGTGATTTCCCATCTCAGTTAAACCCCTCTGGCCATTGGCTGGAGCTCAAGCAGACATCAGACCCCTCTTCCTTGCTTATTATTTACTCTCTACTCGCTGCTTTTCTTCTGCCCCAGTGACCCCACTGTTCACACATCCCTGCTCTGCCTTTAACCCCATTTTGGTTTAGGTTCTGATTAACTCTTGATGCTGAAGGTTTTCGCCATCAAAAGGCTTTGTTTCCATGGTAACTCCTGGGGGGGATTATTCAAACCAACGGGTCCAGCTAGTGCAGGGTCAGCAGGATGGAGGAACCCCCAGGGATGCTCAAGTCCTGCTCCACAGTGGTGCCCGTGCCTCCTCCCACCACCAATTACTGCAGATGAGAGCCGAAATCCCGCTGCCCTCTTTAACTCTCCCTGTGTTAGCACCAGCTCACGGACATTTTTTTCTTCCTCTTTTTTTTTTTTTTTTTTTTTT